>JAPQLA010000022.1:16399543-16435130 GCA_029822935.1 Naso vlamingii | reverse complement strand
AGATAATCAGGGCCAATTATTTTGGTTTTGTATTTGAAAAAAGAAGTGTGTGTGTGTGTGTGTGTGTGTGTGTGTGTGTGTGTCTGTGAATTCATCACTACTTAGGTTGATAATTTGCAGGTTAACATATTAAGAAAATAATCAATAGTAAAAAATGCCAAACTTGTAGTGGAAAGCACCGACTGTGACAGAAACATTCAGAGATTTTCACTTTTGTTTTCCTTCTTCCAGGTCCTCTCTGTGAAAGACTGGGCTCAGAAGAGGGCTGTCAAAATAATGACCAGGTTTAAGGACGTCCCTCTCCATCTCCCTGACCTCCAGTCCCGAAGAGATCAGGCTACTGTCAAGCTGATCAGCGACATGCACCAGCTTCACCAGCCGCTCCACAACCTCCTCCCTCCTCGTGAGGGAGCAAAGGCCTGGCCGGCAGCTTTGCAAAAGCCATCAGCTGTCTTTGCCAAAAACAAGAACAAACAGACTGACAAACTCCACCATCCCTTACAGCATCAGGCTTTTTAATAATTAGTGAAACTGCAATTTGTTGTTTTTGCTCTGTATTGATATATTATCAATACTTCATTGTTTTGTACTGTATTGTTAACTGGATCTAGTCTTTGTTTTAGTTTTATATAGCCATTGCTAATTGTATATATTTTTTTGTCTTTCTTTTTAACTGTCCATTCTGCATAATTCAATCTTTGGATTGCAAGTCAGAATAATTAAACTCAAACTCAGCTAAACAATTTTTTAAATGACAATCTGTTTGAGGAACTCTGGTTGATCTGCAGCTTTTTTCATGTCGACCTCATTTTCCCCTTCAGTTGATTTCAATCACCAGAAACATCAGATGTCCTTTACAATAAAGTGCGGTTACTTTTACTGCAGAAAAACCTACCTGTAAGAAATTATGATTATTTTATGAATATTATGTGAAACCCTCTTTGAAACAATTCAGATATTTATTGCGTGAAAATCTGTAAAAATGTCTAACTACACTATAACTCAGTGCAAAAGCTTAATACTCTCAAAACTTTCTGAGGACTTCTGATTTATTTACTTGAAGACAAACCAATATAATGTAACACTTAATGTGGCAAACCATTTATTATATTATTAATTTTAGTTATTTAAATTCAGCTTAAAACGTAGCCTAGCTATCACATTAAATAATAACATTCTCAAACACTCACTGACTGATGCCTTCAAATGTGCCTGTTGTTGTTTCCTCTAGCGCAGTTTGGTTAATGCTAATGTTAGCTTGAGTTCATGTCAGTCGTGAAGGATCTCAATAACAAGAAAACTTCACTGCCGGAAAAAAAATGAAAAGGTCAAAATGCTCACAGAAATGTAACGTTAGCTGATCAACCTCCAACACGTCAACTTCTCCGCCCATCATTTGTACGACAACTATCTGTTGGTTAGCTTATCATTTAGCATGAGGCTAACTTTATTGGCCATTCCGGCAGCGATAGCTATTAGCTAACGTCAACGGTTTGTGCAACAATCAAATCTACAGCTGAAACATTTTACGTCAGGAAGCCCTGAATAAAGTTTTTGTGTCCGGAGCTAGCCGGCTCAAAACTCAGCAACCAGTCAAAACAGGTTTGGATGTTAAACGGAAACTCTTTGTTTTGTTTTCCATTTATGTTTGAATCGATTTAAGCAGAACAGAGTTGATCAGAGTGAAGGAGGAGTACATTCAGAGATAAATATATTTAGAGATAGGCCTAAATGTGGGACATCTTTTTACTCTACTGCCTTTGATCATTTTAGTCTAGAATACATGCTATGCAGATTCAGATCAGCAATACAAAATATAAAATTATATTATCAACAAATAAATTTTCATGTAGCCTATTATGATAGACCAAGACGAAAAACTTTTCCCCGGGAGGAATTTCACAAGTTTTCCAGGAGTACGTACAGTTAGCCTATTTAAACGGCCTCCTTGACCAGCTGCAGCAGTGAAATGATGCCTGCACGTTAATGCATCAGTAATTGTAATCAAATAATAAAATATACATATCGTAAGGTAAGCATTATGCATAATGAGTACTTTCATTTTTGGCACTTTAAGAAGTGTGATGCTAATACTTTTGCATTTTTACTTGCAGGAAGTTAAAATTTTAATGCAGGGCTTTGCGAAGCCTTACTTTAAAGTCCTTATCTAACCAAGGACTATTATACTAAAATTTAATTAATCTAAAGGATACGAAAAGGTATTTTCTTTCCAAATATTAGAGGAGTAAATAAAGTGACATATGGAAGGGTGTGGCAGACATTTTTGCAGTACTAGAAATTGTAAGCTGCACTAAACTTAAAATTGTAAAAATGTTTAAATGGAAACATGCCGCTTTACTTGATCGAAGTTTTACTTGATCGAAAGCATATTGTTAATCATCACTGAAGTACTTTGAACTCACAGAAGGTATGAAACATGACTATTGTACCGTATTCAACAATTTCAGACTGAGCCACAGACAGAAAGTCGCTGTGCAGTTACGGTGGCGAGTAGTCATATTTTGGTCCATGACATCATTGTGTTACAATGATGTTGTAACACAGTGATGTCAATGTCATCATTGTGTGACACCATGTTGACATACATGGTGTTCATGCAAATTAAAACCATCTCAAATGTTTTTAATTACTGACAAAACCTGATAACATGAAATAGTAATAATAACTATTAATCCTCCTCTGTTAATTCAGAGTACATCATCAACTGTTTATCAGATTTATACCTAAAAAGAGATCTTTCATGTAAACACATGCAGTAGAAGGAAAGCCCAGCTCAGTAACACCGTTTCCTCTGTAATTAGTCGTGTTTTTTATACACCTCGCTGTGCCTTAATGGAAGAATGTGTGTGTGTGTGTGTGTGTGTGTGAGGAAATATAATAAGCATGTTAGCATAATGCACATCATACAGAAGTACTTGTAGTGTTCTTGAGCTTAACATCAAAGAGCACGTTGGTTCCTTCTCAGGGCATTAGTATCATACACTTCTAATTACTCTGGGTATTAAATTACTGGATACTTGGAACAAGTACAAAGGAATCTCTTCATCAGATCCTTCCAGTGAAAAACGACCAAAACAAAAAGGGCAGACGTGACAACACGGTGAAACAACATTACTGATAATGTGTGGTCATCTGCTCCTCGGGACACATCAGGAGGAATTCAGTTTTCTACCTTCACGGCCCTCCAGTTGCAGTGGCACAAACCTGCCCAGTGCAGACAGTCCTTTGACCTCAATATCTAAAATAGCATCCAGTCCATTACTGTGCCCATATCCTCTCGCTAAGCTCTAAGACTCCAGAGGGGGAAGTGCAACATCAGGTTCTCATGTAGAAAGTCCTGTGAACATCAGTAGTCTGAACACAGCAGCGGAGGCGGAGGTGGAGGCGGCGGCGGCGGCGGCAGTAGCAGCAATCCAGCGTAATCCAAATGAATCCGGGTCTTGCAGGTTTGTTCATCCTGGTTGGAGGGTGATGACTGCTCTGCTCTGCTGGGGTGCTTATCTGCTGTCAGTGGTCGCTGGCTGTACAGGCCTCGTGTTATCAGGGCTCAGCCTGCTCGGGGATTGGAGGGCCCGTGGAAAGTAAACATAGAACCTGTCCTATGCTTATCTATCCCAGGAGAGAGTGGGTGTTATGTGTGTGTGTGTGTGTGCATGCGTGTCTGTGTGAGGTAGAAGGAAGAGATGCACTCAGAGAGAGAGAGAGAGAGAGAGAGAGAGCGAGAAGCTTGTTTCCATGGCAACCTCCTCCTTTAACCCCCCCAACCCCCACCCCGTCACCACACCCCTCCCCTTTAGAAGAGAGCCCTGGTGGTCTTTGTGTAATGCGATTCCCCTAGAATGCACTGTGGATTAAAGCTGCACTGCCTTCAGGCCCTGAGCAGGGCAACAGTGAAGACATTATTACCCAGATCAAATGCTGTAATCACCAGGCACCGGGGGCTTTCACATCCATTGCAGATAAAACCCAGGACTGGCAATACTCAGGTGATTAGGGGATTATTATTCTGCATTTCAGCACGGTGCCAGTCCTTCGCTGTTGGAAAAAAAAAAAAAAAAACCTGATTCTCTGTGTGATGGATGGGGGAGGGCGGAAAACAGAATGCCAGCCAAAAGAACCAGCCAGGATTCTGGTGGACTGTGATCAATGCCTGGCTCCTAAAACTAAAAAAAAAAGAAACATTCACACAGTGATTCCATGTGCAAACTCACATTTTTCTGTATTTTCTGTAAGGTCTTTGAGTCTCGGCTCTAACAAACCAAGCAGAAGGAGAGAAATAGACTACGTGCTTACGCTTAGAGCTGCTGTAAAACACTTAGACCATTCTGCACGGTAGCCCTCCAAACTGAACACGGCAGGGTGGGCTTCTGCATGAGAACCAACTGAAAGCCCTCTTTTGAGAGGTAGATCAGCGGAAGGCGAGACAATGACCCCCTCAGTGTCCAGCAATAGGCACTCGGGAGGTACAACCTTTCATCTGCAGATATTCAGCTGTTTGATTAAGTGAGGAAGAAAATTCTACTTGAGCAAGGAGCTTAAGCTGCAAATGCACACAGGAAGTACACACTTCAGAAATGTGGGAACAGAAAGGCTATGGCCTTTAACAAATGAGCCCGTGAGAGCAGGGCATGGCGGCTGGCTCCATGCTGAAAGCATCCGGCCCCCGCTTTTATAATCTAACAAAAACATCTCTGAAGAGGCAGCCATATGAAGGGCTCACAGCTTCCCGCAGAGTCCTACAAGAGCCTCACTCTGGAGTGGAAGGACTGGGCCATTCACCTCATCCTGCCCAAAAGTACTCAACTACCACAAGTCCACTCAAGAGAGCTCAAGAGCAGTGTTTGCGTCATATTTCTGAAGTAGCGCTGCATAAAAACTCTCTTATTGAATCACTTTGAGATGGTTGTGTGGTTTCACTGCTGCCACCTTACATGGATACGACCCGAAAACAGTGGCAGCTGACAGGGACCACGGTTGGTTACAGCGCACTGTGACTTTGAAAGTTCATCCCTCAAATTTTAATGCAAGCTCGATAATTTTCTGAGTTAAAGCCACTGCCAGAGGTCCCTCGCAGCCTCTCTAACAGTACCCAGAAAGTCTTCCCTCTCATGCCTGCGGGTCTCCTGAGACAGTTGTCAGCTCTTACCAAAATGCATTTACAGCCATTTACTGATGTACTTCCATTCGCTGTCAGGGAGAGCCTGTGAGTGAGTCTGAATGTACTGAAGACGCAGTCTGAGGAAGGGAGAGCCCTCACCAGCAGTTACACGGCAATGAACACTTGGAGGACACATTTCTGGTTTACAATAGAGCCAAAAGACATTCAGCGTGTCAGTGCATGCAGTTACTGATGCAGTCCACCTCATGTGCTGCTTTAGCTGGTTTACACTCCCTGCCCGGCTGCTGGCTGCGGCACTAAAGCAAACGTTAATCTGCAGCTATAAATCTAAAGGTGTCTTACACTGAAGGAATAGTTTGACATTTTGGGAAAATATAAAATGAAAGAAGCAGCATTTTATAGCTGGGAGTGAGATAAGAAAACTTAAACTCCTCCCATGGCTCGTGTATGTAAATGTGAATATGAAGCCACAGCCAGCAGACAGTTAGCTTAGCATACAGAGTGAAAACAGGAGGGATAACTAGCCTGTCACCATCCAAATAAAAAACAAAGTCTGCCAAACGACACATTTAAAGCTCAGAAACAGATTATATCTTGGTTGTGTAATCCGAACACTAAAGTGTGAAAAATGTCACATTGTAATTTTAAAAACAGGTTATGTGCTGGACTATTTATTAACTAATAACAGTGACTTAATCTGTGTGATAAGCTAACTGGCTGTTGGCAGTTGCTTAATATTTACTGTGCATGAGCCAGAAGATTAGTGTCAATCTTCTAAACTGAGTCTGCAAGAATGCTAAAGGCGTGTTTCTCAAAATATGAAATAATTCCTTTTGAGACGTACAACAGAAGCAACTGTAGAAATTCAGCCAAGATGATTTTTTTTTTTTTATAAAAAACAGTTTATTGATTTATCAACAACTGCCAACTGTACAATCCTTGGGGATGATGAAACGTGTGTGCTACACAGTCTAACTTGTGT
Organism: Naso vlamingii; assembly: GCA_029822935.1. Lineage (NCBI taxonomy): Eukaryota > Metazoa > Chordata > Actinopteri > Acanthuriformes > Acanthuridae > Naso > Naso vlamingii. The sequence goes on along the minus strand of JAPQLA010000022.1, from coordinate 16,429,008 downwards.
TTATGCAAAGACCGTTCCTGTTGTGGTCGAATATTAGCTATGAAATACCGAAGGAGCAAACAGAGCGTAGCCAAAATGTCAAATGTGGTAATGGCTTTGCCTGCCACTTTATGAGTAACCATGTAAGTCTTGCATATCAGTCACAGAGAGTCAAACAAGGGAGGCAATAATTAACTCCTGACTAAACTTTTCTGAGTGGAGAAAGGAAGATTTGTATGACATTCGAGTCAAAAGACTGAACTCGAGTCACAGCCGCTTTTCCAGAAAATCTTTCAGTCCTCCAGCTGATAGGTATCCATAATGTCATTGAAAGCAGCCAGTGTTCAGGGATAGGTCTTCATTTCAAAGCTGAATTTTTGCTGACCAGGGCCAGAGATCAGACGTAACTGGAAACCAGGATTTTCTCCCCCTCCCGGTGTCAAAACAAAGGCTCTTTCCAGAAATCTCCACTGCTAAAATCCACGGGACAAATGTCTGTGTTCTGTGTTACAGCAAATAGTGAAGAAAAAAAAATGCTGTTGTCAGGAAGAAAAAAAAATCCAAATTAGATTTCCCAAAAGGTCATTCTGGACAACGAACACTGAAAAAAGCGGAGGAGGGAAAAAAACTGAAATAGAATATCCTCTTACAAAGTCCTAATCTAATTTCCGTCCCCAGAGGGGACAGAAAATCACGGAGAGAACAAGAAAGAACCATCACAAGCGTAACTGGACACCAAAATATAAATCTATAAAAGGCCTTTTATTACTCCATTATGTACACTTTTCACAGGACCTCCAAGGAGAAGCTCCAGAGCGAAGCGCCGCTTCTAGTTGTGTCATGGAACTTTATCTCCACATTAATAAGGATGAATAAAAAAGAAATATCCAACAAACAGAAAAAAACAGCAAGACATTATTTTCTTCTTAGTGCCTTGGGGAGCTGCACTTGCTGTACAAGTGTTAGTAGTATGATTGAGGAAGGGCAGAGCCGAAGGTCACAGCATCCAGGGCCACAACAGTACCAACGTCCATTTCAGTCTGGCACTGCCAAACTTCCTGCCCATCCACCCCAGGGCTGCAGGCAACATCCATGCTGTCTGTGTGAGGGAAGGTAGATGGAGGAAGAGTCCACTGTCCCTGAGCATGAGAATGCTCCCATCCAGCAGTCTGTTCTAGTAGATCACTTCATACACAGTGGCCTTCTTGTCACCAGAGCCTGTCACAATATACTTGTCATCTGTTGAGATGTCACAGCTCAGGACAGATGAGGATTCCTTCGACTGGAGAGGATATAGAACAAAAAAATTAGTCTCAGAGCCAGTTAATATTTTCTACATTTGAAGTTGAGTGGAGAGGGTTAGCTTACTACTGGGCAAGATGAGATTGCAATGACATTAAGTTCTGGCCAGATGCCCCTGAAAAAAGACTTCTTTGTCAGGTCAATAACTCAGGTTCAGTTTTCACTGATAGGAGAGACTTGTCAGACAGCGGTCGCTGTGCCCTTCCTCTCAGAGGCAGCTGTGTATACTTTTGGACTGGCTGCAGACAGAGTGTATTGATCTACATACCTGGAATATGCTGGCGCCATAAGGAGTCCTCCAAGCGTTCAACAGATTGTCCTTCCCAGTGCTTACGAACCATTTACCTGCAAAGAAAACATCAGTGAGAATCAGGCCTCCCTGGACAGAGAAGTGATTGGAAAATGCCTTCACATAAAGAGTTACTGGGTCTGTAACCTTGACAACACAATAGGCATTCAGCCTGTAAAAAGGGCATTGTAGTGTTAGCACTAAACCAAACAGGACAGGCTAAGACTGAACAGTCAGCATTATCTCTGCCACATTTTATGTGTGAGTGTTCATACCACAGTAGGCGAACTTGAGGGAGAGGACACAGCTCTCATGCAGGTGCAGCTGATACTTGTCGGGCTTCGAGTGGTGGAGCACCTCCACGTTGCTGCTCTCCATGCCCACAGCAAGCCACTCTCCAGTCGGACAGTAGCCCAGAGAGAAGATCTGGAAACGGGACAGAACAGGAATTACTGACCGTTCTGGGGCTGAAAGAAACTGTCCATGGATGTAAATCTGTGGATGTTTGTTATCCATCGCTTCTATGCTACTGGGCTGTACCTGTGAAGTGAAGTCATGCTGCTGCAGCTGTCGACCCTCCCTCAGATCCCAGGAGCGAACAGTGTTGTCAAGACCGCCTGTCCAAAGCTTAGTGCCGTCGTGGGATATGTCAATACAGCTAGCACCATCTGTGTGACCCTGGAACTGCCTACAATAAAAGCAGAAGGCACACAAACATTTATTGACATCCTCCTTTTCAAATAACTCACACAACAGCAACTCCGTTACCACACGGAGTGAATAAGTGATTTCTTCTAACCTAACAAGAGTCTGGTTGTGCAGGTCCCAAACGGCAATGTTTCCATCACTGCAGCAGGAGAAGCAGACTTTAGCGTCGGGGCTGATGGCCAAGGCGTAGCACGCCGGGGCGGAGGAGGTGAGCTCAGCCTTGATGCGGGGCGTCTGAGAAGCCAGATCCCAGATGGTCAATGTGCTGGCCTCACCTCCGACAATCAATGTGCGGCCATCAGGCAGCAGCTTACAGGAGCGGATGTAGTTATCCCTGTTCTGTTGCACAAAGGACAAAGCCAATCAATACATGTGCAGGGCAGTGAAGCCAGAGAGAGATTTAGGACCAAGTCAGTGAGAAAGAGGATAAAAATCCTTCTGTTATAAGAAACCAACCTGAGGGTATTCTCAAACCTAGTGAACAGGTTTTTAGCTTGTTGCATTTACAGATTTATACGGTGATGCTTAAGACAACTAGAATTATTCTGAAAAGGCCACGTGAGGTTTTTGCCAAACAGACTTTCTTCTGTTTCACACAAACATTGAGTCAAAGCATCAGCTGCATTAGTATGGGATGTGTGCCTGTTGTTGACCTCATGTGTAACAAAGGATTATCTCAGTGTTAATGCAGTGAGGTTGTATCTACAGGTCAGCATCTTTCAAAATAAACTGCACAGAAAGAGAAGAATGTTAAGAAGTTGTTGACAAGTGAAACGTGAGTCAGCAGCATCCTCACCAGACAGTCCAGTTGGGACACGGGGCTCTTGCTGCCAGGTTGGCTGATGTCCCAGATTTTGACACAGCCTTTGCCACCAGTGTAGACATGACGTGTGGGGTTGCTAATGGTAACAGCACACACCACCTCGCCGTGGCTCAGCGTGTTGATCTGACGGGCGTGGCGGGGAATACCGGGGCCGATCAGGGCGTCAGGCGGGAAGGGCACAGGCTGCATCTGCCCATCTGCACTGACGTGGAAGGAGTAAGCCCTGACGGAAACAGCATGACGTGTGTTACTGTTTTACATCAACATTGTTTTAAAAAATGTTACTAACATATTTGATGAGAAACTTACGGTTTGCCACCAGAAATGGACGTGAGGCTGGCTGGAAGGCCTGGAGCTCTCATGTGGGTGTGAGGATCAAAACCCTGAAAAATGAATAACAGATGTGTTACTGACCCATGATCACATCCACATGTTGTTATGCTAAAGTGGAATAGTTCAACACTTTGGTAAATCTGCATATTTGCTTTACTACAGTGACCCACTTACAGTAATACAGCTCAACAGAGCTACTAGCGGTCTGAAACACACAGGGAACCTCTGTGGAGTCACTCGCCAAAGCTACCAGACCGTTTTTCAAAAAAACAAACAAACAAAAAAAGTTTAACCGTGCAGAATGCAGGAGTTGCTGGTTTACCACTGCCTCTATCTGCCTAACTTTGTTTATATTATTGTGTGACCAAATCCAAACCAACCATTAAAAAAAAACAAAGTAGCACAGTCACACAAACAAACAAAACAATCGAGGCGGCAGCAGACCAACAACTTCCATGTTCCACAAGGTAATATTTAAGTTGTTTTTCAAAGGAGTCAGGTGGCTGGATTTTATTTGATTTTTCTGTCATAAATGGCGTTTGAACAGCAAGAAACAAGTCAAAATACTCAAAAGACAGCATATACAAATGATATTGATTGTTTTAGGTGAGTAATACTCTGACAACGCTTAAGCACCTAAAACAACCCCACTTCTAAAAACCTGAACTCTACAGACAGATTCCAGAAAGCGATCAATCTCTTCATCTGACTGGAAGAAGGTAAAGGAGTGTACTTTTACCAAAATGTCAAACTTTTATCTGACAACCACAAACTTCAGTCTACATCTTTATTTAAATTTTACACAGTGTCCAATTGTATTTTGGAGTCAGGGGTTTTTTAAGTGATCCCAGATACAGGTACGTTGTGGAGCAAAAGGCAGAAAAAGGCATTACCATAGGGGAGCGCCCATAGGCTGCAGCTGCAGCGGCACTCATCTGCGGCGAGATGTGCAGACCAGCATACACACCGGGACTAGTCAGGCCTCCATTCATTTCATGATGACCCATCATGGCAAAGGGAGTGGGGTAGGAGCCTGCGATGGACAGAGGGGTACGCAAAGCTGGGGCTGCTATGGACAAAGACAGGAGAAGGATGTTGGGATGTGTCATAACAGCTCAATGAGAGAGGAAGGAAAAGATTAACTCAGCTGCTAGAGAGGAAAGAGAGTGGTACCAACCAAGAGCCTCCATGCCTGGTGGTTTGCCCAGGATGGGTCTGAGCCCAGGAGTGGAGCTGGTGCCAGGGGTGGGGGCGTCGTTGCGGGGGGTGGGAGTGTTGGACTTGAGGCCAGGCGTGGAGGATTTGTCATTCTGTCGAGGGAACGAGAGAGCAAGAAAATTCACAATCCCGCAAAGCAGGCACTGTGCAGACTGACAATTTGAGAGCAAACTGAACTTAATCCAATCTAATTCTGACAACCCTCATAGTCCTGCCGAGCTATAAACTGCTATTTATTCTAAAACCTATTATGACCACAATGGAGCTGGGGCCGTTTTTATCCCCTTACTGCTTTGGCTTTAATCTTTTAGTGAGGCAGAGGGAAAAAAATCCTGGAATAGTTAAATACATTGAGCTATTAAGAGAGAAGACCTGACTGATCCTGATGCGGGACAATATTATCCCCGACATTTAGTCATGCACTTAAAGCACCGACAGCCAGTCCTAATCCACCACAGAAAACGTCCTAGATTTATTTGCACATGTCCCTTTGCTCTCTCTGCAATTCTCATTTAAACCCTTTCTGTCCTAGTTTGTCTGTAACTCTTAGTGTCTTACATGACTGAGCTCCTTGGCCTTGGAGGACGGGGTGCTTCCAGAGGAGGCCACTGATGCAGGGCTGTTGGGTGTGTCTTTCTTTGGAGGGCGGGGCTTATCTATGCCATTTTCAGGTGGTGAGTGGGCCGGGCTCGCCCGTGGAGTGGCAGGGTCCTGCAGACACATAGCAATACATTTTGACATTAACGTAATGGCGCCATCTCAGCACATGTCAATATGCTATTAAAAGCTACATGCTGCACGGCTCACCTCATTGGACACATCTACCACCAGGTCGTCACTTTTCTCTCCATCACTGTCCTGTGAAGATAATTGGCAAACTCGTCACGTTAAGAAACCTTTCTTTTTCAATGATACTTGAAAAAAAACAAACATGTCTGAACACAAGACAGCCTAAGAGATATGCTGACATTTAGGAAAAACACGCTTATTTGCTTTCTTGCTAAGAGCTGGACTTTCTGGAGATGTGCTGTCACGCGGTTGAAAATTGTGCCACACATAACCTCTCATATAACTTGTAAAAAAATGAGTTTCAGAGGTCAAAGAGGCAGGAGAGATGATGCCTCGTGTGTCCAAGCTTTATCACAAGCTAAGCTACCAAACTCCTGATTGTAGCTTCATATTTAACGGACAGACACATGAGCGGCCTGGACCCCCTTGTCTTACTCTCAGCAAGAAAGTGAATGAGTGACACAACTTGACATTGACTTACATATCTGCTCATGCTGTCCTTCTCCTCCACTTTGCGTTTCTTAGAGTCCAAACTGTAATCAGAGGAGCTGCGGTGCTTCTCACTTGATGTGCGTAGGCTTTCTGATGGGGATATCGAGTTATTCTGCAAAGAGAAAACCATACACAGTACTGTCTCATCTTCCACCAGTAAAGGGAGCAGTGAGTTTTTTATCAGTTACAAAATTTACAGCAAACACGCTGCGCCAATCCAAACACTAAAACTCCCTCATTCACACAACTATGGATGCTGCAGACCCTCAAATTGCAGCTGTGGGCCAGATCCAAGCAGTACCCTGACACCAGCCAAGCCTGTCACTGGCCGAACGACAGAATGGGCCGTTATCTGAACTGAAAGGAGGAGGGCTTGTTTTCCGAGCTGGGCTCCCTCCTCCTTATAACTGGACAACAAACAGCCTCACACGGACATGAGCAGTGTGTTGTGGCTGAACAGAGGGCCTTTTCTCTAGAGGCAGTCAGGCTAAGCGCGAGAGAGAGGAAGGGATGGGGGAGGGGATAGAGAGGTAGAGAGAGAGAGACTGTATGTTGTGGGCATTGGGCATTGATTGCCGCAGCATGCTTGGGCACCATGTCAGTTCAGGCTTTGAGCTCTGATAAAGAAAGAGAATCTATATCCTGCCAGTGGGCACGGCAGCGTGGGACTGACTGGTGCTTCTTCATGGAGCCTGCCTGCCCACACAAGCTGGGACAGCTCACTCCAAACACCAGCAGAATGGGAGGAACTAGGCAGGTGTCCAGCGGCTTTCACAGGAGTTTGCCATTTGCCTGTAAACTGCCAAGTTCTTCTGATTGCCTCCTCCCTTCCACTGAAGACCGAAGCAAAAACATGGACAAAGTCAGCGGCAGCCCAGAGAAGTGGGCAGTGGCCGATGGACTAGCAGTCTGGGCAAAGGGCCACTGTCTGCACAATGGCTGACCTTTAAAGAGATGCTTAGCGTGACTCATTAACCAAAGTCACCACTGTGCTATCAGATGACCTGGGACAAGAGCACAGAAACAAAACAGGCCTGCTAATCGCCCCAGGAGTTCCATTTCTTCAGACATGACTGCACCCATTCAGCTGGCCCAGCCTGCAGAAACACAATCTCACAGGCCCATCACAAGTCATCAGAGATTGCAGCCATTCAAATAAAACGCTTTAGCAGGTCCAGCCAGACGGGGAGGAGAAAACGAAAAACAAAACAATTCTCTATTTGTGTTCATAAATATTCATCACATGCCAAGGAGGAGAGAGAGTGAGCTGGTAAACAAGGGAGACAGTAACAGTAGAGAAGATCAAATAAATCCCTTAAGAAGGGGAAGTCCAAGTCTTTCTTTTATTGTCATGAAATTACAAGGCTTCTAATCTCTCCGGCATGATACCAGTCATTTCCCTTCAGGATTAAAAGCACATGACTTATATTCCAAACCTTATTTCCAATTAATGATTTTATTGGAGGCAGCTTACAACACTGCATGAAATCATGGGAAGAATGTTAGCAGGAATTGTTACTTGGCAAAAATGTGATAAATTCTAAAACCAACAAGCTCTGCAACAAACCAAAGTTGTGTTTTTGGACACTCACCGTGTTCTCTGGATTGCAGACATCATGATGGCGGCCGAGGTGATGATGAAACCGAGTGGAGCAAAGAGAAAAAACGTCAGTTAGCATATCACAACAGATGCTTCTGGCTGAACGTGTGAGAATCAACTGCGGGGCACATGGCCCCTCTTATCACCGTGTGTTGGAGCTGTTGAATAGCTTATGCAGTCATGGGCTGGGAATGTACCGGCTCATTACCCAGACAGAATGTGAACAGACAGGATGTGCTGCTCACCTAAGGGCCCTACAACTCTGCTCTTGAGAGGGAGAAGCACTCCACACTGGACTGTTTTTTCTCTGTTCTACGTGTATGCAATAATGTTGAAATGAATATACATATCTATTCTACTACATGCGCCTGTTAAGCAGCTAATCCTCAGTTCAACGGCAACATGCCTGAGCTGAATTCCTCACCTCTGTGTTCCAGATCGTGGTGGTTCTTCTCATCCTTCACTGGGAGGTGGGCTTGGCTGCCTAGGGCACCGAGTGCCAGCAGGCCTGATCCGGAGCCCGTCACAGGGGGGATGCCAGGCGGCTGCAGGCCTGAGGGGTGAGGTGGCAGCTGGACCGGAGGCCCGTGAGCAGCATGGGAGAGGTGCTGTGCCTGGAGCTGCTGCTGCTGCAAGTAGACAGGGAGATAGACAGACACCAAGTGGGTTGGAGGGAAAAGGCGAGGAGAAACCACACACTGAACGTGAAGCTCATCAGTTAAACCCTGGATGATATTAGCACATTCACACATCTATTACTGTCAGGATCAGACAGCAATCCCCCTCAGCGCTATTTCAATACCAGAACAGGGTGGCATAAGCCCCAGATCTGTGCTGAGGAAAGCAGACATTATGACTAACTAACTGCTCGGCACAGCTGACGCATGACACACACAATTACACAGTGTTAATCGTGCATGAGATGAAAATAAAATAGGAATATTTCTGATTCTACATCAACAACAAAAAGCAAAGTAAAGTTGGATTCAACCCCTGTTTAAAGGAGAAGTTTGTTTTTTAGCACATTAAGCCTTATAATAAGGATAATTCCGAACAATACGGTGTTCTACAGCATTATTACAAACGGTGACAAACGGTGCACATCTGAAAGCTGGAGCTCGTTGCTGACGTAACTGCTAGCTGAACACAGCGCAGGAGCATGTGCACTCAGACAATCCCTCAGAAAACATCATAAACACTCACTTTAAAAGATGTGAAAGTCGCTGAATGTTTAGTGGTGTCCTCTCATGTACTGACATTAAAACACAAAGCTAAACACGGATATAAAACCCAAAAGCGGCTCTTTCAGCTGCTTAATGAAACAAACAAAAAGCCATTTCTGGGTTACATATCCGTGTTTAGCTTCATGCTTTAGTGTCGGTACATGAGAGGACACCACTGAACACTCAGCGAGATTCATGTCTTTTAAAACGAGCGTTTATCGTATTTTTTGACAGATTGTCTGAGTGCACATGCTCCTCCGTTGTTTTCAGCAAGTGATGACCTCAGCAACAAGCTCCAGCTCTCAGGACTGCACCGTTCATCATCATAATGCTGTACAATATCGTATACAATTGTAAATATCCTAATTATAAGGCTTCATGTGCAAAAAAACTGAACTTCTCCTTTAGCGCAGAGGAAATAATTTCACATCAGGCAAAATAGTGTATTTTATTCTGCAGCACCGCAGCACTCCAATGCCATCTGTGAGCTCAGCAATCTTCTCAGGGAACATGAAGCTGTGTAGGAATCTGTCAGCCTGTGGGCCAAACAACTACCTGCTTTTTAAACACTTCCAAAAACACAACCAGTGTATATTTACTCCTCTCATATTCATGTTCCTGGATTAACAGAACATCAATCATTTGCGCACCCAAACTTTAAGAAACTGGCGGGAACACTAAGTGCCAGAAGCTGGCACTTCTTCCCTCACACTCAGAGTATCTGCGAGTGTGTTTGTGTGTACGTCTGGAAGGCTGCTCCGGGAGCCGGGGCCAGGGGTCCCATGCTGGCACTCAGTCAACCCTCCAATATTCACCATCAATATTTGAAAGGCACGGGGAAATGGATGGGAGTTAAAAGGCACTCAGCATGGAAGTAAGCAGTTTAAAGCAAGGTTAAATAATACTTAGCTGAGACACCAATAAAAACATCAGCAATTTATTACCCGTCTGCTCGCCAGCTGAATTATTCAGCTGCTGTTACGGCACGCACCTCCTCTCTTTTACAAGACAGACTTCAATCAGTGACCATTTATGGCCTTTTCAGGAATATAAGGTACTTTGTAATGAGTGGGGAGGAGGTACGACACAAAGAGTGATGTGGTGGACCCACCTTACACATAAAACTCAGGAGGAACGTGCTCTCGTGTTGTGAGTTCTCTCTTTGAATCACAGAAATATTCAGGCACAGATCTGACAAAGGGCTCACCTGACTAAAATCTGTCCCTAAAACACCACATCTAGAGGGGCTTTCTAATCGCTTATTGCCCCTGTTCTGTATCTGCCCCCAAGGTAAAGAAGACCAGGTTGGAGAATTGTGAGCCTTTTAACTTGCAACCTTGTCAGTTTGCTCCACAGGGCAGATGTCAATCCAATTACAAAATGAACCCAGGACACAGAGGGAGAGCAAGAGAGAGAGAGAGAGAGAGAGAGAGAGAGAGAGAGAGAGAGAGAGAGAGAGAGAGAGAGAGAGAGAGAGAGAGAGAGTGTTATAATATCGTGTCCATGAGGGAAATTAAGGAGCCAGTTCATTGGCAGGGGAGAGCCATCCTTGCTCATTGTGTTTAATGAGGCACTGATGGGTAATATGCATGGCTGATCAGCAAGAGCCCTCATTAGAGGGCCATAAACGAAGACAATAATAAATAAAGAAAGGAGTCTGGCCCATTTCCTCTAATTTAATATTCAAAGATAAAGACTGACTCTTGCTCCTTTTTTCTCAGAAAAGAAAAGCTACAGAAAAAAACCACACACACAGGCAAAACTGAACAAATGTATTATATCAGTCTCTAGTGTACTACCTACACTAACTGTTGTGAAATGCTTAGCGCTCGCACAGAAGAAGTTCCATGCAACATGCACGAGCCCGTCAAGCCCAGATGTGTGCAACGACAACAGCACGGCACGTTCAGATATTTGTGGATGCCACTGACCATGAAAGCAGGGAAGGCAGCTTGCTGCTGCTGAAAAGGAGCACAGAGAACAGTCAGGGCTGCAGCTGCTCTACATTTCTCCTCTATTATTATTATACACTGCAAATGTTACAGACAAAACAAACGCCTTTCAATACAAAGCCTTGGAGCGAAGTTTATCCAGATGGCCCCTTATAGGGAGAAAGGTGGGCTTATCTGAACTACTCCTTGGCTGCCTTCGATATGTTGTGTGTTTTCTAATCAAACAGGAAGCACCACCTGTCAGGTTCATTACGACGCAAGCACCTGCCCTAGTTGCATCCTATTAATGGCCCTCAGGCCCATCAATAAGGCATGCAGCTGGCTCCTGGATGCTGCCTGTCTGCTTGGCACGCTCTTTCACCCCACCTTGCTTTACAATATTCATGAGGATTTTGGCATGCCTACAGAGCTTCTCCTCAATGAATAACTAATGGAGAGGTAAAACATACAGTAGCTACATTACCGCCCCCTCTGACATGAACATCCAGCGTGCCTCGGATGGAGGATGGAGTGTTTCATAAAACAGATTGGACCATACACTAAAATCATGAATGGGCTCATCTTGTCTAATACAAAATGTAGTTTTCAACTACTACTAATTTTAAATTATAGCCAAAGACCAACAGAGGGCTACAGTGAGAGGATCACAGCTACAAATTACAGCACAGCAATATTCCAGCATTGTATCGTTCCAGATGGGAAAATAATGTAAACAGGAAGGTGCCACAAATCAAAGCTGCTTTTCCGAGGAACATCTTCTGCTTGGATGAAAGTGTACAAACGCATCTGCGTCAGTCAGACAGATAAACATAAACCACTTGACTTTCCATCACCTCTGAGACACCTACTGACAAATTCTGGGGAGCAATTATCCTGGAACAAAAGGTCACGGAGGGGGCATTAATTGAATTCCAATATATGACTCTAGTCTTGGCGTCAGCCTTTTGGGCCAGCCTCTGATGAATGCTAAGGACTGTGCAAGATTCAAGCAGAATAATAAGATCACTGCCTGAGCTTTGCATCGAGGTTGACACCAATCACTTCTGCTCAAGAAGGGCAGGGTGAGTACGGCTGATCAATGAAGAGCAGATGGTATTTGGAAGCCATGACGGACGGCGTACGTTACTGCTCGATGCTGCAGTGAGCAAAGAAAACTGAGCGTTGCAGAGCTGTGATGGCTGACTGCTGTCTGTGCTGTCTCAGCTAGCTCACAACGCTGGCTGTGTTCTGCTCACCCTCAGCCTTTTAATTCCCACAGCTATCCATGTTAGCAGTGAGGGATGAGGCTCCTCGTTAAAACCTTAGCCAATTAAAGCAATACAGGCTGCGAAGGGCATCTCAAGAGCTCTCGGGCTCGCATTTATAAACACACAACAAGGCAGTGAAGATGCCACAGAGACCGGCGCCAGAGCAACAGACCAACTCTCCAGGGCCAACACTTGTTGTGTGTATAGTTTGTACATGTTGGTGGAGCGTATGGCGCTAAACTGAAGAAAAACAATCAAAACATTTGATGCAAGAAAAGACAAACCTGCAATATAAGTTCAGTCTATGATGCATCACAAGCTATTAACTGAACAGATACTGCTTGCATAAAAAAGACATCTTATTATCTAATGTGCAGATTTGTCTCTAACCAAGGTCAAAGGAAGGAATAAAAGGGGGTATACACACGGTGAGAGGCAGATTGGGAAGTCCACGTACCCCGATGATAGCATTCAGCTCAGTCATAGTCACCTGCTTAGCCCTCTCCACTGCCTGAGCAACCTGCTGCTGGTGCTGTGGGAAGACATTTACAGGGATGATTAAGGCATGTCACACACCCACTCACTTATGCATGAATTTTGACTTAATTTCATAGAGTTGCTGCAATTTTGACAAACTGAGGGCAAATGCCACAATGTGCACAATGTACAATAAGTGACTTTATCCCAGAGCCACATTCAGAACTCACCTCTTGTGACAGGAAAGGCATAATTTGAGCTAAAATTGCATTGAGCCGTTTGGCAATCTCCGTCTGGAAAAACAAAAGAGGAGCAAAAATGAGATGGTGAAGTATGAAACAGACAACGACTTCATATAACCCCGCCTTTAATGTTTACACCGATTAAGTCAATTACTGCAGCAATCAGAGCTGCTTGACTCAACATCCTCTAAACAGCGTGATATTGACATTTGAAATATTTAAAACATTAGGAGAGCCCAGGGGGATGGAGCACAGCTGTGCTGAGAGTGCACTCCATGCTAAACGGATATGAGCAGGCAGAGTGCTGCTGTGCTGAGAGGATCCTCTCTCACTCTGCCCTCCTTCCCCTCATCTGCAACTGCGGTGTCCTGCAGTTAACCTCAGAGTTAAACCACACAACCACACCCCAGGAAGGGAGGCCCACTAACAGACTGCACTGTTTACTTACATGTGACAGCAGAAGCAATTTACATTAAGGCTTATAAGTGCAGTTTGAACAAAGCTCACAAACCGTAAAGACCTCGAGGGGGACGCACCTCACATCTATACCATTAGAAGACAACTGCCGCCTTGTAAACATTAAGAGCACCCTGTGCGAGAGCTCTGCCTTTCCAGGACTGAAGCCTGGGCCATTTCTCTCTGCCATCAGCCACCAGGCCCACCACCCTTCCAACCTCCCACCCACCCGCCCACAAAGCCCTGCCTCCATTCTTCTGCTTGTCTACCAACTGCCATGGCAACGGCTGCAGCCCTATCTTGCTGGGATCATTATGCAAATGGCACCTCTGCTTGACCGTAACAGGCTTTAAAATCATATTACGTGCTTGGAGGCAGGTCATTAAATTGAATTTTCAGCCTGTCGATCACATGAACATAGCAAATGAATGGTGAATAAAAAGAGCAATGGGAGGAGGTGTAATACACACCCCCCCCTCCACTGCAAAAACACTGCACAGCCGGCTCGCTCTGCCTCCTTCTTCTTCCAGGGAAGGGAGCTGAAACTCTCAGGTTGAAGCTCTGCGCTGGGAGCAGAAAAATAACAGTGCCAAAGCTACATCATCTATGGAATTTATGAGCTGCAGTTCAACCCAAGGCCACTGCGGAACACAAACACATCACAGGGATTTTCTCCGATTTTTCATTTCAAGCAGCACACACAATGTACTTTGCAGACCGCCAGCTTATTTATTACACATGGCAGAAATGCCAGGCAGTTTTGGCAGCCAGACATATTACCTCTGAGCAGAGCCAGGGAGATTGGAGAGTAATGTCCAACAGAACGAGACCTGCTGACCCAAGCTGCAACATGGATAGCCACTTAGCGGGGCAAGCCAGTGACACAAACAACAAGCTGAAGATGAAATATTGGATAAAACAAAGCAAAGCCTGGAATGAGAGGCAATAATGTAAAACACATATATGGTAGCATGTGTTACAGAAAGTACAAGAGTCCACAAGATAACACCAATTATAACTTGATTACTGTCAGCAGACAAGAAAGATACTGGCTGAACTCCTCCGACAGGCAATAAATGAAACCTACTACCAATAAAGCCATGACAGGGTTGGAAAAAGGTTTTATGAGCATTAGTATTAATACAACGCAGTAAGTGCTCTAGCAAGAGCTCAAGACTGCCCTCAGAAATGGTTGAAAAGCTACGAGCCTGTATAATCCATGTTTGTTGAGATAAGCCATGTCAATAGCAGTCGAACATTTGACAGGATTTGCAGAGAAGCCTTGAGCGCGCGGTCCATTCCTCTGTAGCTTAGTGTCCTGGTGACAGCTGGCTGGGAGAGGTCAGGAGGTGGCTGATCCGCTGCGCCCTAAACAACTGGCGCCTTCTGCACTCTCACAACACACCATGCAAATACATGGAAAAGGCATCAACCAGCTCGCCGCCGCTGTCAAAACAGATACAGTCCACTGCTGGGAGGAATTTCTTTCTTTTTTTTCTGTTCTGCAGGCAGATAAAAATGGGGCTGTTGTCACTTTAAGTAGATGACAGCTTGGCCCTTGAGAGGCCAGCTTTTCGCTGCTGCTACACAATTACAGGTACTCGGACCTGTGTAGCACCACTTTAAGAGCACTCTCAGGCCGGCTTGTCAATGGCGTGCAGAAAGGTATTCGCCTGTTGCTATCAGCAGTGGGAAAATGGAGTCGAGACACTGATGAGTATTAAATACAGAGAGAAAAAAACACACTGCTAGCTCTGCTCACATGATCCATATATAAACAATACTTGACTAGTCAGAGTTAGAGGGCCTTCAATTTGTCCAAGATGACACCGTCGCCAGTTTCCTTATTTTTCTAGTAGGAAGAAAATTAGGGGAGTACTTCACTTGCAGCTCATCTGAGCCAGAAAATGATGCATTTCTAACTAAACTGAGAGGCTGGACGAAGCCTCAGAGTCTCTGTTAATGTGAAGCAAGTCAAGAGCATATTTCTAACTGGCCTTTTTATGTTAAATACATTGATCTGGCTCAGACCAAAAGCCTCCTAAATGAATGCATGAGTCTTCACAGATCACCCAGTCACAACAGGAAGGTGATTTTATAGTGATCTTAAAACAATAAACTCACTCTAACTAAAAATTAAAGAATAACTGGCATAAAACCAGAACTCTCTTTCATATGGTTAAATACAATCACTTTCTGTTTTAAGTGGACTTTACATCTTGCAGTTCACACCCTGTAATTATTACACTCTAGGGCTGCAACTAGTGATTATTTTCACAATTAATCGATTAATTGTTTATTCCATTAAATGTCAAAAAAGAGTGAAAAATGTTCATCTCAGTTTCGCAGAGCCCATAGTGATGTCTTCAAATAGCTTCTTTTGTCCAAACAACAGCCCAAAACACAAAGAATCCTCATTTATGATCATAAGTGACACAGAGATGCAGCAACTCTTCACATTGAAGAGGCTAAACCAGTAATTCTTTTCACTTTTTTATTTAAAAAATGACTGCAACGATTAATCAATTATCAAAACAGTTGACGATTAATTTTCCAACAATCGATTAATTGATTATTCGATCAATCATTGCAGCTCTATTACACTCTAGTCACACATGACAGATTTTGGAAATGGGAGCACTGACGCATATGGGAGCCACCGTTTCTCCATCCGCTTTTCACTGCGCGCCTCTTTTGAAAGAACGCTGCAGACGGCAGTCGGGATTACCGAGTTTGTTTTGGCCCTGCGTCCGGCAGTTAGTTTGCTACTTAGTAAATGATTCCGCAGCCACGGGTCTCGTGTCTGTATTATGACTACAGGTAACAGCCAAATCCGACTGAGCCTCGCTAACACCCAAGTCCGAACCCCATGCAGCTCCTGGAAACAAGCACCAGATGATGGTAATTACTGGCTGACATCACGCAGCAGAAATTAGCCGTTTGTATCTACATACTGTCACGGCTGACAGAGAGGGATCAGATAGCACCGCCACATCGGTCCATCTGAGCTGTGCCGCTGCGCGCATTCTGAAATCTAAATCATGTCCCTGCACCGTAATGAAAAAGGCACAGTTAGAGGAATGGATTTCCTCACTATGGAATAAATCTCCTGGCAGGAAAATAATATGCCTATGTGCATCCAATAATCCATCCCAACCCTGCCTGTTAACCACTCCCCGTCTCCTCCTCCTCCCTGCCTGAGTGGTAAACTGAGGGAGCTGCATGGACAGGGTGCACACTGTTTGCTCACAAACACGCCGTTCAGCAGGTTAGGGCCCCACTGATGAATTATTCAAACGCTTCCATCAGCTCTGTTGAGGTTCCTGATAAAAGTCAGGAGCTAAAATGGATCAGTCGATTAACCTGTTTACACAGAGCTGGGCCGCTGCCCCTCCCCCAGCACTCTCCTCAAACGTGTCTCCGGCTCCCATCCCCCTCCTCTTTCCCCTGGTTGGCAATAAGTGCCTGACAGAAGCTATCAGAGCGCCTCGAGCCCTGACAGACATGTGGCAGCGTGACACACGGCCCAGACACTGATGGATCACCCTACCACACCAATCGGCCATGCCTCCAACACCGTCATTAACCAGGCCGGGCTGTCACAGGAGAAGGGACAACCTCACTAGCTTCAGAGCGGCATGCATGGGAATCTCAGGGTTACTCATTGATACGATCTTTATCTCCTCGAGCATCAGTGTGATTGATGTGTGGAGCAATATGAGATAAGGGCACAATAAGGGACTAAAGGACTTTTACCCCCTCTCTTAATTACTGTTTATCTTTTAAAGAAATACTGGCCCATCAGCAATCCTCTTCCTTTAATCATTAAGTCAAAGGCCAAGCCTGCCAAAGTCTACCTTTAATCTTATCAAAGGGCTGCGATGAATCCAGGCTTTACACGACTCAAAAAAAAAAAAAAAGAAAGAAAAGGAAAAGGAAAAAAAAGGCTTAGCAGCACAATTATACAAGTGGTGGTACGAGTTTGTAACTGCATCACCTTGTTTGTGTGCATAGATGTGTCTGTTTACAGCCTGGTACTGCTGCTCAGTTCGGTTTACAGCCTGTGAGCGGCTCCTCCTGGCTCTCACATCTCCTGACACACAGAAAAACCACCGAGCTGAAAAATACGAGGAACACGATGGTACCTACCTGTTTGTGCATCTCTATGTTCAGTCCGTAGGACATCTCATAGTACTGAAAGGAAAGCAAAGATTTAAGAATGAATAATGAAGACAAAAAAAGTCACATTTACATTTTCTGTATGTATGCAGTTACTTCAAAAGATGGACAGCAGGACTGGGCAATAAATCGATTTTAAATCGAACTTTGAATTAATTGAAAATCGTGACAATCGATTTTCCCTTTAACTAGGGTAAATACGGTAGCCTATGGCTCTCTCTCAGCTATGGACTCTTATTTTTTAGAAGTGAAGTTTGGTGAAAGTTCGGCTGGTACTTTATTAATCCCAAATTGAGGGATTCATCTTTGTTTGATCAAACCTTTATTTAAAACAAAGGTTTAGTTTGGTTGAAGCTAGGTTTGCACTTTATTCCAAAAAGGGAAATTCATGTTTAATTTGAAATAAAAACAATGCATTTGAAATAATTCCTTTGTCTTTTGTAGTTTAAAAAAAAAAAAGAAGAAAAAAAAAAGATTAAAATCAAAAATCGAATGTGGTATGAAAAAACTGGGGATTTTATTTTTCGGCCATATTATCCAGCCCACATGTATAGATATGTTTTTTTAATTTCTATTCTCAGAATCACGATTTTAATGTAACTAACACTCATACATACCTGCAAATCAATATTTTAGTTGATCATTTCACTAATTACATCAACACATGACTCAAACCTAAACACAATATTGCCTCTTTGGTGCAGTGTGATAAACTATAATCAGACCCCCCCAAAAAAAGAAGAAGTCCTCTGAGCAGCTGACAGCAAACAGCCAATAAATCAATTATTTGTCTTTCATAGTGTGGGTACGGAGAAGAAGGCGTTCGATGTATTGATCACCATCTTAAACCCTCAGATCTCCAAGATGTCTATTTACTCAGCGTAACGCGATTGCTCAACACTCCTGATAATTCAAGCCAGGTCAGTCTGCCTGGCTGAAATGTAATCTGTGGAGCCCACAAGTGGCAGCCAGGGCAGAAATGGCTTTCCAGTCAGCGTCTATTTGATGAGGCCAATGCATTATTCAGTCCATTAGCTTCTTCGAAAATTACTCTCAAACAGGAGAGCCATTCTGTCTGAGATCAGAGCTCCACAGCCGTGGCGTAACCCGACACCCGGTGCTGGCTGTGGGATCCTTCCCTCCATGTTTACCTAACCTCCTCCCTGTCAGGCTGACATGTTGTTTTCCTGTGAAAAGAATGTTTGACTTCAGCCTGCATGTATTGGTTTAAGTCATCCTTGGTGTGTTTACCTGGGACAACAGAGCGCTCTACCTCAGAGGAACCCTCTGATTGCATCATGTCTGAACTAGATTTCTGCGTCATAAGCACACCTGTGTTTTTCTGGAGGGCTGCTAAAAAAAGGGTAGTAATTTTGGTTTACACAGAAACCAAAGCCCACTGGGTGCAAAATAAACTGCAGCATGTTCCACGCCTCCATTTTGTTTGCAGTAGTAGTGCATTTTTCCCACACGCTGCTCCTGCCCTCCACCATCAGCTCACACCTAATTTATGGCCACGCATATGTCTGAGCGTGGAGTCCCCTAGGAGAATAATCAGATCAGCACACACAGAGGGCAACGGCGCAGTCGACCCTTGGAGATCAGGGGCGCGTTATAATGGAGCCTCGGCCCAACGCCGCCTGCCTGTCAGGAAGAGCTCCTCCATAACAACCAGCTGCATCAAACCCCCCCGGGGGCTTTCACAGGCCCGTACCTGATGCTCAACCCGGCCTAACCACCACACAGGTGATCACCCCAGCCTGTCTCACTCCACCCCGACTAGATCTGCAACAAGCCTTGCAATTTGGAACCATAATTGCTCCCTATTGTAACATAATCTTACCATGACATAGTGGCGCTGCATCTCCGTCTTCTCATTCGCCAGTTTGTCATACTCCACCTTAAGACTAAAATAGAAGACAAGGTGTCAATTTCAGGCATCTCCATCACTTGAATAACTCACTCACTCTTCACGTATTGACAGCAGTGTCTTTTTTCATTCGTGCAGGAGTAAACAACTGAATATTAGCCCTGACCTGAAGTATTGAACAGAGCGTAAATGTTGACTGTCGCACTTTGTGGTGCACTTTGTTACCTGTGATACTGGGCTTGTAGGAACTGAAATTCATCTTTGATCCTGTCACAAGACTCTGCCACGGTGAATTTGAAGCCAGGCTGGCCTGGCTGGTGTGGAGCCTGAAAGAAGGTTGTCAGAAAAATCCCATCAGCGCGGCCACAGGAGAAAGTTTGATTCCTCATTTTGTGCTGCTGTGAGCGAGCTGCGGACCTCTCACGTTTGACTACTTTCAGGATAATATCTCCTCTGCACTAAGTAAGACATTACAGCAGCAGGGACACGGATCTGCTTCACACCTCCACGGGCTAATAACACGGCATGAACGGGCTTTCACACTTAGAATAAAATCTAATTCCAGAAATGAATTAAAGCCACCACCTGTCCCCATGCTCAGCAGATCCATATGTTAGTGTGCGGCTGAGTAAATATCTCCCGGCATGCAAACAATCTGCATCCATTTACCACTAAGGACAAGCTCTGCTGTAGCTACATGCATTGTAATATACCGTAACCGTACAGAAATGTGAGCAGCAGCATTAAGGGGTGGAAACGCTTTGCGGGGCAGATTTCAGACGTAATCAGCACAGTCAGGAACCATGTCAACATCAGTGTTGTCACAGAAATACGGGAGCTGGAGGAAGTACAGAGGAAGCGCCTCTTACCGGATGTCGGCCTTGTGGATACATCTTGAAATGTATCCTTTGTTTATCTCTCCAGCGTGCAGGTCCTTTGGCAAAATGGTTGAAATGTGCTCACAGCCACACCAGGCTCCGAAGACACGGGTGGAGGGTGGGGGAGGAGGTGGAGAGCCTGTGTTGAGAAACGAAGCGTTTTAATTTATGGACGAGAATGACTCCACAATACAGCGCGCGCTGTTTGCCGATAACTAATCATAACATCAAAGTAGTTCCGATCACGGCTGGCTGTTAAAATACGTGGCCGAAAAACAGCACTAGTCGCGCGCTTCTGTCTTCTTGGTGACCTTATTCGGTCAGTGGTCAGTGATGAACGCGAACAAAATCTCCGTTTACAGTTTAAACTGATGCAAACACGACATGTACTGAAAAAGAGGCCACTTTCTCTGCGCTCAGTTTAAATCGTGCCTCGAAATCGTTTGTTTGTGACTCTAAATTTGACTGATGTTCGTCCAAAAAAACAAGACCTCGCTCTCGGACGTCCACGCGCAGGCCACGGCCGACAGCAGCTGGCTTCCACCTACCGCTGGACTCCGCGGAAAGCGATGGAAACGGTCCGCCCAAAAACAAACTCAAAAAGAAATACAGCAGCTCTGGTGAATACATACCCGTGCGTGCGTCCAAGCCGTCCGTCCGACTTTTGTTCCTGAAGAAAAAACCGAGAAGGCTGTAATTCATGCGTTTAATCCTTCCGAACGTACGCGCGGTGGACGCGGATCTCGACAAGCATCCTCTCTCTCTCCGGAGCGCACCCAGCCAGACCGGGGCAGCAGTTGGGAGAAAATTTGGTGCGGTCGGGCTCGATTAAACTACTTTCTTCTCAGCCGCGAACCTCCGAGGAATGTGCGCCTTTTGTGGCTAGTTAATCCCCAAAAAAGAAAAAAAAATATATAAATACGCTTCCAAAATCTGTCCTCCGACTCGAAGAGGTTGGAGATTCTTTAAAAGCGTAACATGGTACTCTCCACAAGCTCGCATTTCCCCCAGTTGTCCAGCTTACCCCGGTTGCCACACACAGGCAGCAGGGCTGAACTGCCGTGAAAGCGCCTATCTGTCCAATCGGATTACTCTGAAGGAATACGGCCACATCTGCCTATCGGAGAGCGACGGCCCCCACGTGGGGTGCAACGATACATGACATCATCCCGCGGATCCACAAGGCATCATCCGTCCGTCCCACCGTGTACAACAACAACAGCGGCAGGCATTGATGTGCCGACGATGATACCCAAATTTAACAGAGACAGCGCGAACTCCCGCGCTTCGTTACGATGCTGCGTTTTTGCCGCCTAAATGAATTAATGAATATTTTGGGTGAGACCACCACCGGCGGGACGGGGAGGGAGGGAGGTGCGAGGTGCAGCAAGCATTCTTGAATTTTTATCCCCATACAAGGAGGGGGGGGGGCTCGTTAGTGTGACACGGTTATAAAATGTGAAGCGATGTTTTTGTGAAACATCAAAAGTACCGACCAAAATCAGAAATGTGCGTCTTGAACTCCCCCCGACGCGTGTAACGCCGTGAAGGACACAATAATGACCAATCGATCGCCGATGCCCTCCGAATTTAGGCTCGACGCCTTAAATATGCGGCGGTTGGTGCGCACCGCCGCGCGCCTGCCCATCAGCGTTTGTGTAATAGTTGCGCTGCGGGGAGAAAGAGATGATTGCCTTTGTCTGATGCGAACATCAGCAGCCATGTCTGAGCGCAGCCGCTGCGCCTTGTTGTGAAGCCTCAGCTCAGCCCCACGTGGGATTCCTCTGCGGCTTTAAGGCCTCTCGTCCAATGAAGGCACGGCGCACTTACTCGCCGGCTTCCCATTGGCCCGTCGGCGTCGATCCTGTCATTCAAGGAGCAGGGTTGTCAATCAATACCACGCGGGGTCAAGCGCTGACAAATGCCTGCGCTCCTCGGTCCTCTGCCTGTGAATAGAGCCTGGAATGGCTGCTTAATTAGCTTCGAATGGCTTTTCTCTCCAGTTCAAACAATCTGTTACCACCACGTGGTAATGAGAGCCCACATTAAACAAAGGAAGAAAGGAAGCATGCAAACAGTTGCAACATTACAACCTGTAGTTTTCCTGCACATGTGGGCCTGTGGAAGGCGCGGCCAGAGGAGGTTTGGTTTACCTTCATCACAGAGGCCAGTCGACCTGTTCCAACGTTAAACACGAGTGACGAGCTAATATTCATGTTTGGCTGCATGGATGGATGTACTGCTTCCACATGAAAACAAAACAAAACAAAACAAAACAACAACCGAACAATAAGAACATTTGTCATCTTATTTTTTTTTATCATAGATATGAAAGAAGCTTCTTAAATCAGTTGTATGTGATTTCCCCACTGTGAAAACAGCCTGTAAATAAAGAAAAAATAACAGACAAATTATACGTCCTCTAGTTTTTTTGTTTTTTTTTTAATGTATACAAGACTGTGCTGGAAAATACTTCCTCAAAGCTGCTAAATTAGTAAGAGACAAGACGTGGATTCTGCACACATCGAAAACATGCAGTCTGAAACAATACTGAACTTAATTATGGTCATAAAGCAAATTTGAATAAATGAATCTGAGGCCCAATTGAAAGTGACTAAATTGCAAAACAAGCGCAGAAGCTCTTTGGGAACACCAAGGTCACTCTGCCATGCTGAGGTCTGAGCTCGCCCAGCGGTCGTCTTACTTGTCATTCCTGTCAGCCACCTTGAGGATGTGGGATAACTGTGTTATTTCCAAAAGTATGGAGGCAGTCTGTGAGAAACTCAAGCACACACAAGAGCCGGCGGGCTAATCTCAGCCAGGCACCCCCTCATGCTATTCAATAGAGAGTGCTTGGATTAAAGGCAACAAAAGGCTGGGCCAAACCCCAGGGAGAGGGGGCCCTCCGCCCACCGAGACCCCCACACTGTTTATTTACACGGAAACCCCAGCCACAGTGAAACTCCCACCCTCCAGCATTGCACACTGGCCTATTTGCCGAGGTGGCTCTAATTCTTGACAAAGCAGGGATTGTCCTCACTCTCAACGTGGATGAGATGAAGCTGGTGAGGAACTATTTTACTCTTTCCACACAACAGTCACTCTATACGGCTGGATGTCCGAGATTAGCTAGTTGCCACGCTATGCTTGTATTTCTGAGGAAAAACTGGTATCACTCCACTAAGCCACTGTTTGAAATTGTAGTTTTGCAGCTGCCAAACAAGGCAAAGATCAACAACATGGTGCAACCATTTGTCACAGACCCATATCGGATGTGTTTGGAGATTACACAGTATTAGCTCATTAATGTGACTCGCAGTTAATAAATGACTCTGCCGTTTTTCTCTCTCACGCAGGCTTACTTTCCTGCTTGTGAAGCAAAAAATGAGGGCCCTGTTTCTGCAAAGGCTCGGGCTGGTGGTGGAGCTACTTACACTTCAGAGTGCTGGCATGTGGTTTAAATGGAGATGCACACATACTGCGCCTTCACAAATAAACACACACATGCTGTGTATCGCGGCCGTGTCATTCACAGGCAGGAGGCAGAAATTCACACACAGGCACGCACACACATTCCATGCAACAAAGGGCCTACAGTGTGTGGTGCAAAGATGAATCGCCTGTGCTGTATAATCAGGATGAGTCATCAGGCAGTAATCAATGAAAACAGGATGAAGGCTCTTATCAAAGGAGAAAAATGCAGACACGAGGAGCGTCTCTAAACAAAAAGAGTCTTTGGCAGAAATTTGTTGTTGTGCACTCGTCTGACGTTATTATTCTCTGTTATCAACGGTCCCACGCTGATAAATGTAAGTACAGACTTTAATAACAATACATTCACAACTGTGTATGAAAGGGTCAAACATTCGCAAAGACAGCCAAACTTCTTCGTGCTTTACTGTGTTTTTAATTCTTGAAACAACAACTTGTTTGACATCTTGTTTCATGCAAAAGATTGACTCTCATAAATTTCTCCTTTAACTCTCAGAGACCTTTTTTTTTTTTTTTAACTTCATTTCCTCAACATTATCAAGACATTGCTCTTTTCCTGGAAGATCAGTTTGCCATTCTTGCTATAATCGTATGTCTCAAGAATGTGCCACTGTTTTCCTTTACACAACATATTCCATTGTTCCACTGTTACAAAGCGAATTGCACTCTGCCATTTAGATTACAGCACGATAAAATCTGAAACTATGCATAAATTTATGTAGATTATTCATAAAAGCTGTATGGACTCTTTGTTCATCTGCCAAAGTTATTATGTGTAATATTTTGCGAAATTCTTCTCTGTGATGTGAGCTTTGAGTTTGGGGTGAATTCTGTCATGTTCAAATTTATTCAAGGAAAACATTATTAGGTGTGTAGACCAACACTTCATTCAGTGCGTTAGCATGCTAGCAAAGATGCTAAACAAATCAAACCATCACTTTGTGTATTCATCAGACAAATCAAGAGAAACGTTCAGCATTAACATCCCGAATGTTGAAGAAAGAAAAAGGCTCAGAGTAAACGATAAAACTGGCTGGAGCTTTATCGACTGTATCTGTTACCGGCGGATGCTTTCCTCTTTCAAGTCCTTTACTGTGAGCAGCCATGAGCATTGAAAGTCTTCACTCTCCCACTCCCTCCAGCAGTTGTCATGTATGTTCTCAGTGCATCCTTGAAGATTGTTCACATAAATCACAGACTTTTAATCCAACTCATGTTTCATAATGTTTTTTTTTCTTTGAATCCATACAGTAGAAATGTGCAGATACACGGAGTAGCTGACACGCAGATAGCCTCTGACGTTTCAGTCTGTAACGTGTCAGAGGTGAACCAGCAGGACTCACGCAGTGGACACACGAACGCCTCCTCCCCCGTAGCTGCCTCGTCCTTGTATGCAAAGTTGTTGCCTTGCTGTGTTGTTATTGTTCTGCGTCGACCACACACAGCAGAGCTGGAGGGCCGCCAGTTATATTCTTATCCACTTAAATTCAGCAGCCTACTTTTAGCACAGCGGTAGCCCTTCTAAACTTCATTTTCACTCACACCCTTCACACTGCATAATCAGGAATCAGAATTGCCACAGTGAGAGCTTGTTCAACCAATCCTCAGCTCAGGAAATGCATATTGACATCTTTTCTAATTTGACAACAAACTGCAGATTACAGCTAGTTACAGGTTAGAGGCTCACAGCCAGTCTGCCTATTGAATCATTCCCCGCCTACAGTCTTCTCCTGAAAGTGCTCCGTAATGCCGGACAGAGTTACTAAGAAAAGATTCAGCATTAAACTGATCAGAGGATCAAGCGGTACCAGTTGATTGAGAAGACCTTGAGCTGCTCAACAACGATTTTGTTCGTGTAATCCAGTTTGCTAAATGGCTAATGTGATTAAAAAATTCCTTAGGCCTAAATTCAGTTATGGTTCATGATTACATTCACATGGCATGGGAATGACTTCACATGACTGCTTCGAAAAGGAAAATATGTTGTCAAGGTAACACAGCCTGTACAAGAAAAGTGCAACTGCCTCTGAGGTCAGATCAGTGATTTTTTTTTTCTGTTTAGGAGGGTGAACACTGTAATCGCTCCTATCAAACAGAGCTGTAACAGTGCACAGCAGAGCAAAACCTCGACGCAGACGTGATGAAGCAGCTTTGTAGAGTCGGTGCTGAGATGAATGGAATGAATGAGAAGCAGATCCCTTTATAGCTCCATAATGATGATGTGAGCTGTATCTCAGAGATCTCCTTATGGGGTCGCAAGCTTCTGTGCTCATATACCACATTTCACCACTTCTACCTCACCGAGGAGCATTTTATACTCCCTGGCACATAGTAATAAAGCTCCACTCCTCCATGCCAAATTGACTCCACAAGTGCTCCTACACCTGCTGACTGACACATGCCCACTGAAAATGATTCCTTCACCAGCAGCCAGCATTGCTGCTCGCTCTGGAGGGTTACTTGATTCCATTATTAAGTTGAAAAAGAGAGACAGGGCGAGGGGATGGGGAGAGAAAAAAGCTTGACTGGGTAGAGAAGAATAACGGAGAGCTGAGGAAGTTATCAGGGCAGGGGAGAGTGAGCCTGCCATCTGACAGCAGATCAGAGAGCTCCTCCAGCTGGAACTCGTGCTCATGAGCTCGGCAGAGCAGAGCCCGGCGGCCCGGCAGCACCGACATACTGTACACTGCAACTTATTTCAACTGCACATCGACACCGTCACACTGCACAGTCATGGGCGGAGGAAGCGCTCATACCCTTCACTAGCACAGGGTATACAAGTCCATTTACCCAAGTGTTCTAAGTACAAATTAAAGTTTCTTTTACTTACTTTGTACTAACTCTTCAGTGCATTTCAGAGGGAAATGTACTTTTTTTGCACCTTTTACTCCACAACAGTAAGTACTTTTCAGATTAAGTTTAACATAAAAAACATTTGACATAGAAGACATAGACATAGACATCTTACCTGCCGAGTGACTCCTTAAACAAAAAGCATGCTAAGTGAGGGTGCCAGCCTCAAACGTAGCAATATCGATGTATCTTAAATTTAAATTGCAGCAATGTGGAAGTAGTCTAGTTTGGACCCCTCACTTGTTTGATGGCCCCAAAGGGCAAAAGTTAAACTTGTAGACTTACTTTTTCATAAAACATGCAACAAATCATTAGTCTTACACATGAAATTAAAAAATACACAGTCATGCAGCATGACTTTGTTTTTGCTTCTTTCTTCCTCCATTAATCATTTCATGGCCCCTAAGATTGATCTTGTGGCCCTCTGGAGAGGGCCCAACCCCTGTGTTGGGATCAAACTAGACGTAACTATCAAGCTGTATGTTTGCTGTAAAAGTAGTAAAAACCAACTCGACATCGAGCAGCAACAACAGCAAAATGTTTCTTATATGTGGAAACATCAATATTGATATTGTAGTAACCTTATATAAGGTATGAGTCACAGTAGGCCGTTTTTTTTCTGCAGACCAAATACTTTCATGTATGATACACACATAATAATATACAAATATTCTTTGCAGTACAACAGTGCTAATGGTTTGGTTCTTTTACCTAAGGATTGTGGCTGCAGGACTTTCACTTGTAATAAAATATTTTAGCATTTTTGTATCACCACTTTGATCTACGAAAGGGACCTGAATACTTTTTCAACCACTGAAAGTAAACTTATCAGTACTTAGAAAATACTCTTTTACTCTTTCCATTGGTAGGTTATCACTTCATTACCAAATATCGAAGGTAAAAATGCTAATTTTACAGACACAAGTCTCTGTAAAGTTATAGACTAAACAGTCTCCTATTTTCTGTCGCTTGGCCAGCAGGAGTCTCATTTCATCCCAATAATCTGTAACAATCTGTAACGTGTTAACTAATCACATGGTTTGTATGTACCACTAATCATATTTAGCAAAATACAATTGGCTCAGTAAAAACTACAAAGTAGCAAAAAAAACAAACAAAACAGAAATACTCAAGTAAAGTACAAGTACCTCTCATGCACGTTTCTAAAACTGTAAAACCGCTGTTTATTATTCAGCAGCCTTCGTATCAGTAGTCAGTAGCTTACTTCCATTGTTGTGTGTTTGGTCCTGAAACAAGGACACAAAGGGTTAAAGAATTATGGAGACAGAAGCCCTGAGAGAGAGAGCGAGACCAAATCAACAAATTAATGCCTGTCCTATGAGAGCGTAAGCCTCTTATTTTTATTTCAAATGAGGATTGAAAATGACTTCCTTATTAAATCTAATTATTAGCCGGTGCCCTCCAAAAGTCTCCTGAAATCGCCTGGAGCGTCCAGCCTATTAGCATAAACACCACCACTGGCAAGCTTAAAACAAATGGTATATTTAGTCAGTGTTAATGGGATTAAAGTGTGCTGGATTCAGGAGCAGCTCTACTAACAGTGAGCATCACATCTTCATTATGGATGCCCTGACTCCTCCATTTACTCTCTCCTTGTATGCGTTTCACTCCACTCTGCTGCCTCCCACTCCTCTCTGTTATTCAACAGATTGTGTTCAATCTTGATCCAAAAATCCCAGACAATCATAAATAATAAAGGATTACACCAATCTCTGAAAAGCTGGTGGCTCGCCAGCGGCAATGCGCATACAGAGAAATAATTGTTGGCCATCTGTGCTGCAGATTGGTAAGAGAAAGGGTAAACAAAGAGCACAGTGTACCTGCTGAAGCTTTCTCCCCTTCCCTCCCTCTCTCCCTCCTTGTAGCCAGAGAACATGAAAGGCTCACCCCTGCAGAATCCACTGGCTCGCTCCAAGAGATTTTTTGATGAGGGAGGTTTCAGAACCACAGACTGACAAGCTGCGCCTGTCACGAATCTAACAAGGCTTGGAGTTATCTCTCTATCAGCCGCCAAACAGCGCTGTAACGCTGCACAATCCCAGCCAAATAGAGTAAGGACGGAGGATAATTGACTGGACAAATGATCACACTTACATGTCATATAACACAGCTCTCCAGAAAAGAAAGTGAAGTCATGAAAGCTTGCCCTCTGCAGTCTCATAAATCACTCATCTGTGGGCTGAGATTGGATTTACTGGCACAGTGTTAGAAACAAACAGTGCCAGAGTCCTGTTAGAGAGGCACGAACCTGCACTGAGCAGCACTGATGCTTATTCTGGAAATCTGATCTTACTGCTGAAGACTGTGCGGGGGTCAATCAATGCAGTTTAATGTGAGCTGTAAACTTAATGATCATATGTTTTAGATTTATGGGTCGGAGAATAAATCAATATGACATGGATTTCACATGGGCTCCACTGTGCGCTCAATAGCCTGATTGATTCAAATTAACCGTTTCGTGATTAAGACTCATTTGATATGAGCTGTCACATTTACAGATTCTTGGCATAAAACACACACGTCACATCACAGCTGATTTCACCTTTTGAGTAACATGTAACTTACACTCTTTCTGTAAGTAATTCATTGTTATTCTGTGTTTATACTCTCTAGGTTTCTTGTATGTTTTAATGTTTCCTCTTGGTTTATACTTACATTTTCATATTTTTACTGTTTTCTCTAGTATATATTCTTGTACATTTCTATATTGTGTTTATATTGTACATTTTTGGCATGTTTTCTATACATATACTATTTTTTTCTTATGTTATCTGTATGACTATGTGTGACCGTCTGGGCAATGACTGAATAACCTGCTGCCGTTAAAGCTGAGGTTGGCGACAAGAAATCAAGCTAGCTGTAGCGTAAGCCGTGTTGGGGGAGTAACTAATTACATGTAACAGAGTTACATAATTAAATTACAAAAAATGTAACTAATCAGTTACAGTTACTGAGAAAAAATGTATAATCAAATTACAGTTACTTTTGAAAATGTTAATAATTATTAAGAGAGTTAAACCTGAATATTTTCTGTAAAAAGCT
>JAPQLA010000022.1:16376652-16389440 GCA_029822935.1 Naso vlamingii | reverse complement strand
GAGGTAAGCGGGTTGTGTTTATGTTTTATCGCTCCCGTTATTGATGTGTGTGTATGGTTGCTATTAGCGCTGTTGTCAAGGCTACAGGTAGAGGAAGTTTATAGCTACTTCCAGAGTGCGACACAGCGGAGCCACTTATGTTCACTGTTATTATCTCTGTCTCAGGTATAGGAATAAAATCTCATGACTCAGCTACAGCCGTCTCATCCTTGTAGCGAGTGGGTAACATGAGTCATGATTTTCCATTTTTCAGAATGCGAAAATACAAGATGCCAAATTTCCCAAAATTGCAAGAAGCTTTTTTTTTTTTTTTTTAAATTGTTTCCAAGCCCCTGATGACTGTATTATGAGATGATTGGTTGATTTTTTTCATACTGGAGTGCCTCCCCTTCAGATCCACAGAGGATTTAAACCACCACCCCACTCTGTTTCTAACTTGTCTCCATCAGCAGAAATCGTCTCTGTCTTCCCCAAATGTTGTTGTTCAAATGTGACCATGTGTTACTTCAGTAGATGTCAGGCTGCTTTTTTAAAGCCCATTCACTGCCATTCATGTTGAAACAGGGGATAGAAACACTATAGGACAGGTGAAAGTTGCTACTCAGACACAGACGTTCTTTTGAACTAACACTGTCACACATTTTCAGCTACTATCAGTAATGTCTACTGAAAAAAGAACGAAAGGTAAACAAGTACCATATCTCATAGATAAAGATTTCTTGGGAAAAATGGGCGGAGTTTATGTAACCTATGTGATTGATGTTGACAAAAGACTGACATGTAGCAACACTGGTATGCTCCTTAAAAAAAAGTAGAACTACAACCTACGAACTCATCTTGATGCGTAGAAACAGTGGACTACCCTTTTAAATGTGCTGAAATTCTTTAGAACTTGCAGATGAGTTTTCATTAATCTGTTTCTACAAATTGCCCTGATGACACATAAGCACATAAAAAAATGTGTGCTGACGAAGGCTGAGTGTATTTTCCGTTTACGGTGGCTGACCTACTATATGTGCTCACACACAGTCGCACACTTTGAGGCGGTGGTCGATATCAGTTCTACGTACAGCAGAGCTGTTACACTGGCCTATTAAAAAGAGGCAGTAAATGTCACCCAGCAGGATCCGGGGCCATAAACAAGCCAGTGGACAGTGGTTATTCAGAGGTCACGCAGAGTGCTCAGTGGTCTGTGGTGGCTGGCCGGGGGAAACAAAGTGATGAGGATTTAATGATATCCAGCTTTGTGGCTATTGATAGCAGAGTCAATGGGCTGCACTGTGTGTGTCTCTCTGATACACAGCAGATTAGCAACTGTGTGCCAGATGAAAACGTCAGAGATCAATAGGACACAGGGGAGAATCAATAATCGTCCCACTACTCTGTGGCTTTCATTTGGTGGATTGCTCTAGTCCTCTATGGCCTGTCGTGCTGTCAGCGTGCCATTAACTGCATTCATAAAACATGCATCAGAGATCTGTCACAGGCATCATATGTTAATGCCTGCTGCTAATGAATATGAATGATCTGTTCATAAGCCAAGTCTCTCTCTCATTACATTGCTTAACACCTCGCTGAGCCCAGAGAGCTCGCCTTGGATGAAATGTAAATCACCGCTTTATTGGAGGAAAATGCATGACTGTTGCACGTAAACTCCATGCAGTTGAGGATGAAATATCTTCACTTTGCTGCAGATCGAATGCTTTTGAGGTCAGTAGTCTTGTAAAAGTGCAAGAAATGAGTGGGCTAATTGCAGCATCATCAGCGAGCCTGGGATGAGGAAATAAGGCAGAATATTCAGTCATGTCCTAAATTCTATAATCAGCATTACCTGGCTTGTCGCGCTTCATTATAGTCCAGAAATCTCAGATTAATTAGCATTATTGTGCATGGTGGGTGAGAGAATTGGACAGTAATTACATTAACCTTCGGGATCACACCTTGTCTTTTTACAAGACGTGTCTAAGCAATAAAAGATTGCTACTGCATAGATGATTACTCTTATCCTTGACAGTGTCTGCCTTCCAAATTGATCCAATTAGCCACTCAGGGCTAATTTAATTACCAGGGGCTGCTATAGCCTCTCTATCTTTCTGTCCTTGCCACCAGGATAATCATAACTCTGAGCACTGAAACAGATTATCTTCTGCACATGCATGAAGAAAGCAAATTTAATCTGATATGGGGAAGCACGAATTACCAGTCCTCTCTAACAGGAGTTGGTAGAGGGACAAAAATACCTCTCTTTGTCCTGATTTCTCAGGTATTAATGTGCTCCACAGCGATTATTCTTCAGCACAGAACCCTGTGAAGGTGAAGTAAGTGGGTGTAGCTTTGTCACAGTTATCAGTCTCAGAAGTTTCTCATTTGTTAAACTTGTCTGGAATATCAATCACGTAAAAAAGTGGTTTAATTTTAGACACTAATGAAGGTAAGAGCTGGTTCCCGTGAAAGAACATCCATATGATTAGCATGCACGCGGCGGCCTCGAAGTTGATATTAGGTGAAACCGTCTTCGTGCACACACAGTAATCTCATCTGCTTCATTCTGAGCACAGCAGTGGGAAGCCGGGCACGTACCAACCTCCTCTGCTCGGGGGACAATATGTGTTTTAGAAATGAGAGGTGGAAGTCACTGCATTGCCAGCCACATCCATAATTGGCAAACCGAACAAGATGAGAATGAACTCTGGGCTTGGCTCGTCTTTGGTGTAATTAAGATGAAATTCACCAATCATTTAAACTCACAAATGGAGGTTTGACAGGAGGCCAAGAGCCCATTGAAATACCATTGGCTTGCAGTTTGGGTATTTATCCCTCTCTGTAGAATGGAAGAGCTGGTATTTATTTAAGTTTTTTCAATCAGAATTCAGGATTTGATTCCAGTAAAGCTTTGAGTTAAGGTCAGATGCTAATAAATCAGAGAAAGCAGAAAACATGCATGCTGTAATTGAATGTGAAATGAGAAAAGACATCACAAATTAACACAGTTTGTGCAGCAGTAAATTTATGTAAGAATCTTCTGGCAGTGTTCATGCGAAAGAGAAGCTACATCTTGTATCGTGTGTTGAACGGTTTGCTGTGTGCACAACAGACCAGATCCACAGGAAACAATCTGTTGAACCCTGAAAAATGTTTCTTTCAGTTTCTCTTTCTCTTGTATCGCCTCATCTCTTGGCGGGTTCAGTTCAGAAGCATGACATGTTAGATTCAGGCCAATTTTTGGAGCTAATGAGTTGAAACAGATCCAGAAACTTGGTGTTCACAATAGCCAGTGGGAGCCACATTAAAGCCTGTGTGTTCGCAGCTCGACTCATCCTGCAGAGGCTTTCTTCAATGCCTCTGTGTGAATCTCACTTGGTTATGAGCGGAGCGTATAAACACGGCTTTAATCAGGGAATTGTTTGGGGAGAGTTCCTTTAATCTGTGATTATAACAGCAGATCAATGAGGATTCCTGCTCTGAGCTGTGTCAGTGATAAAAAGGAGGATTTACATCAAATATTCATAGCCAGCTCTCCCAGAGGATTCACCACTACAGACAATCACTGACTTTTCTATACAGAGCAGATGGAAAACAAAAACCACCGAGTGAATTCCCAGTAAAGACCGAACTGCTTCAAATTGGATCTTATGTAAGGAAAGTTGAAAACTGCAGGAATTATCTGCAAAGTGCTGCTTTATGCCCAGAAAAAAATGAACTTTCGGCAGAAGACTGCAGTGCTTCCTAGCCTCTCTCTCCCCCTGCAGTGTCAGGATGGTGAGCCAACAACATGTTAAACACGGTTACACAACAGTCAATGAACGCAGCCTCCTGAGACAAACTCATCGTCAGAGCGTTTGGAGGGAATCATGAAGTGAAGACCAAACAACTGAGACATAATTTAAGAGTGAACACAGTCGTTTTAAGTGCAGCAGTGCAATGAATAATAAATGATCACTGTATTAGAAGAAAAAGTTTAGAGATGTAAATGTCTCTTCATGGTCCTTCAAGGGCTATCAGTGAACTGCAGAGGCATTTCAGGCGAAAATTTGTTTTTTAGGGCCCTATGAAATCTGTTTGATTTTTTTTTTCCAAATTCCTTTATCCCCATTTTAATTTATTGGAATTCCCAAGCATGCTGTTTTTCCTTGTTTTTCACATGGGCTTTAGATCGCAAGTGGTCTTTGCATGTACCTACACGTTTCCAGTCGACAAGATGTTGACAGAATTTTGCAAACAGTGAATCATCTGACGCATAGAAGTCGTTTGGATACCGCTGGGCTCTGTATTTAGGGTGAGAAGTTTCAAAGTCTTTTTGCCGACTTTGCCAACGTCTGAGGCGGCCGCTTCAACATGTTTGCATTGTTTTGGAGGGAGAGCAAAGTGACGTATGGGTGGTCCCACGCATTAGCAACACCCCCCATTGCCCTGTAGGTATCCCCCAAGGATCGATTTTAGGTCCATTACTTTTCTCACTGTATGTAAATGATATGCCTAATGTATGCAAGAATGTTGACATCATAATGTATGCTGATGATACAGCAGTCTTTACTCATGCAAAAAACACACAAGTCAAAAGTTGACAACTTTTAGGAGCCAGGTTAAAAGTGTAGTAAAAGCTCTTGTGTTTTCACACTCAATGATATTTTCTCATATTGGTTACTATATCACCAGCTGGTCATTTACATGCGCAACAACCCTTAAACCTATTGCATCATGCTTTCAAAAAGTGCTGAAAGTCCTGGACAGAAAACCCCTTTCCTACCACCACCGCAGCATTCTTGATAAGTATAATCTCTCAAACTTTGATCATTTAAAAAATCTCAAAACTTCTTGCCTTATGTGTAGAGTGTCTTACATGGTTTGGCACCACCACTGAACGAGTTCATCAAGCAGAAGTCTACCAGTGGCTCCACCTCTCGAGTAACCAGAGCCGCTGACAGAGGAGACTGTGAGGTTTCCTTTAGAAGGACATCCTCCTCCCAAAATGTCCTGTCATTTAAAGGTTGCACATTTTCAAATAATATTCAACTTTCAGTGGAGTGTGCCAACTTTGTAACTTTTAAGAGGCAGTTGAAGCTGTAGTTAAGAGTAAACCAAACATGTGACCATGTAAAATATCTGAAAACCTTGAGCAGTAGGGCTGCAATTATAGCAGCACTTTACTCTTTGCATTGAGGCTATCTGCAATATACATTAGACACTTAGCACTTTATTCTATTAAGCACTTTATCTTGTCAAGCACTTAAACTACCTGTACTATGACGGTCACTACTCCCAGTTTACTCCCTTTACTGTACAGTTCATGGTGTTTTGTTATCATTTGTTGTATTATGTGCTCTGATTTGTATTATATGTGTGTGTGTGTGTGTGTATAATTTTTTGTTTGTTTTTTTGAAATTGTTTCTATTTTTTGTGTAAATGTGTCTTTGTGTATTACAGTATAGTACTACTGTATGGTTGTCTGACATCAAACTGCCCAGGGACTACAGATGGAAATTAGCCTATGGCTACAGTCTGGCATAATTATTTACATGTCAGTGTTCATTAATATGCATTGTCCCTACCATAAATAAATAAATAAATAAATAGTTTCAGTGGAGCACAGTTGTGTAGTTGTGAGACCCCAATCAGAGCTGGTAAATGCTATGCTCTGACTGGCCTATATGTGTTCGAGGGCGGTGCTTAGCGAAGAGTCAATTTTGCAATTCTGTCTGCAATTTCCTGATTGCGGAAATCACAGAGCCCTCGTTTTAGTGTTTTGGTGATTTTGCTTTTTACATATAAAATTATGCAAGAACACCTGCCTCATTTACTGATTACATTTACGAGTTTCTTCATATGTACTATTGAGAAAAGCTCAAACTGTACCTTTGTTCAGCATGTTGGTTTATTGTGGTATGTGCAAAAGGTCCTAGCATGTGATACACTTTGAACATGTGCAATACACTCTGAATAACACTACTTGAATGATATTCCACCCGTTATGCTATTAATACCATTTGGTTTTATACGAATGTTTTATACTCATTGTGGTATTTAGACTTTTTTTTTTTTTTTTTTACAGGCTATACCGTTCCATGTCTCTGCTTGCATGTGATTTTAATTTCATTGTACTGTTGTGCAATGAAAATGAAGGCATCAATTGTTGGATTAATTGACTGACTAATTGGTATACTTTAGACAACACAGTGGTCCTTTAGAGACATTATTGGATGCTAACAAATCAGAGCCTTGACATAACATCTGCATTTATAACAAAACAGAAAATAGGGAACCAACAGAAGCTCAAAGCAATATGAGCGAGTTTAATCTTTTTTAATGTTTGATGGTATTTGCTTGAAAGCGGAAGCAACAAGTACATAATTATCCGTCTTATTAAGCTGCCAAAACACAAGCACAGTGGAGCACCTCGGAAACAGTGAGTGCACCATTCATTAGCATGTGCTATAAGCTTATTAATCATCTAACAGCCAATTAGCACACTGTTACCATTTGCAGTGGGTGTGTAAATAAATTCCTGGGTTAATTTCTTCCTCTGATAATAAAGTGAACATTATGAAAATTAGCTCTGTGACTATGTAAATGATCTATGTCGTTAATTGCATAGCAGCAATAGATGTTTGCCATGAACCAGGCTGGTGATGCAACAAATATTTCCCGGGCTGTTAGAGAAATTAATCGGGTAGCTGCTGATTCCCTGGAGGAATCCACAAGCTACAATAATGACATTTACCCAGCCCTCTGGCACACTGATAATGACAATGTCGCTGCTTGGCAGCAGGCCAGTGGGAGGTGAGGGCGATGGCGTGGGGCTGGCAATCATCTCTGAGAGAGACAGCATGGACACACACACACACACACACACACAGAGGCAGAAAAACAGCAGGCTGTAAGGACCAAATCAGCCCTTGTATCACCCACTGGTAATTAATAATAATTGCTTTCTAATAAGGGCCATGCCATTAGCAAATTACCTCTCTACTGAAATGCAACCGCAGCAAAACATGCTGTTATTGGAAATGGAATCTAATGGGATTCACTTGACCAAAACTAAAAAAAACATATGCAGACAAATACACACTGAATTCATTGAAAACAACTGATGACCACCCACTGCTAATGGAATTAGATGCATAATATATTATGGCTGTCAGAATGATGTTATCACATCCAGCTGATCCTGAATCATTGTGCAGCACCAACGGGAGAGCTGGGGGTGGGGGTGGAGGTTTCACTGTTGACATTTTACTGACACATCAGAGATGGGGGAGATGTTTGTATGTTAGAAAGACAAGAAGAAAGGTGGGCTCGGTTTCCTTTTTTGCTTGAACTCCACCACAACTCTCCACCAGCTGCCCCCCATGTTCCGGCCTTGTGATAAATGCTTCAAGCTGGTCTTAATCATGCGTGTGACAGAGGAGGAAATGGAAGCCAGTGCAGACAGACAGGATGAATGGAGCATTTACTTCGACTAGCTCCCATAAAACAGCCCTGCATGCAATACTGCTCTCGTACTGTTGACAATGTCTGGCTACTGACTGTGCAGCTCAGACACAAATACGCTCTGCAGGGCCAACCGGAGAACATTTGGCTTCACCAATGCCAGCTAAATTCAGAGTATGAAGCGATCTGTCCCAGTAACAGGACTGGTAAACTTTCAGGTTTGTGTCATCTTTTGCCCTTTTGTGATTTTCATAGAATGAGGCATATTTCTATTCATAAAGGACTTCATTTTTCTACTTGGACCATAGCTATTCTGTCATATTATGTAAGTGAATGTTCTGAGTTAGCATTTATTTATCATCTGCTTAACCTTGTGTTCAGTGCAGCCAATTCCTCCCTCCCTCTGCTGCCCAATCAATTAACACACAGGTAATACCAGGCCTATTAGTGCCAGCCAAAACCTTTCCAGCCCTGTCATCTGCTGCTGGAACAATTGCCTAATATAACACCAGACTCAAAGGAGCACTTACCGAGGCCCAATCTTCTGGAATCAATAACAACAGGCAGGCTATATTGTTTCAAACAAGGAAACGGTGGGGGATGAGATGGAGAGAAAGGAGAGAGATGGGAGGTGGGTCAATACAAGTGTTGGAGTTTAAGAGATGCTGGCTCAGCCATAAAAAAACACGTGCCCTCAAGTGCTGCTGTTCTCTGACGTGGATATAAGCACCACTTTCCGGGCAGGGGGTCTGTGAGGTCTGAGAAAGGGCGTGGCCTATCACCAGGCCTCTCTCCATAACTATGAGAAAAGTCATGAGGTTTAACCTCTGAGCTGCAACACAACAGCTAAAGGGCAGCGGCCCGGAGGGAGAAGCTGTGCCGCTGTCCACAGCCTTTGTCACCAGCTCTGTGGGACTCGGTCAGGGCGTGGAAGACGTTGTGGCATTTGGGGTCAGGGGAGATTTTATTTTCTTAATGATAATTCTTCAGAAGCTGTCCATCAAAGTTGATGAAAATTCAAATAGTGCTGCGAGCAGATGATTAGAAAGGCATTTGCCATCCACATAACACAAATGTCACAGTCTCGTTAGAATAACAATGACAGGGCAGAGCCACCCAGCCGCACTAATGGAGAGCATTTTTCTAGTAAGTGAAGCTGTCGTCTCTCTGGGGCCTGTCAATGTCAGAGCCACATGGATCGCATCATTTCCTGTGCCAGCAGGGCGAGCTGGCTGGGGACACCACAAGGTATCGATCAGTCTGTAATCACAGGAGCAGTTTGGGCTTCAGAAAAACTTCATCCTGAAGTGCTTGGATTTAAGAACAGGATCCAATTTCTTTGCACAATGCAGGAGAAGAGTGATGGAAGGAGGTGGGGAGAAACAGAGTCAGTGATCTTTACACAGGCCTGAAACAGAAGAGCAGACAGATATCGACAGCATGCTGTCTATCATTAGCACTGGAGGCCTGACTCTGCCTCTGTGTGACCCAGTGGAAACACTTTGTGTGAGACCTCATCACCACAGAATCTTTCAGCACACGGTCCAATAGCCGACCCTGACAGTTTTCTGCTGCCAGTTTGGTTTGGTTTGATCTGTTCAGCGCAGTAACTGATGATAGCATCTGATGCCAAAATATTTTCAAAAGATGCAAAAGAGACTAACTGGAGGAAAAAGACGCCACATTCCTGAATCTGAGCCTCCTTTTTTCAAAGAGACAGAGAGATATTTCTGAATATGAACTCATACAGTTCAATTGAAAATAATCAGTGGAGCTGAACTGCTTTGACAAATTGTGAATTTCTGTGTAAAGTGATGGAAAAGTGACTTGGCTTTTTTGGTGACAGAAATTTGAATAAAAGTGTATTTTGAGAGCAGCAGACATGGTTCTGACTTAAGAACGAACGGGTGAATGATCACACCTGCATCTTTGGATGCAGATACCAAACCTCGACACACAGAAAAGGGAACGTGTGTGAGAGCGAGCCAGGAAACAGGTGAAGAGGAGGTGTGAACTGTAGCGCTCTCCCCAGAGGAGTGTGATCATTTCTGCCTCTCATCTCACTCCTCTTTGATGTATTCACATGAAAGTATCACCAATGAATGCAGATTCAGAATTTCCAGATGAGGATTTAGGTTCTGAAAACTAATCAGGGAACTTTTACACTAATGCTGTCAATAAATACATGTTTAACACGAAAGCTGTCCACGTTTTTTTAATACTAATTTCGAAACTAAAGCGGAATAGGAGGATTTAAAGGGTGAATGATGAAAAAAATCATGTGGGAGGAAAACAAGAAAAGCCTGTATATCTTTGCACAGAAACTTCAATTATGAATCTGAGTGAATATTTACTCTGCTGCCTTAACATATTGGTGCAGACTGAGGACCATCCGCCTGCAGACAGACAGACAGAGCCGTCTGCTGCTGTGTGGCTGCTATCAAACAGCACACCATGACTTCTCCCCGCTTACAGCACGCTACCTGCATACATCCTCACAGTTGCCATGGTAATAGAGGCTGGCGTAAGTAGTGATGGGCCAACCACAGACATCAGAGCAAAAACATCAGACGGCTGCTGGTGGAGGTGATTCATTAAGCCCGTGTTCAAAGTCCATCTGAACCATAACAAGCCTATAAGCATGCAACGAATCGAATACATTAAACTGGTTGAGAAAGCCCTCTCCCTCTTCATTATAGTTTTCATATTACATTCCGCCATGCATGAGAGGCTGAATGAAAGGACAAATAAGAATCTGAATAAAAGACACTGGAGTGTGCTGAAAATCAAGCTCACGATCTCATTTCGGAGCATCATGTTTATGCGCAGAGTGTGCCATAATTTGCTGCTAAATAATTGACTTCTCCAGTGTTAAGATCTCAGGAGACTCTTTCAGTTTTGTTCATTGAATGGCCTTTGCAGCATGCGCAGCATATTAGCCTTTTAGAAATGTCTTGTCAGGCCTGCCACAAGGCTATACGGAGAGCCTCCTCTCCTCCACGCCTCTCTCTGAATAATAACCTTCAACTAACCTTTAAACCACAGTGAATAATTTCAATCCTATTTTCATATCAATGGCTGAGTCAAGCCAAGCAATTATCTTTCATCCATATACTTCGCTGTCAGAGGAGAGAATAATAAACTTTTCCCTTGTGAGGAGCTGGAGATGGAAGAGAGAGAGCCAAAAAAAGCAGAGCAAGATGCTGGAGATGCTATCTAAAGGCATGAATGCAGTGATGAATTATTCAGTAATGACTACAAGATCTGTCATGAAAAAAAGCTCTGCTAACATCTGCACTGTGTTCTGAGGGGGCTGAGCAGAGCAGGGCATTGACGCCAGAACGCCTCTGAAGATAAACATGACAAATTGGCAGATCATCTGTTCAATTAGGATAGCAGAGCAGGTGTGCCGGTACGGCGCCTGTGCCACAGGATGACACAGTTACCAAGCCAAACCAGAGGCATGATGGGAAATACCTTGTTTGTGTGACAGTGATTTAGAGCGATGCAGCAGAAGGATACCCTAAGAAAAAAACATAGGATATTCCCCTTGGTACTCATTAAAATTCGACTGCAGACGGCACCCTGCCCCTCTCCCCCTCCGTCTCATTGCTTCATCCTTCTGCTTTCGGCTCCTCAACTGCCTGACTGGACCTTCCAGGATCATTTCTTATTAATCCATAAAACATACTGAGCTGATGATTGGATTGAAGGGAGCACTGGAGCAGCAAAACATGAGATATGGAAAAACATCGCACATTTCGACGAGCAGGCAGGCAGGCAGGCAGGCAGGCAGGTTCGAGAGGTTAGGATGGAGGGGAGAGAATAAGTGGTGAACAGGGAATGGGCTGTGTGTGTGAGATGATGTTGTGGAGGGGGGGATCATGAGGGCAAAGGAGGGAGGGGAGATATACATGTAGAGAGAGGAGGGGAGAGAGAAGGGGGTGTGCAAGCAAGAAACATGTTTTGAAATATTAATCTGCGGTTCTGGCCGTGGGCTGCGGCGCCGAGATGAAAAAAAGGCAGGGGAACCTTTGAAGTGAGGGAATGTTCCCTGCATTCATGAAGCAGGCGCTGCACGGACGGCCATGTTGGTGGAGAACAACTGGGGCAGGTGCAATGATTTTCCCTAACATCTGAGAGCCCTTGCCTCCACTACGCCCTCCACAGCTTATTGGTGCAGCGTGCATTTAGAGTGCTCCCTTTTCCCAGCCCTGACACAAATGAGATGAGTGTGGTATAGTCTCTTAATCCCCAGTGCCTTGTAGCCTTTGAAAGGAATACTTACTGCAGCATGAACTATCATTCACAGTCTTAAAGCAAGCACATGAGGCACTGTGCTCAGAGGGCAACTTCCTGCAAGCTGCATGCACTGGCTGGGCATCATCAGATTTTAGGTGCAGAGGAACAGTGTATGAAAGGAGATCCCAGGATCTTATTGAGCCTTCATGACCTGCTGAGACCCTGCTGAGCGACTAATGGATACAGCAGTCTGTTGTGACTGTGTGCCAGTTATAACCACGGCCCACTTACTCACAGCTCTGTGCTGCTGAGCAGCCGGACAGTCAGCCGGCTGCATCACCTCTCAGCAGTATCTCACATGATCTCACTGCACCCACAACAGCAACACTGCAAGCTCTCAACACACAGTCACACAAGAGCCGCAACCACAGTGCACATGCAGCATGAAGACGTCTGCAGGAAGTGAAGGCTCATTAAACATGAAAGGAAAAAAAAAAAACTCATTTAGGTGGATGACTTAATATGCAGTCCTCGGATTTACCACAGCAAACACATTCGCTATGAAGACAATACATTAAAACACTTTGAAAAATCACATTGGGAAAAGTCATCATCATTAAGGCGCACTCAGGCTAAGTATCTTAGATGAATTATGCTCGCTGCATCAAAAGACAGCAGGAATAACATTGAGTGTGTCCTTTTCTCTTCTATTCTCTGGCAGCACCCTGCTGGGAAACTTGAAATTACCCTCTGTCTGGCTATTCTCCACTAATAATAATGATAAAGTTTTTCCTCCCTAATTATGCAAAGAACTCTCAATTAGCATAACTCGTCCTCTGTGTCAGTACAAACAGTAGAACACCCTGCGGGCCCATGATGGTTTCATTCGCAGCCTGTTGTGTTTTTTTTCCCCCTTTTTTCTTACTTCCTCTTGTGAGTTAATGAAGATGTATGTTAATAAAGATAGCTGTGTTGGTTGCACTTGCAGGTGTTAAAGGAGCTGCATGCTGAGGAAGGTGATGCTCTTGTTTAGTATGCTGCCCTCTGCAGGCCTCCCACAGGGGCTGCAGCACTTTGAAAGCCAGACCTGGAGCCTCTGTGGGGAGGCAGTGCCACAC
>JAPQLA010000022.1:16346436-16368919 GCA_029822935.1 Naso vlamingii | reverse complement strand
TGATTCACAACTATTAACGTTAGCATTGCTTATTTGCTATCACTCCGCTCTCTCTCAACTCCGACCCGGAAGCA
Organism: Naso vlamingii; assembly: GCA_029822935.1. Classification (NCBI taxonomy): domain Eukaryota; kingdom Metazoa; phylum Chordata; class Actinopteri; order Acanthuriformes; family Acanthuridae; genus Naso; species Naso vlamingii. The sequence goes on along the minus strand of JAPQLA010000022.1, from coordinate 16,368,845 downwards.
GTACCGTAACTAACGTCAAATCATTGATACCACCTTGTGGCCACAGACACACTGTTGTTTGCTCGCTGTTGCACTCAACACACACAACAAAAGCAGGATAACTCCACAAACTTAGACGTAAATGAAAAATCACCGGTAGTGGCGGGTCCTAATGGGTCCAACGTTTCAAAGACAGAGATCCAAGACCAGTGGCAAAAAGTAACAACCCCAGACCAGACCTGCAGTCACTTCATATGAATAGATCTGAGACCCAGTCTGGTCTGGGTCGGAACCTCAGGTATTCATGGGGTTGGTCATACCCGAAGACCTCTACCAGGACGCTAACTGCGAGGAGGGTTCGACCGGTTCTCATTTTAAACCTGCAAAGTTGGTAACAGGGACAGAAGTCTTCAGGTATGACTTTTTGGATCTGTGAAGACCTTTAGCTGGCTGTCATTCATTTTTATTTCACTATGTGCAGGTATGATTGCATGTAATATTCAAGTGAGTATCTGAATACTGAATTGTCATTCTTTTGTGTTTCTCCATGCAGACCAGGTCCACCTCAGGCCCCACAGTCTCAGGGCAGAGTTTGGCTTCCTAAGGGCTGAAGTGTGCTGCAGCCTAGTTTATGGTGGCGATGGCTAAGAGGGGGTTGTCATCAAGTGATGCTGAAAAGTTACAACAGACTGTGAGGAAGCAACAAACCTATGGCCCAGCTGACCTTTGACCTTGGATTGGTTGGTCAAATTAAGAATCTGTAGGTCCACTGTATCACACTGCACTGGATGTTATGCAATTTACTGCAACATCCCTCCACATTTTTTAGCTGAAAATAAATGAAAAGAACAAGAAGAAAAATCTCTCACTGCAGTCTGATATTATCAGGTGTCCATGTTATTTTGTCCATAACTCTGATGTATTTTAACTTTTGATGATGTTCACTTGTGACCTGACCTGCTTTCACACACAGCTGCACAAAGACGAGGCAAACTGCCTGTTGTCAAAATGCTGTAAAGTCAGAGAGAAGTCAGTATGGCTGTGGATTTGTCCTGCTTCCTGGCATGAGGTCCTCTTCATCTTCACCAGCAGAGAGGATGTGAGAGGTGGTGGTTTCATTTAATGTCTAGTCAGTGTAGTCTTTTCATCTCTGAGTGACACAGTGTGCTCCGGGCCAAACACAGAAGGCCCACTGTTGGAGAACAGCTACATGATGACAGACCCACCAAGAATGCTGCCCTAACCGCCATATGTAATACAGCACCCGAGTTCCCTTATTATGGAGTGAAATAATTTCCACCAAAGTGGGTGGTGGTGCTGACAGCTCAGATTAATGCTCTCTGTAAAACAGCCAGAATAACAACTGCTCCTGCACGCATCGTGAAAACCAGTACGTTTGGCTGAGGGAAGCCTGCCAGCTCCACAAATTCATGCATATTTGGGTCTGTGAACATCTGCCAGTGCAAATAATTTATGCTGTTCTCTTAGTTAAGGGGCAATGAATCCCCTCTGAAAAGTTTTCTCCAACTTCTACAGTAAGCCTGCGCATCCCCCCTCTCTGCTCTCCCCGGTGTGAAGTGGTGCAGACACACGCTCCAACCACCGACCGAGCTGAATGAGGAGGACCCTGGGGCGTGTGGGAAAGTCCCAGGCACCACTTCAGTTGACCAAGAGCCAACTGTTTCCTGCCCCTCTTCGGGCCTCGGGCTCGGAGCACACTGTCAAGGCTGTATCCATAACATCCTCTGTGCTGCAGAGTGAATGGAGCCTTGCCTTGGGTGGGATCTCCACAGCAGCCTCAGACACTGAGCAGATATCTGCATGCACGCCTCGCTGTCGGGCCCTGTAGACACGTTTCTCCACTGGAGTGGTAAATATCTTATGAGCATCGCGGAGGTGGATCAAAACATTTGAGCTCGCTAACACTACAGCACTTCCAAAAGCTCTGTTGTTGTGTTCCAACACAATTGTATCAGGTGATTAAACATCAGAGGGGAATTGTATTGATAGTCAAAGCGCCACCGCCAGCAGATGGCATATTAATCATTAATTGATTCTCCGGCATTTCTGGTTGATCTACAGCACAAAATTCAGGGCTAATTTAGCATGCACCATGAGCTGCTCTGTGATGATCGTTAGACTATTTATGAGCATGCAGGGAACCTATCATTTTCCTTTCAAATTACAATAATACACCACTCTCTGTTCCTGTAGTCAACACAGCCTGCTGGACATGAAACCAGCTCACACTCCATTATATCAGCTTGCAAATTAAATAACACTCGTCAAAATATTTTTGTCATTATACACCTGACAACTAATTATTACCTATAAGGGCACCCTAAGTAGTAATTGAATAAATAAACACTTTGTCCTTTGACTCAGAGGGGAAATGTGTGGGAGGAAGGCTGAAGAAAACCTCAGATTAACTCTGCCAAATGTGTGTTTGTGTTCGCACATATCAGGCGAGGCAAAAAGCAGTCAAGAAAACTCTCCTCCTCTCGTCTTCACTCTCTCCTCACAATCCAAAGTGCTCTCCTCCTCCTCCTCTCCTCCAGCAGACTGGCAGGAGGTCAGCATCAGGCCAATCCCAGCAGCCTCAGAGGGGAGCTGCTGTCAACAAGCAACACGGATAGTTTGAACACTGAGGGCAACGCTCAGGCACGCCGAGGTCAGGAGGAATCACTCAACCAAGAACTGACCAACAGCACAGCTGGAGATGTAACTGTCATGGTTCAGGCCTCCTAATGAGATATCACAATACAGTCGAACACGCCTTCAGTATGCTGCTGCCGGTCCATGATTTTAGAAAACTCTGTTACACTGAGTTCTTTGCTCCTTTTACTGACTTTTAATCCAAGTATTTCAACTTTAATCCACAATATATCTGTGAAAAATACCTGTTCTGTTACTTTGTTGGTAGTTTCAAGTGCATCAAACACTCACACATAACTAATATTAATACAACAGTTTTGCAAAATTATGATGCTCAGTTTTGCTGAAACAGTTTTAAAGACATGTTACCTAAATTTAAGGGCATTTTGGAGGTTTTGTGATTCTAATATTCAGTCTCTCCTCAGCTGGAAAAGGGATGAACATTAAAATGAACATCACAGTTTTCATAAGTGATTTCTTGCAGGGCTGTTGTATTTGTTTAAACTAGATGTACAAGTGTAACTTCTACTCATCCGCGCTCAGCTCTACTGCTTATTTCTCAGCTAAGACTGCCCTCTGCAGGTGAAAACATTACGTCCATAGCTTGATGACGTAAATTGATTTATTTGTATAATGACATCTTCTTTTCATTTTAATAAATGGATTAAGATTAAAAACACAACTGTTTGTTCTGTAACCAGAGACAAAAACAAAACTAAAGTGTGCACAACAACAATCAGAGGCCACTTATTCCCAAACAAATTAGTGAATTAAGAACCACAGAAACATGTTTTACCAGAAGCAACAGCTGTTCACACTGCACCGTCCATAAATAATCAGCTCCACTCTCCACTCCCTCAGACCAAACTATGAGAGATTCTCCACCAAAATATTCCTGTCACACTTCTGCACTGCTTTGACACATCTTGTATACACTATTATGTCTTGAACTTGTCCTATTATTCTAAATAAACAGCTAATAAAACAATATTAGACAAAAGAAAGAAAGAAGTTATGTACGATCTTTTCAAGTTAAAATTTAAGACAGATCCGTCAGGTTTAAAAATAATTTACAGCACTGTAGAAGACAATATCCAATCCTCTTGGGGAAGAAAAGAAAAATTGACCTCCATCAGATTTTTTTTTTTTTTTCCCACTTTTTCACCTTTTGCTCGACATATCAGCAGACCTGCCAGTTCTAATAATGTCTTGTGCTGCCCTCGGTCTTATTAGGGTTACATCTTGTTATGTATTGATTTACTTTTTAATCTATATTCATACTTTAAGAAACAACTCCCCAGGTATTGTGGATAATGTAAGTCTAGACTTCTTGTGTCCTTTTTGGATGTGTTTTCATTAAATTAAGAATTTAAAAAACAACTTTTTTAACCATGACAGTCGGAAGAGGAACCATCCGACTACAGAGGTGTCAAAAGTTAAATGACACCTCTGATCTGCATGTATTCTATGAAGGGCAGGTTCAGAAATGGCTTATCAGAAATCTAGATTAACGTTGAAACAAACCTTCAGCGCAGAGGTGCAATCATTCGCAGACACCGAGGCGTGGATCAAAGCTGTGAGGAGACTGCGGGGAACAGCAGATGAAAGAGGAACACGTTAAGCTGTTTACCAAGGTGACATGAAAAGGTGTTTCAGCGCCATATTCAGCCTAATGAGGGAAAGAGGGTGATCTGATTAGATATTCAGAGCTGCCAGTTCACAGCTTTTACAGCTCTGCTCGACATCAAAAGAAAACTCAATTTTCTTGGAAGGTGATGTCTAATAATAGTGAGGTCCCTGTAGATTAAATTAACATTTAACTATCTTAATGACAGACTCTCCTGCACTCGAGCACCAGCAAGGTGATGTGAGGTCTCAACATTTTCACACTTAGTGGTGTGCATGTTTGGTCTCTGTTCTCAATCTGAGGTTCAGGATCCCCACTAGGGATCATTCAAGAGATTTATGGGGTCATAAGTTAGAAAAAAAAACCCTGCAACACAAACTTTCCTCCTTTTTTTGTGGCTTTTATTATAATTTTCTTTTTTTTTTCAAACACAGTGGCTCCAGAGGTAGAAATGTTAGTCCATGCCTTTGCCCAAACCAAGGTTAAAATAGTTTTGGATTTTTCATCAGATTTTATTTTTATTTTGTATTGACTTTTATTTTTCAGTTTCTGTTTAGTTTTAATCGTTTTTAGAGCAGGTTTTGTAGTTTAGTGTAGTTTTCAATTTTTGAGTCAATACCTACCCAAAATATCATGAAATGAAAACTTAGGATATTTTCTCTATAAATTTCTTGGGGGCTAGTTTTGTAAATATTTTGTTTTTTCAATAGTTTTCATTACTGGGAATAACTTTGGTCCAAACTCAAATATATAATAAAAAACTGAATGGATTACGATGAAATCATGTACAGACATTCATGCTCTCCGGAGGTTGAATTCTATCGATTTTGGACATGCTCTGACTTTTCCTCTAGCGCCCTCATGAGGCTGAACTTTGTGGTTTTCATTAATGTGTCTTAAAAAGTTCTGAATGCATTCCTAAACAGTAAACAGATATTCATGTTTTTCTTTCAGATGAATAGTAATAACTTTGGTGAGACGTTGACTCTTCTATTAGCGCCACCATCAGGTCAAAACATTAAATTCTCTATTGTTTGGCTTTAATTCATATCATAATATGTGCAAGGCCATCCTTTGTGTTTAGCACTAATTAATAAATGCTAGCATGCTAACATGCTAAACTAATATGATGATTTACTGTTTAACATCAGCATCTTAGTATGTTAACATTAGCATTTAGCTCGAAGCATCTCTGCATCCAAGCACAACCTCACAAGGCTGCTACGTTGGCTTTAGACTCTTTAGTCTTTGAAATCACTGGATCATTTTCATAATTCAAGACTCTGGAAGAAATACTCCAATAAAGCAAGAAGGAAGTCTCGCCTGGATGAAGTCGACATAACTGTAAACACCTAATGAAGAGAGATTATAAATATGGCTTCATTTGAACAGGTCACAAGCTAAACCAGGCTGCGCTCCAGACGATAAATATGAATCCCATTGATGCAGCTGCAGAGAAAAGCAGCCGCCTCCAGCTGTGTTTGCTGTGGACAGATGACTGCGTTAAGGGCCTGATTTATTTAATGTTTCTTGCTTTACTCATTCATTCCTTTGTTAGATTATAATATTAAAACCGTTTGGACCAGACTCTCCTCAACTTCACTCGATCGGAAAACTATGACCTCGCTCTGGGGCAACGGCACAAGTACTGAAATCCTTTAAGTAAAAGCAATAATAGTAGTATAATAATACTCTGTTACAAGTAGGGCCCGACCAATACGGGATTTTTGGAGCTGATGGTTATTCTGATAATAGGAAGCAAGAAAATTCTGATATAGATGGAATATAGAATGTTTGTTCGAATGTTTTACCAAACTTTGGTATCGAATGACCAAACGAGTTAATCTCATCAGCATCAATGAGCTAATACGCAGCTTGTTGTGCCGAGATCTAATAGTACTGTTGACTGGCTGTACTCTTGTGTTTTAAAAGAATATTACCAGATTACACCCAGAGACAGGGCTGACCCTAAGAATGTGTAACATAATCTTTTGTTAAAACAGATTAGATAAAATTTTTCTTAACAGAACCAAGCCTTAGGGAGCAGAACAACCGAACAGTTCAAGCACGACTCTCCTCAACCACACGCTCATCAGGATAAAATGACATCTCTAAAGCACTAGTACATCAAAACTGTACATGTACTTGATAACTGTGTACCACTGCTCTGGGGTGGTTCCTGTTACAGCTGAGAAAGGGCCCGTCACACACAATAAACACAGAGTGTAAGTTTAGTAAAGGCTCCAACACGCTCTGAAGCCTCCACAATTTCTTCGTTTCCCACTGAGTCAAGATCATGTGCACAAAACCACGACTACACCGCACTGCAAACAGACGGATCAAACAGTCCTTCCCCTTTATTTGGACTGCTCTCTGTTATTGGAAAGAATTTTTGTAAGAATGACCAAATCTGGCTGCCTGTCAGGAAAACAAATGGACACAGATGTAGTTTTCCATTTTACAGGCTGTTTATGTCTCGCAAATTCCTTCTCCAGAAGAGCGGGGTATGTTCTTTCATGTTTTAATGGCTCGGAGTGACCACAGCCCTTTGTGGCAAATGCACTTTTCTAATGCTAATGACACACAGTCACACAAGGCTCTGGCAGCAGTGTGCTACTGAGGCTGCGAGCCCACTGTGTAATTAGTCTACCACTAACTCCTAGTCTGGGGAAACATTCAGAACCACATAAAACACTGACGGTTTTTCACCTCAGAGAGTTCCAAGCAGATGGATTTGCTTTGCAGGAATCATAGAACACAAATGGCTTCAATCAGTCAGTTTAACTGATAACATTTGTTGTCTAATAGTCGGAGTTCCCCGCAGCCTCTGCAAACAAAAGGCAGCTGAAGGTTTGGATGACAATGCTTTTATCAAAGTGACTGTCTTTCACGTGCTGTTGTCGCAAGAAACATTTTTCAGAGAGAAAAAAAAAAAATCAAAAGAGACAGGGTCAGCATTATTATAGATGTTTTGTGCAATCCTGCCATCTAATGGCTCCCATGCAGCATTACACAGAGTCACACGTAGAACTGCAACATAAACGCACTACAACTGTTTTATAGTCTCTATGCATCAAATGTGAAATTGCAATGGTGTAAAAGGGCTTGTTCATAGTGAAGAGCTTGCAGAGAATTTCCACCCTCTGCTTTAGGTTTTACAGAAAATTTCAGCACATTGACTTACGGACCCACAACTGTACTGCTCCGGTTCATACTAACAGCTTTCATTGTGTCATTTTACACCACAGCAGGCAGCACTTGTCAGAGAAACAGCTCTATAAACTCACTGTTCACTCCTCAACACCAGACAGCACAAAGACAAAGTCAGCAACTAGCTTGTGAACATAATAATTCAGCAGCTGAAGAGCTAAAGAGCATATTCTCCTATTTTTAGATTTATAGTTTGTTACTACAGTGTTAATTAAGAGGTGTAATGATTGTCATTCATACGCATTGCATGTAACCAACCTAAAAGGAAAATCAATAAACATTTGATCACAAATTAGGAGATTATTTCAGTCAGCACCGCAGCATGTTACTGTTGCAGGGACTCCGTTGCTGCATTCGGGGCTGAGCCTGAGGTAAGGAAAGTAAACTTTATTTAAACTCATAGGTTTGGTTTACGGTGAGTGAGTCGGCCTCCTTTGGAAACACACAGTCAACAGCGCAGCACAGGACTTAACATGATAAAGTAACAACAGTGGTCAATACTAAAGAGGCATAAATAAGGCAAATAAAAGATAAAAATGAGAACATACCATGAGTCTGTAAAAACATGGTGGGTAAAAAGATAGAAATGTGCCATCAGTAAAAACAAGATAAAAAGAAAAACAAGATTTAAAAGTACAAAGATCAATAAATAGTTAATAAATAGTACTAAATTTCACTTCTACATCACCAGAGCTGTATTGCTATGACTTGTTGATCTCACTGATGGCTGCTGGAACAAAGCTGTTTTTCTCTCGTTTGGTTTTACAGGCCGGTACTTTCTACCTACGGCCAAACGGAAGAAGCTGAAATTCATGCTGTAAAGGGCGGGAGTCTTCTGTCAAAACAGATCCAGTTATCCTCTGTAACTGTTTAGTGGACAGGGATTCTGGGTTAGACTGTCATTCTCCAATCAGCCTACTAGACCACTTTACAATTTGATTCAGACATTTTCTGTTTTTAAGAGTCAATAAAAGCACGATAAAATAAGGTCATCAAGGTTCTGTCAGTGTGGAAGGAGGGCAATTTTCTCAGGCAAAAGTATTTCTAAGTTTGGACACAATCCAATGTTTGACCCTTTATGGGCGAGGCTTCCTGTGCCTGGGGCAGTTTTCAGAAGTCAATAAACAAAATGTCTTTTGTTTTGGAAATATTAGGAGATTTTGACTGGTGTGAAGAAATGCAAACTGATGATGTGCAGCCAGACCTTTCCTCAGTGGCTGACATGATGAGTAGTCATGGCTTTGCAAAACTAGGTATCAGTCTTCCTCTTGATCTCTCAGCAACAGTAAATAGGTGTCAAAATGTCCAACGTTTCTTCTATGTAAAAGTGGCACTACGACATCAAATAACTATGTCGGTGTAAGTAGAAGTACTTAATGCAAAGTTCATAAGCAGCAAAATCAAAGATAGTCAATTAACACAAGATCCCCCACTCTAGGCTGTGCCAATGCTGTGAAATGGTACACACACTTTCTGTCTCCTGAGTGGGCATGGTCATGTCTCCCATGGAGACAAAAATGTCATTTTTGTGTCAGAATGTTCAGAAGATATGTGTCTTGTGAAAAATGGGTCCAATATGTATCTTGGTGACGGTGGGGTGAAAGAATTGGTCATAATCTGTGATCACGTTCATTTCTCCCATAAGAATGAATGGACTCAAGACTGCTTCCTGTCTCTTAAAGGGGCGGGGCTGTGGCGAAACCCATGTGACACTGATACAGGAAATGAATGGTTGGTGAGAGGCCTCACTTTCTACTGTTAACCGTCTCTGGCCAAATGAACTTTAAATCTCAGTGTAACAAAGCATTCAGTTTTAAACTGATCACATCCCCAACATGCAAAATCTTTAACTGTACTCAAATACATTTACCTGAGGAAATGTACTTTTCCCCCTGACTTTTTTACACTAATACATAGAAATACAAAACTTTATTTGTTCCTATACATAAAACAGAAGCACACTAGAATGCTAAAATGTTCTGCTGAAGCCTGTGTGTGTCCATCCAAAGGCCAATGAACTCCTCTCTGACTCTGATGATCCAAGCGCTTCCTGTGGACGTGTCTGAAGTGACGTTCGGTTGGCAGAGCAGAACAGACACGTGGAGGAAAACCTGCTGAAACCATTACTCAGACCGAAACCAGCCCAACAGCTATCACTGTATCATGCATATGTTTCTCTCATCTGAGGCAATGACAGCAGTAAGGCTCCATGTCACCAGGGTCACATGAAAGTCCAAACACCACAGGAAGGCCTCGCTGTGACCCTGCCCCAAACGCAGGGTGTAAAGTGTTAATCGCAGCAGTGAATGAAGCCAAGGAAGGAGCAGGCGCTGAGGTGCCTCCCTGAATGGATCAGCAGAGGAGCTCTGCGTGCGTGTCAATCTTTCTGATGGGTGTTGAAAGCCATCAGGGTGCTGTGATCTGAGACCACAGTCCAGTGAAAATGCATATGGTCCTGGTTTCGGCAGTGGGAAATTTGATTAAGGAAATTCCTCTTGAAACAGTCTGAGCTGTTCTTGCCATAACAACTGAAAGCAGCTGACACCAATGAGACCACAAATCAGTCTGAAACTAATATTTAGCTTCTTTGTTTCATGTCGAGCAAGTCACAGCTGTGGAAAAGTTAGCTGGAGGGGATTCTGCTAAATACACTGAAGTGCAGAGAGCTGAGGAGGAAGGAGCTCTGGCCTGGTTTCAATAGACAATATCGCATGATTTTCCTCAACCAGGCACACCGACTGCACCACATGCTTTCCTTCACCTGAATGTTGCTCCCTGACTGGCGGCAGGACATGCTGGTCTGATGAATTCACACCATCAGAACAAGAAAATCATCTCAGCCAAACAGAGAGGAGGAAGCTTACAGGTGTCCATGTAACCTCAGAGCCAGATCACATTCACCACTTAGCTTGAAATGGGTTTTTAAAGGGTTTAAAGGGTTTAAATTAAAACCACATGTTCAAAGTTATGTTACATGTCATGTTATGGGAGAATGAATGAATCTTGGATGCAATTGTTGAGCCAAAAATGAGCTGAAATTCAGCAGACTGCAGTCAAAGTGTGGTGCTCCTCAAACATGTCTGCCATGGGGATGATGAGGTAGGGTGAGTCAGGGATTATTTTGTAAAATACTTTAATTTCATGGTTTACTCCTTTTGTTTTGATGGTAAATATTCACACACAGTCAAAAAAGAGTGAGAACAAAATCACGACGACCTACAACCACAGATGAGTCTAAATATTTGTGAAACCAGCCCAGAAAAAAAACAAGAAATCTACTAAATGTAACCGTGTTGCTCCATCACAGAGCAAAAACGTTAAAAGTCAGCTGACAAACCATCATCAGGGAAATACATTGATGAAAGGAAAAGCTGTCTGATTCAAGCTTCCCTCAACTTCCACCTGAGCAGAGTCTGATCGAGCCGACTGAAGGAGCCTTTAAACAAATCCACTTATGTTGCTGATGTTTGTTACAAATGTGCATCACTCACCACTGTCACTGTTTAAGAAGCTCACAGTCGTCTTTGTGTGAAGTTTGCGTGAGCCAAAGTCCAAAAAACTCACATTTGATTGTTCCAACACAGCAACAGCAGCGCAGACAGCAAAGTGATATTCTGACAGTCTTGTTCACCTGCACAGGTGTTCTCTCTTGCCTAATTAGACATCCCTCTCCTGCTGCTTTAATGACCTGTGACCGACAGGACGAGTCTGCTTGATTTCACTGTGAGCAGAAGTCTGCAGGTCTTTGTAGAGTAATAAACACACACTGACAACAGGTTAGACAAATGTGTTTTGTGGAAATACCGTTATGTTTTACTGCATCATTTGTTACTCTTTTTTTTAGCTTCTGTTTGGACCAAAAAATGTTTTTTGACATTTTTATCTGGTTGCTGTAATCATTAGCTGTGACTGGTTGGCCCGAAGTAAGGGGGAATAAAGATGTAGATTCATTTATTTTTATATTTACTTCAACACAACTGTTATTGTTTAACACTTCTGCTCTTCTATAATAACTTTAGACTTTTTGTCGTTTATTAAATCAACTTAAAAATCAAGTCAGACCAACAATTGGAGATGAAAGACTTTTATTAGAAAATGATGACAGACTACAAGACAAATTTAGCCAGCATCCGAACCAAAAAGGGGAACACAAACAAAAAAACAAAAACAGATGATCAAACTCCTTTTCAAAAGATCTTGGTAAACACCAAACAAAACAACTATCATAGAAACTAAAAAGTGGTACTCAAAAACATACCAGTACAGGAGGAGCGTACTCAGCAGCTTTCCACATGAAAGAAAATGAATTTGTCCGAGGATTGGTGTGACACTTCGCTTTGACTCATCCTCGATAATCAACAGATCTCGCACAGTCCGACTTCCAAAAGGCTTTTTGTGAAATCGCATCCATTCGACAGGTAAAAATGTCTCCAAACTTCCTCACACAAAGGCTTCAGATCTTAAAAGCCTCACACGGCCTTGCGGTGGTACTCTGGAGGAGCAACTTCATAGTCACTTGCATTGAAGAGTGAAGCAGAGTTCTTTACAAGGTACCTGGAAAGGAGCAACATTTACTCATTTCTGCTGCAGAATCATCATGAGTCTCTGACAGTTTTGTAAATACTCACTTGAGGAAGTCTTGTAGATAACTGAGCAGCAGTGCAAGGCTCTTCTCATCCAGGGGAGTGTACGCAAGCATGGCTCCGATCCTCACTTTGAAAACCCAACAAAGACAGATTATCACACACACCACGAGTCGACCACCAGAAATATGTCAATATTTCCAATTTACCCAGTCCCACAAGGAGAGATTTCGAGTGTTTAAAACAGTTCAAAACACCGGCCACAGTGGCAGATACAGAAGGATACAGATCTGTACAGAAGGCAGTTAAAAGAGAGTCTGCACTCATGTCTGATATCTTTGTCTAGTTCTACTTGATGTGGCTTAAAGAGGATTTCATTTTCTGATGAACAAAAGGGTTTTATGGCAGCAGGTCAGGAGGCACTTCTGAGGGTTTGGTGTGTACGCTGAAGAAGAGGTTTTCTGTTTAAAATGTTAACAAAAAAATTGAGTTTTTCTACTATAAGTCAGAATTTCCAAACAGTATCAATTAAAAAAAAAAAAAAAAGGTTTTTACTGTCAAAACTTACATGCTAACTGGTCTGTGTCTGAGAAGTTTTTTAATTTGATCATATTTGGTATTTTATGCCAACAACGTGTTAAAATATGAAATACATAAATGTGAAAATGTATTACAAATTATATCGTGTATTATATTATATACACATCTTTCTATATAAGAAAGGAATCTCAGTGTGTGATCACTCTGGCCTGCTGTGTCGCGACACTCAATCAGAAGTCACTGACATCTCAGCGTCGTGACGGTACCAATCAGACACAGTAGTCAAAATAACTATAGCAGTGTGTGACACACGGAGCTGTACAACACAAACTTATACACCTCCAGTTTCTGTCATGAAGCCACACATGATGTTAAGTTTTCCAACGTGTCAGAGACTTCCACAACTGATACAGTGCAAGAAATGATGGAGGGGCGCTCCTCTGTTTGAACGACTCGCAGTTTGAGGCTCCGCCTTTTGTCAATTTGTATTGTTTTCTGCATGTATGCAAAGTTTGACAGGCAGTGTGTCAATATGTGCTTAGATGTGAGACATGGGGAAATATTTTTGTGGACTTTGTTATGTGTTTTGCAGCAGGTTTTGGCCTACAGGAGTTCAACAGCACATCAGCACACTACCAAGCTGGATGTGCTCACCTGTGCATGGGCTGACTTTTTGGATCTCCGACACTTTCTGGAAAATACCAGCATTGCCATTCCTGGATCTAATCCGCCAACATTTGTCAAGGAATCATTTTCAGAGGAAAAGGGGAAGGAGAGGAGGAAGAAGAAACAGGCTGCAGAAACGAGGAAATATGCTCCCACTTCCAGCTTTTACTCTATTAAATGTGCGCTCACAGTGGAGTAAAATGGATGAACTCTCTGCACTGATCGAATCTGACTCTGACTTCTTCACAAGTATGTTTTGTTTCACTAAAACGTGTTTTTCTGAGGACATTACAGTGAGCTTACCTGAATTTTCATTTGTACACTTTGACAGGGACAGCAGGAAAACAGGGAAATCCATCGAGGGCGGGCTCTGCATGGCCGTGAATGACAGATGGGCAACTAGCTACACAATTAGTGAGACTGCACACGGCACTATGATATTATGTCTGTTGTTCTGTCCTCACTATTCACCTTGCGAGTTCACACAGCTGACTGTGATTCTTGCCTTCATCCCTGACAATGCACTGGCAGCCGAACGCATTGCTGACAGCCACAGCAATGCCGTTGCCAGAGTGGCTGACATCACCACCTTGCTCCCACAGCTTGAGCAGTATGTCACAACCCCATCCAAACTGGACAGAATGCTGGACCGGGTGCATATGTGTCCTAATTCAAAAAAATGGATTGCTCTTCTCAGTACTACAGCAGAGTGATGATATACAGGTGTTTTTACCAAAGAGTCTGAGTAGGTGAGGAGCGCCGTAGATCTGAGACATCGATGTATCCGGGTGGTTGGCCAGAATGTCTGCGTACTGCGGCCTCTCAAATTTGTAGAGAAGTTGTGTCCCCAGCATGACGTTGAAATATTCCCGAACACCAGCAACGACTTCATTCACAGCAAACTCCCTGAGCAGCGGACGAAAAACAAGTTATTGATCTCTATTACACAGAGAGCTTCAAAACAGATCAACAAGCAAGTCATGTTTCTGTGTTGCCAGCTGATCTGCAACAGCTTAGTAAGTGTGAAAAAGAGAAAGTGACGCATAATTAAGTGTATTTTTACTTGCTGTCAGAGTTTCCTCTTGATTTCTTGTAATTTGCATAATCTTCAAGGACTGCATCAACGTTCTTTTTGGCAGGAAGGTGGAAAAGCTTGAGGCATCAAACAGAAGGACAAAAAGAAATACAGATAAAGAACTTCTGAAATGCTGAAGTTAAGTCGGCACGATAAGGACTTCTTTTAGCCGACACTGATACCAGATAATTACCTGCTTGCTTGCTGACTGACGGTGTAGACGCTGCACTTGTTAAGTCAGTGAAAACATTTTTGCTTCATATTGATTGGCTCTGTTTACGATCAATCGTGATAAAAAGGCTTTTTCTTTCTTTTTTTGACCACTAATGCACCGGTGGATATAGTGCATCCTTGGTTACAGTGTAAATAAATACATGTTAAAATATCAGTGAATAAAATGCTGTGGAAAAGGCGAAACTTAAAGTCTCTGGTAACAAACCTGTTTTTGCCTTGTAATCAGGTCCCAGTCGTCCACCAGCCACGGTTTGAGCTCCTCTGGGATTTTGACTTTAACTTCCACACGATTTATGAAGGTCTCCTCCTGAGCAGACGGAACACAAAGAGGTAATAAGAGGAAGTGCTGCGGCATAATAGTTACAACATTAATATAATGTCAGAGAACATTTCTTAAAGTTCTTTCCAGTACATAGCAGAAAAGGACAGGGAATGAAACATCTTTCTTAGTTACTGTCGGTGCAGCTCTGAATGATTTCACATCACAAACCACCAACCAATAACATCAACTCTAAAAGCAACGTGGTAGATTTATGAACATACACTCTCAACTGTTGGGTCAACACGTGCTCTCTTCTTTCGAGGAGGGTGGCTCGGGTCTCCTCCTGAACTAGTCCCTTCTCCTGCACCAGGAGCTGCATGAACACAAACCAACAGAATAACTTCATGCATTTAAAACACGGTCAATAATAATATAAATACAAAATATGATATACTCACTCTTTTGTTTGTTCTTTTTGGCTTTCCTACAAAAAAACGACAGGTGTTAAATGAGGAAAATCATTAACAACTTGACATGTAGAATAACTAATGACTTGCACTCACACATCGTTCTTCTGCGGTGCAGCAGGTATCTTCTTATTCGGCGCAGCACCCCTCATTCTTCCTTCTACATAATGGTCTCTGAACAGAGTAAACAAAACAAGTTCAATAACCTGAGAACACCCCGTTCATATTCAAGTTGGTTGCCTCTCATGACATTTCAGGACACAGACTGCACAGACATAATACACTTTCTGTGTGGTGTAAATCAACCCATCTTCTGTTCTATTAAAAATGATGCCATACAACATTTTCTGTCCTGACTGCTCTTTCTGTGGACCTTATTTACTAAACGTAGTAAAACTACCATTAAAAAGAGGTTGGACTTACTGATTGGCCCTCTGAAGCTCTTTCTGTTTCTGTAGATTACTGTCCACATACTTAAGCACTCTGCTTTCAGGAACCCATTCGTCCCAGCTGAGGAGAAAACACCAAGAAAGACGTCAAGCATTTGAGCACATGAAATCATCACTGTATAACTCTTAAATGTTTCGTCCATTTGAGGCAAAAACTTACTTCTTATTCCATCCACTGTAATGAATAAAGTACTTGATTTGTTTGTCCTTGATGTTTATCTTAACACACTGCAGAGAAAGACATGATTTATTGTACATGATCTTTTAGAGACAAAAACACAGCATCACATCAGAGACAGTTAATGAAAGCAGCCTACCTTAGCTTCGTAGAGCAATGGCCCATGAAAACACAGCACTCTTTCACCTGAACAGAGTATGTCAATTCAAATCAACATGAGAGCAGTTCAATTAAAAAACAGAAATTGTAAATGGGATTAAACTTCTTGTACGCACATACTGGAGGCCAATGACAAGGCTGAGGCTAAACTGAACGTCTTGGTTTCAAATTTTGAATGTCACTATTAGTTAATCATTCTACCAAATTTGATTATTTTGTCTTCAACACCCAGAAGAATTTCCATTATGTTAACATAACTAGAAAAAAGCAGCACATCCACGCACGGAGAAACAGAACATTTTTTGTTTAAGTAACGTTAAGTTGGGTGTTAATTATCGAGATCACTGTCGATTCACTTCATGTGAAAGATACAATTAAGCGACAAATTCTATCATAAAAAACTTAATGACCTCGGTTTGTGAACTTGTACTGTATAGCATGGTCTGAGATTCTTTGTTATTTTAAATAAGGAACTTAAACTTACTTTTTAACTTCTTGTATTAACAATGAATGAACTCAAAGATCAACCAATATATAATAAATATTAAAGTCAACTACTGAAACGCAGAACATTAATACTGCATTTGGTAAAGCTCAGAGAAAGCTACAGAAAAAGCGACAAAGGTTAGCCAGCAGCAGGTCAGCTAACTGCTGGTGGTGGGCGGTGAAGTCGGTGAGGAGCTAACACTGAATGACTTTAAGCTAACGTTAGCGCTTTTGCTCAGTTACTACCGCTGAAATTTGAAACCTCGGACGTTAACCATATGCTATGGCAGACGTTACACCATGTTGTAAATACAAATGCTTGCTATGTGACTAATGTGGCGATTGGAAATGGTCAAAACCTTTTTAGTGCAACAACGAAGGCTAACAAAGCTGTAGCTGTTCGACGGCGGCTCTGTTGTTCCCATCATGCAGTTCAGTTCCTCCAGCACTCACCGACACAACAGATCCATCAAACATCAGAGAAGAAGAAACTTGTTACCTTCTTGAAATTTAGGTTTCGGGTCCTGTTTCGGCGCCATTCAAGGATCAAACTATCAAAATATGGGAAAAATCGCTAGCTCCCATTCCAGTCTGAAACGGCGCCGCTCTCTAATAACGTCATAATCAACGCGGTGACGCAATAATTCCGCGACAAAAGAGTTGTGCAAGTCAAAAGACGTAATATTGCGCTTGTGGCCGTTTGATAATCGTTGTTTTTGTTTCTAAATGTTGTGTGTTCTGTAAAACTGACCCAGAGATTATTTGTCATTTATTCTATGAATGTATCTACTTTAAAATTTTCTGGATTTAAGTTGAACATTTATTGGAAATTTTATGTAGATACAAAATTAACTTGCAAAATAAAAAGATATTTTTTGTAATGGAAAAAAATATTAATATTCACCACTTCAAAAATGAAATGAGAATGTACTTTAAAACACTGGAAGGACTGACCAATAAGAAAGCTACCAGGACCATGAGTTTAAAAAAAAAAAAAAAAAAAAAGATAGATTACATGTACCCCTTACTTTTCCTTGTTGTTCTTATTCTTTGTTGTAATTGATTCTGTATATGTTGTTATTCCTTGTTTATACCTGTGTATTGTAAACAATGATTGATAAAGTTAGTAAAGTAATAAAAATAACCTATGTTTTGAGAGTGTCTCATATACTGTGTGTGTAGAGTGTGGGTGTTTTTAAAGAGAAAATCCTGATTAAGCAACAAATCATGAAATTGTGTAGTTTTTGTTTATCTCATCCAAGTTGAACTACACATTTAACAAGAGAGTGTCTAATATTAAGGCCATATGATAAACACACACACAAACTGTTTAAACACATATATGAAAAGTTTTGCTTTAGTTTTCTTTCCTCACACTCTTGTCTGCTGGCAGTGGTTTAAAAATGCATCATAAATTGTTATTCAATCAATAATTTACAGCTTACTTCGACTTTTTATCAGCCAAAAGCAGCAAGACCAAAAACATAGGGGCTGAAAGTAACCAAGTAGATTTACTCCATGATCATTCGTGCATCGCATTTCAGAGACGTTGCTACGAGTTACTTCAAAGATCACAATTTAACAAAACAGATAATCTGCATAAAGCTTTAATCCAGTGTTACAGAATAAATTATACTCAGCAATTAAAATTAGCTCCACCAGCTACATCATTAAAATGCTGTTTTCACAAAAATGAATAATTAAAAAGAAAAAAAACAGAACAAAACAATCTATTATTCTAACTTAACACAGATGCCTCCTGCTGGGTAAGTACTTGTTGAGGATTATTTTAACGTTGTGGTTCAAAAACAAAAACACAAACAAGAAAAAATGTGTAGGTAGCTTGATCCAATTAAGCTACTGAACAAAGTGCAGAATGAACCACCAAACAGTGAAGGCCTGGTCACGTTCAGGCTGTTCAATCCCTCTCGACCTGAAGGCAGCCAGAATCATTTAACATGGATTCACACATGTGTCTTTTTCAATGTAATGAATGTCTACTTGATTATGAGCACAAGGAAGCGATTTCAGCACAGTAAAAGCAGACTGTATGTGTCAGAGAATATTGTTGCACTCTCCGCATTGGATCGCCCAGAGCTCTAACTCATTAAATCTCTTCTCAAGCATCATTTTGAAATGAACAGGCAGTCTCTCTTTTTTACACCACGACAGCTGCTGACTGCTGATGATCGTTAATCTATTTTAAAGCAGCACAAAACTGGTCCTTGAGACTGCAAAGCTGCCATAATTGATCTGAGCTGACTTTGTTTTGTAATTTAAACATGCAGAAGAGTGTGGGATGAGAGATAACCTTCTCATAGCTGTGTTAATACTTCAGTGTTTTTGCAGTACATTTGAATCCCTGTTTTCAAGATTTATAATGTCTTGCTGTCCTGCGCTGCCACCCAGTGTTCTACATGGTCTTGGTGCTGATATGGGTTGGAGCTCTGCAAAGGATTTTTCCTTCATGTTCAGTGATGGCAGGAGGTCAGAGTTTTACCAGTGGAAGAAGAGAATTGTCAAAAGCCCGAGATCATTCTAAGCCTGCCTGAAGCTCAGTGTTATTATGCAATCAACAGACAAACAGCAAGTAGGGAACAGAAATCAATGTTGTGGCAGTTTTAAAACATCTCATGTGTCAAGTAACGAACGCAACTATATTATTACACACAAATGAACAAAAAATACTACATAGAAAATATCTTACAAAGAAGCTTTTTTGATCCATATATACACGTTTGTATACAGTATATAAAAGCATGGGAAATGCTTAAATATGATCACTTAAGCTAAGTGTAATCATGTTCAGAGTATTGTACAGCAGCCAGGTGAGAACAGAGAGGGATCACTGGAACAGCAGGTGGCTGCTTTTATTGTTTATTGTGCCTGTAAAAGGGAACAGAGTGAATCAGATACCCTGAGCTGCAGAGAAGACTCAATGACAGCTCACTTGGTGATCGCATGATGTCCATAGCCAGGACCCATATTGGACCCAGCCTTCATCCCTACAGCCACTGAGCACTGCGAAGAAAACACAAACCAGGACCCAAATTACTCTGATGTGTTGGTAAATGTATGTTTCTCTAAATCATGGCACCAAGTGAGATGCTTTAGTAATACCATAAACACTCCAAACTGGGGTGCGTCCATGAATTTTTAAAGGTGGAGTCAGTAGGATTTTACTAAAAATTAAAATATAGACATATACAAAAGTAATGCTGCTCAATCATCACTTCTGAGCATCTATACATGTGTGGTGGTGTCTGTGTATAGAGACACACTGCCTTCTGCCAGTATTTTGATGTTTTGATTGACTCAGGACCTGCTCGGGATGAGACTTGGTGGGGAGGGAGATCGTCGCGGAGCACAGCTACTGGACGCCGTCCAGACCGGAGAAAGTCACGAATGTGGACGTAGCACAAAGAAAAGGAAATACAGCCCTAGTGAGCAAGCAGATAAAAGTTGTTCCAGAGTGAGAGTGAGTCTCAGTTTGGCTTTCAGCCATTTTGGAGCACTGAAGGAGAGGCTGGGAGGAGCAATGCAGAGTTGGGCTGCTTTGTGACGGACAGGTAGGTGCTAAACACTGGCGGTTAGCTTGTTAGCTTGCTAAATTATCGACTTTTCCATTAAACAAATGTAATATTCCAGTGTAGCTTGCTGTGTAACGTTAGGTAAGCAGTATAGCAGCACATGTAGTACACGCTAAGTTACAATACTTCTGGTACGTTGAGCTGGGAGGAGGGGCCAGTTTGAATGTTGTGTTTACAAACAGCAATGAACGAATGCTACTGACTCCACCTTTAACATTTCCCTATGAAACAGGAAGTTGTTGTTACTCTAATATATTGTCCAATCTACCCCAAACTTCATTTTATTGATCGGAGTCCCCAGCTGGAACACTTCTTCATGCAAATATTCAGTCATAGTCATTGCGCCACCCACTGGTAAGTGGAAGGTACAGGCCCTATAAGTGAATTATCAGACAATGTCAGACTAATGAAACACGGTATCTACTGCACATGACAGCAGCAAAAAAAGCCGTGAGTGGTAAATATGTTGTGCTGTGCAGTGGGATGCTGGAATCACAAAACTATTCGTAAAGACCTTAAATCTCACAAAATACCGTCAAATCAAACTCCTTTTCACCCTAATGGCAGACATTTTTGGTTGAAAGCTCTGGGAAGAGATGACTAGAATGATAACCAAAATAAAAATAAGTGATTTTGCAGAGCTCATTTCATATCAGGTAAGCTAACATTCAACCAGCCAGTCTGTTGTGATATGCAGAGAACAGTTTAAAACTAAAATCTAACATAAAGTAGGAGTAATTCAACAGCCGTTGTCATTTCTTCGGCTTTCTGCAACCAAAGTGCGTGTGCATCTACAGTGTTTATTAACACAGAATTGGTCTGCATAAAATTATAGATTAGGGGTTTAACAGATCCACCTCATTGATGGTCAGCAAAGTCTAAGGCCTTTCTGATGCTAAGTAACGGGGCTTGTGAGTTTTCATCAAATGCATTCACCACATTTCAAATGTTTGATAAGAGTTCCGGCCGGAGGACATCTACATGCCAAGTCATCACAGACTCGGACATCGCATCAACTACTGGGAACAAGGAGCAAGCCTTCTGTGACAATTATAATTTGTTTCCATTCAGTTTCACGGTGTTGTCTACACTTGGTCTAACAGAACATCATGAATAATCTGAGGAGAGTTCTCTAACAACACATAGCAGACACAGGAAGTGATCAAAACACATGAAAATTCACAGCTGTAGCCGCAGCAGCCACGCAACACGTCAGGCAAGAGGGTGCAAAGAACAAATCAAAAAAGTTTGCAGCTTTAGTTAAAATTGTAAGTTGAATCTTTGATCTGACCAACAACCCAAAACAAGCAATCTGACAACATCCCATTTTACAGAACAAACTATTAATGTGATAATGGCGAATCAGCAGATAAATCAATAATAAAAATAATTGTTGTTTATAACCCTTTAGTACATTTAATTGTGAAAAAAAATTACTTACTAAAAAAATGTTCGTCCACACACATGCAAAGTCAAGTTGGTGAGAAACTCTTGCAATGACAGTTCATAGAGACCAATGAATGTTATCATCCTACCCTTGTCTCCACATCAGTCCAAGCACCGTCTGTTTGATCTCCACAGGCAGCTTTGCCTTCTGAAGATTTTCTTTTGCAGCTTCGGACAGAAATGTAAATGGAAAATGGTTTTAACATCATTATAAACATCCAGCTAATTTGCAGCTCATAATGGGCTGCAGGCTGCTACCTCTGGACTGTGGTGAGCTCCTGTTTCAGTGTCTCAGTGTCAGTGAAGTGGACAGCCTGTCCTCCTCCTCTGGTTTTAATCACCTCGCCCTGAAAAATAAGCAACAGTCATGAGGGTAAAGCCAACTTCTACTACTTGTTCATCCAAAGTGAAGAATCTGTTGTCATCTGGTGTTACTCATGTTACCTGAAGTACACATTAACAAAAGATGTTAGTGGATATATTACTCACTACTGAGGAGTTCAAGTAAAATAACTCCCAAAAAGAAAACAGCCAACATGAACGAGATATCCAACGAGCACTGAAGTGAAACCCAGTGTTTCCCCTACCATTGTACAGGCCTGTCGGGCCGCCAGGCCAAGGAGACCCGCCGCCAGGCCAAGAAAAAAAAATCAATATGCCAAAAGTAATCCACCTATCAATTCATTCATAAATCAATAATCATTTACATTAGGAGCGCCTCTGAGCAGCGCAACGCGAGTCAACCTGCTTCGTTGCCTAGTAACGATGCGAATACCGCTGCTGAGAGCGCGGGCATATTTTCT
>JAPQLA010000022.1:16331217-16342598 GCA_029822935.1 Naso vlamingii | reverse complement strand
AAAGCTAATGTCAGCTAACGTTAGCGTTAAGGAGCTAACGTTAGCTAACGTTAACGCTCCATAAAGAAAGCTAATGTTAATAACGTTACTGACTAACATCCCAGAAAATTTAGACAATGGACACTGCCGTTGTGCAAATACTCACTTCAGGTTGTGTTGTAAAGAAAATGTTTAATATTAAACTGATATGACAAATAAAAGCGTTTAACCTTGTGCTGTAACTTACAACAATGCAGTTGTGGACTGCCTTTTTTTTTTACCCATAAACCCATAAGAATAAGCAAATACTCACTAACATTAGCTCATAATTTAAGTCACATTACCATGTCTGCTCTCTAAAAACTTCTTTATCATAAACACCATAATCAAAACTGCGCCTCAAAATAAAAAACCGAGCTCTGAGTTTATGAAATGTAAAATTTGTCTCAATGGAATATTTTGTCAGTTACCTAATGTTTAGAAAGTCTGCCTTTTTAATCAACAGTGTCCCTGCAAATAATCGGTGGTTCTGAAAACTTAAGCTGAATCCTCAACGACGCTGGCTCACGCACGTGCACAGATTTTCATTGGTGGTAACCAGGCAACCAAGGATTCTAGAAAGCCGTTCCACGCATGCGGGCTGTTCACGGGTGAACTGGCTCCACGAAACTAAAACCTCCTTGAGAGATAATAAAAATCACAGCGGTGGTTTTAAAAAAAAACAAAAACAAAAAAACCCCCTCATTTTTGCAAGAGAGTGATGCAGACAGAAAAAAAGGTGAAATGTTTATTTTACCACTGGGCGCACTTCTCTTGGTTCTGCAGTGACACCTGCACATTGTATAGCTCTTAAACTTTAAACATAGAGCATATTTATTGTAATATTATAACATTAAGAATATGATTTTACTCCAGCGCTGCATTTAGGTGTGACACTGCCTCATAATGAAAAATAAATTGTAATCACTTTAGGGTTTAGCCATGTCAAAGCTAACAGAGTAGTGACTGTGCCTTCATCATTGTTCAAGTGTAGGTTTGAAATGGTGTTTAAAACTTTAAGTGTTTGCTGAATCAAACAGGAAAATTATTTTCTACATCACAAACTGAATAAATGTAACTTAAGGTAAGGTGACAAAACAAAAAAACAATTATTTTATTTTTTATTATTTTAATTTTTTTGTTAAAAAAATACAATGCAAAGCTGTTTGCAGTGCTCTGTTACACTTCTGAGTTTGGTGACACTAACATAGGCTAAGGCTGAAGTTAGCAAGTTAGCATGTAGAAGGTAGGCCTGCAGAAAATAATCACTCTGAATTTATAATTTATATCATAAATTAATTTGAGTATTGAACATCTGCAGGAGTGTATTAAATTTGGAATGAATGAAAATGTTAAGATTTTCCCTGTTTAAAGAATTTTTGCCTGGGGGCCTAAGAGAGACATTTTCCATTTGAAAAAGCTGCCAGCGCCCCCTGGTGGACCTGCTCAGTCTTGTAAGCGTCTCCCCAGAGCAGTTCTCAAACCTTTTCTGGTCTGTCCCCACTTCAGAAGCTGAGAGAAGTTCAAGCCAACCTACAATACTTTCAGTCACTAACAATGATATGAGACGCAACTGATAAAAAAAATTACATTCCAAATTTAAATTAAGTTCAGTGATGATATCACTAGAAATAACAAACACTTGTCTGATGATTTTTACAACAAACTGTAAATCATATTCAATCAAGCTTCCCTGTTTTTGTCCTGTGGTCATCCACATCCCCAGATCAGTGGCTCTATGCGCCACCAGCCAATATGTCATACATCACATTTTTGTTACCTAACAGGCATATCTGCCCACATACATGTCCTGTTATTCACATATGCCGTATTTGAAATGTGTGATTTTTGTCGAACAAACTGAAATCAGAGACGTCTCAGGGCATATTCTGACAGAGGAACACGTGCAGCTGAATCACGACTTTTCTTAGAGCAACGACAAAAATGCACTTTCTTATATCTGTTTAATTCTTACAAATATCAAACAGCACAGTAGACCTTGAAGCAGTTCAAAATGATCAAAGCCTCTATTGAGTTATTGACATCATCTGATAGTAAAAGGGACTGAGGAACTGAAAATGTTACAATGCATTTCAAGCAACAATGACATCTTTAAATAGCATTAATTATATAATTACAAAAGAAATATCCCATACAATGACAGCAATGCATATCCACAAATCAAACAAATGCTGAAAATATATATGATAATAAATAATCCTAATTGTAAGCACAAGTCAAAAAAAGAAAAAAAAAAAGGGGGGGGGGGGTCCATATGAACTTTGATGGTTTTAACTTCGGGGCCAAATGCATTCTGTGATAGCCTCAGAGAGTGAGCGATCACAGTTGACATGTGCGCTGTTGCATTTGCACAAAAAAACACTCTGCATCCTGTGGTCTGACTATGGAACAGCACAGCATTCAAACGTAACTGCTTTCAGGTAATTCACAGACATGCAAAGCTGAAAACTACTCTGTGTTTACTGCAACTGTGAATTTTTCTACTGTGCACAAAGCCTTTCTGTAAGAAAGCAAGTGCTAGAATCAAACAAAAACACATTGTTAAATCTTACCAATCATCCACCTGCATCCACCTCAGTTAACAGTTCGTGAGCCTTCCAATTTAAAAATTACCCCAAGTGGGTCAGAAACTAGCCTTGATTTGAAAGTGGATTTCAAACGTGTCTTTGTCAACTGGCCGCTCCACTGTAGTTTTCTTGGTATATTTTTAGGTGTAATATGCATATAAAATAGATAAAAGAAAAATACACGACATTGCAAATCTTAGATGTGTATAAAGGTCCAATTGTGTCACGTGATTAGAGAAGGCTGATTGCCGGATGAGCGCCATTCATTTACACACTGAAACAGCAACGTCTCACAATACTGACTTACTCCCAGTTTTTTTGTACTTTCAGAACAGCCTAAACTATACCTTACTGATCATATTTACGTTGACTAAAATGAGCAAAAAGAGTGCAGTTCTGACAACAGAAGGATCTAGCGTTTGCTATTGCAATTCTAGTGGCAACAGTCCCTAGAGGCATAGGGAATGCTTCTTTTAAAAACAAAACAAAACAAAAAAAACACCATACATCCAACATAAGTTACATCATAAATAATTCTTTAAAAATAACATGACCACAGCATTAATGTCTGACAGAAAAAAATCTACAGTGATGGCAAAAATGGCCAGATCTTTCTGCTGTCACAACATTTGGACAGAAATGATACCATTTAGAAAATAAAGTGTTACACATCTTCCTGTTGTGATGTGACTTGCCTTTTGTACATCTATAACAATGCCCATTTTCTTTAGATTCTAAATATCATGTTCCATAAGGAGTCACCTCATTGGGTTCTGTGCACATAACATTATACTGAAATAATGCCATTGACATGGAATATCGAAACAAAACTGTAAAAACCAGGTACAAAAGGTACAATATAATCAAAGGACCACGTGAAGAGGTGTGAAAAAGTCTTCAGTATTCACAGAAAAATATCAACTGAAGTAACTCACCGGACAGGAAGTGTCCTAAGTTTATATACATATGATAAGTAAAATTGAAAATAGATTTTCCTCTCTGTACATAGCATTGTATTCTTTCATCTTCCTCTTCCTTATTTACAAAGAACTCGCGAGGTCTCCCTTGTCTGTCAGTTCTGTGTGGATCTAGTCAAGAGAGATAACGTCAGATATGGAGCCATAAATGGCTGCCGCTGCTGCAGCCTCCACCGAGGACCTTGACAATCCTGAGATGCTGTGGCTGTCCCTGTCTCTGTCTCGCTCTCTGTCTTTATCGCGGTCCCGCAGACTGCTGGAAGACACCAAACTACTGGTGCTGCCACTGTTGCTGCCTCCATTGGTGGCTGCCAGTGTGCTGCTCCCAGGTGTGCCCGGCTGCTCTCGCAACATCTGAGAGGAGCCGTACGGCAGGAAACGGTTGAGCAGCAGGTCGTGGTCCTCTGAAGCTGAGGCTGACGCAGCTGCTGCAGCAGCCATCACCATGTTGTAATGCTAACAGGACAGAGAAGGTGACCATTAACACAACAACCAAAACAAAAACACTGCTGCACAGTGCTGCCAAAGTTCAAGTAATTCAGCAAATATACCTGATTGTCGCCTGGGAGGAAGGAGAAGAAATTTAAGTCTGTAAGAAAAGAAAGAAGGCTTAGCTCATTTTTCTTCATTCTGGATACACATTACAGTTCAGTGTAACAAGTGATAACATCTGTGTTCAAGACAGAGTGGTACAGTTCGGTTTGGTTCAGCACGGTGCACAATTATTTGTGTTTCCACTGTCAAAAGGGCACCAAATAACCATACCGTACCTATTTTGGTCACCCTTTCGTTAGGGTGCCAAGCGGTTCCAAGAGGGCGGAGCTACACACACTGCAGTTCATTGACCGCAAGCAGGCAAAAAGCTGTTTTCAATTGTCGCTGTAGAACTGTTGATATATCACTTTGGCAGGTTTTATATTTTTTTTAGGCGAGAATGTTGCCATGTACATTTAAAACATGTCTGTTTACCCAAACGCTTGTTTGTAAATCAGTCTCAAAGTTTTCAGACTTGTGAGGAGCTGCAGCTGGCGGTGAGACCTGCCGCTCTGCTCGCTGCAGCAGCACGACTCATTGAGCTGTCACTGCGGAGAGAAGGTTAACGATGAACCGATGATCTGTGGAGATAAAACACCGGCCCAAACGTTTCTGTAGCATTTTAAAACATGAAACTAAAACCAAAGGATGCTTTGCCGCTTTTTCATGTTGATTCTTTGTCATAAGTTTAACGTTCCTGGTAAAAAAAACAGATCATTTTATTTGCTGAGCCGCTCAGATGTATCTTTTAAGGTGGAAATTTTTTTTTACATGTTGTTCAACACACAAGTTGAGCTATGAATTAATCGATCAACCTTAAATGTCAATATGACAACTTGAAGAGGATTTATTTGTTCTGTCTATTTTATATTATTTAAAATTTACATTAGCTATTATTAGACATTTTTGTATTGATTCTGAATCGTCCAAGTCCGAATCACGATGTACCTAAGAATCGATTTTTTCCCTACCACTATCGTACACGTATGGGAGAGACATGTCTGAACTTCAACAAGAATTCATTTGCTTTTGCCGTTCTTTCATGATGACATGTGCTTTAGTAAGGACTGGATCTTCAAACACGCATAAAATGCACACGAATTTCTTCTGGTTTATGCAGGTGAAATATTTTTCTCCTTGAGAAAAAAGTGACAGAGCACTTTTATGGTGCACTCCTGCAGCACATCACATATGCATTGAGCATACATCCTCACATACAGTGAACAGCAGCAGCCCACAGCTGAGAGAATGATAAGACTTTAGGATGGATTTTATTCGAGCCAATAATGACAGTACGTATTATCGGCAAGAGATGAACAAAAAGAGACAGTGTGCTCCATTTATCTGTCGAATAAGCAGAGCACAAGAACACAAACTTGGAAAAATGTAGCATCCACAACTATGTGTGACTGTATCCTTCAAGGCAAGTGTAAGATCTACCTGGCAGGTCACTAGATGTGTGATAGTAGTGGCGATAGTCCTGGATAAGAGGTGGTGGAGGAGGAATGTAGCTGGTCTCCACAGGGGGCATGCTGGGAGTTCTGGTCACAGGTGAGGCCTGGTTGTGTAGATTTAGTACTCTAAAAAGAAAGAAACAAAAACACATCACATTAGGGTAGGGACCAAAGAAGTAACACAACAGACGTAAGCACAAAGATCCTAAAACAATACATTTGTTTATGGTGATCTCACTTCCTGTCTTGCTTTTCCCACTCACCCTTTGTTTGGAGGAGGAGAAACAGGTGACAGTGAAGGACAGGCCCTTTTAAGAGGTGGCTCATCATCGAGTTCATCTTCTGAGGAGCTGTCCAGTGTCAGGTCAATCACATCAACTTTCTTGCTGTTGTCATTTGATGATCCCCGTTTCTGCTCGTGTGTTTCAGTCCGAGACGCATCTACAAAGACAAACAGCTAACTCACACTGTGGATCACATGCAGAGCACATTTAGTTACCTGAAACGTGTGAGACACATACCGCTGTCTACACCATTGTAAGAAGCAGACACCTCCTGCACCTCCTTCTTTGACCTCATGGGGGCCCAGTTTCCATCTTCTTTGAACTGGATTTCATCACAGTCAGAACAGCTATTCAGGATTTCCATGAACAACCTGTGAAACAGCATGAAATTTCAAAGGCTTTAGTGCTCATCACCTCTTAAAAACTATATTTTAGAAATACTGTATTGTTGGCACTTTTTAAAAGGTTTCATTCCCATCCTGCCATTCAGGTCAAACACTCCTTCTAAAAAATAAAAATGCAAGGTGCTGCTTTGGTTTAGACTTTAGGTACAAATGAACTGATGAAGCAGGATGTAAGAAGGCTGGTTTAAGCAACAGTTGTTGCTTAAACTATATGTTTTAAAGTTTATGAGATGGAAAAACAAAGACAGAGCATTTTATATCACAAAGATGCTGTTTTCAAATGTTTTTACAGTGTCAGTTATGAGTTAAAGTAATCTACCAGGAATGTGATGTCACATTTTGCTGGCGAAACTTAAAACTTTTTTGGTGGACGACCCTGAGCAATATTTTCTGAGCGTTCTTGTCAGCAATGTTTCAGCTTTAAGGTAAACACTGTTTAGTTCCTTACATGACACCATGTTGGAATCATAACATACTATTTAGTACTAATAAAGCCGTGTCGTGCTCACCCATCAATAATGAGGTGCTCATATGGCGCCTTCTTGTCACAGACTGGACACACCCAGGTCGGCTTCTTCTCATTCATTTGGATGTAAAGTGTAGCATCGAAGCACTGAAGGTGAGAGCACGTCATCGCTCTGCATGGGATTGTGAGCCTCATCTTGCCCAGCTTTAGAGAAAACACACACACACGCACATCACATGTCAGGACAGCATTAAAGGCTGAACTACTTCATTTTATAACAACAAAACACTTCAGGACAAAGCAACTATGTTCTAATTAATAAAGTGGTAAACGGAGCAGGGCTGTCAAAATAATGCGTTAATTTATTTGTGGAATTAATCACAGAAAAACTAATGCATTTATGTTGTCATTGGAGACACTGTCTCTCTCTCCTGCCCGGGAACTGCAGATGTAAATTCACTCATAGCTAACTGTGGTGCAGCTAAGATGCTGTGCATGGCCCCTGTCAAACAGATCAACGAATAAATAAATAAATAAAGAGATAGATAAATAAACTGATAAATAAATAAATAAACACTGATTAATCATGTATATAGTCTCAGCTTATCTCTCTCATCTTACAGCATTAATAATGTGCTCATACTCTGTCAGTGAGGGGAAGCGTGCAGGTCCAATGGGCATCTTAACAGTCAACCGTATCTAAAAGTTTCCCGGTTTTGCCGCATTAGCCTGTTAGTGTCGGTTACACTGGTCACTTGATGCTGATGCTGTAGATTTTAGAAAGTTTGTTCCCCAGGCGTGAAGCAGCCTCGACCACCACCGCACACAGATGATTCAGGTTTGTGATGAATCCACAAGGAACTGTAACCTCGCCGTTAGCTGCTGTGCTGAGTTCGGAACCAGCCCATGTTAGGCTAATTGCTAGCGATCTCTAGCTAATATAGCTGACTGCTGTTTGTCACACACAGATCAGACTCTCCACAGAAGGTGGTTCAGCATCATCAGTCAGAAAACCACACACGGATGTTGCTTCAGGTTTGTGAACCCACAGTCGTAACATTGGTCCTTTCCTTTGAGCCTTATTTTACCCATCATGCTTTGCCCACACTGGCACAGTAACATTAAACTTTTCAGTCTATAACTTTGATTACTCATGAATTCACTTATCTGGCAAAATTCATTTGACCTGAAACTATTTTAAAAACTTTAATGGCATAAATTGATGTATGTGATTGATTTAGATTAATTTATCACAGAATATGTAATTAATTAGATTATGTTTTTTACTGCTTGACAGCCCTAATATGGAGAAGTACTTTTTTCTCTGCATCATAAAATACAGCGGATGGCAACTCATGTAATCATCATATGATCTGAACTAGCTGATTATCAACAGCTTTTTATAATAAATCAGTATAAAAGGAGTATTTACAGGACACAGGAGAGAGACTCGCAGACTGGTGGTGGCAATCTCACTCTCTGGATCAGCTGTTAATTTCTCCTTGACTGTGAAAAACAAAAAGCAAAACAAAGATTAAATACATTACTTACCACTCTGAAATTCAAATGTACAATATTTACATTTGTTTAACAAGACCACAACGTCATTCACGGTTCACAAGCAGTTAACAGCAACTTACTCAGAGCTCTTGAGTGATCGGGGTTCCTAATTCCTTTGGCCCGAAGTCTTTGCAACAACACAGCCGATGACTGCTGTCTTACCAAATAAACAGCCATGGAAAAACTCTGGCAAAATGGAGAACAAAATAATGAGCAAAACAAGTGACAATAAGGTGACTGATGTCATTTTTATCTGATCAGTTTGAATGAGCAATGACACTTCCAACTGCTAAACGTGCTGCCTAGATCTTCTTACCCTCCCGATTTCGGAAGTCCACGACACCACAATTGTGTTTGGGACTGTGGTGGACAGTCGAACAAGAGAGGTTATGTTGATGGGACGACTGGGTCTTTTTGGTTCAACTCCATTTTTGGTTGGAGGAAGATATCCCTGCAGAAAACACAACAAACATCAGTGACTTTGGTTCTCAGTAACTCTTGGTTTAATGCACAGTAAATGTGACAGGACAGGCTAATAACAAACGGTCTGCACTCACCGGGAGATTGCAGGGTTTGCCGTTGACCTTCACACACAGATTAGGGGGGAAATGATCCTCCTGGGGACAGCTTGTCTCTGATAAACAAAACCTGAAAATGAAGAAAATAAATTGCACAGGAGGTAAGCTTCAATGTTTAGGGATGACTGACGAAAACATTTTGTTCAGGTTCAGGTTACTTTTTTAATACCCATAGGTACCCGTAGGTAGATTTGTTAAGAGAGCAGGCATTCATCTTGCCAAACACTGAGGACAGCACTGACAATAGTTAAAAAAAAAAAGAAAAAAGACATGAGTGAAAGAAAAGTGCTCCAGTCTTCACCATCTTCTGAAACAGCAGTAAAAACCCAAACAATAAAAACCACCCAGATGAATTAGTTTAAAAATCCATGAACAGACGAAAAAATGGTTTCTCTTAAGTTGCCACTTTCACAAAAAGGTTGGCGTGCCTGCTCATTTTACCTTTTGAGTTATTTCAAGTAAAACTATCTCCTCCTATAATAGAACACCTCTTACTGGATTGCATTAATCCATGCGTACATATAGTGTCGAACGTTCTTGTGCTGTTTTATGTAAGTTTTCCTTCAGGTATTGGGCTGCGCTTATACTTACTTGTCTGTATGCTGTCAAAAACCTAAAACAGACTGCAAATATTCTTTTAAGCATATTGAGAGGCAACCATTACTTTGAATGAAGGTTTCCAGGTGTCCAGTAAAATGACAGATTTTCTTGTTAAATATTTTTCAGAATTCATTGTGATTAAAAACTTGCGTATGCATACAGAGGACTTCACAACCTGTTCTCGTGGCAGTTCACCTGGATTGCTATCTGTCATTTTTGTCATCTATCATCACTTATAACTGTAAGATACAAAGTAACTTCAGCTTTTCATGAGTTTAAATAACTTAGGATGGACTGCACCAACCAGGATTAATTTCATCAAAGATTAACTCAAGTGAGAGTTTAGTAAAATTAGGTTTAAATTGAGTTAATCCAGATTCAAATTGAGCAGAGCTCTGCTGCACAATTTAAAATTAATCTCAGTTTAGTAAAGTTAAGCTTATTCATTTTAATTGAATTTAAAATGAGACTAATAGGAACAAGCTTGTGTATTGAAATTTTAACTATCTAAATACATAAATAAATATATAAATAACCTGCATGCTGTCAGGGCCTCATCAGTATAAAAGAGTGGTGGACGGAGCCGTTCACTGTTTAAACAGCTGCTTTTCTGAAAAAACCCCACTTCAATAATGCTAGCTAAGAAACATTTTTGTTAGCTTAGCGGTACTTGTGATGGCTGTAACTGTCACGTTTGACAGTTGGTCTGATCCTCCTGCTCAGCTCCAAATTAGTTTCCTTGGTGAACTGGTATCGCAACAAAAATCCATCATCCTAAAACTCAAGTGGGTTGTGTCTGTCTTTCAATTTTCCCCGCAGAACTTGATTATTTTGGTCAATCTATCTCAAAAACACAGCCATTGTAAAAGTTAAAAATCCTCAACAGCAGGTTTAAAGTTAACTTGAGATCACCATTTAAACTGGAGTTTAAAGTTTTGGTGCAACAGAGTTAAATTTAATCTTGGTTTTGAGTAAAAACCAAACTGAGGCTTAAAGACAGGTGTAAATATGATCTTTTGATATTTTTAACTAGTTTTTAAGTTTGGTACAACAGAATTGAAACTTAAACCACGATTTAATCGGGTTTAAAACTTAAACCTTGTTGGTGCAGTCCAGCCTTAAAGCTTGGGAAATGATTTTCTGAAGTCTGAATATGAAATCCAGACACAAACATTTAGTCGGTTCTGAGACACCACAGATATGTTTCGAGAGTAATAATAAAGAAAGACTGAACTGACAAGGCTTTTATAAATTTTATGCCTATTTTTGGTTCCTTTAGATCTGAGGGGAGCTAAACACAGACCTACTTGTCATTCAAGGCAAATATACTTCCTGATTAAAAGAGAAAGTAAAGTTTTTATGCTCTCCAGTAAAGTATTTTAATACCTTAACTGGACTTGAACAGCAAAGTCACATTTGGTCCCAGATATGTCCCTAGAGAAATAAAAGAGAAGACAGGTCAGGCTGGTCAGAACAGTTTGACACAGTTTAGAAATAACTCAGTGTACGTGATTATGTCTGTTATGTAAATTAGAACCTGCATTCAAAATCATGTAAACAGTGGTTTGAAAAATGGTTCGTAGGTACAATGCTTTTATTGTTTTACTTCATCTTTCATCTCATCTCTTGGACAGCAGCTTTCTCACTTACATGGAGCTGCTGATCTGTTGAACTTGAAGTGGTGTTAATGCGAAGGCATAACACGCTTCCTGGAACCGCTGACTGCTGTCTGAGGCTACGAAAAAGAAACAATGAACAGAACTTGAAACTCAGAGGGGATTCCACAGATGACACTTTGCAACTTTTGCTGAGCACCTTTTCAACAAGTCATGGTTCAGATATCTGGTTACAATGCTCCATCAGTATGGGTTCCATGAAAAAGTGCTATTAACTATACACACACACACACACACACACA
>JAPQLA010000022.1:16304965-16323954 GCA_029822935.1 Naso vlamingii | reverse complement strand
CTCAAGGACAAAAGAGAAAAATAAAAATAACAGAAGGCATTGCTGAAGTTCATACAATAATAATAATAATAATAATACAATAATAATAATAATAATAATAATAATAATAATAGCTTTTGAAAAAGCTTGTTGCTGTGTGTTTCCTGTCTCACCTTTGGCCAGGCTCTCCATGGCTCTCTGTGCTGGCACAGCTCTGGCCGGCGCGTCTTCGCCTAAACACAGAAAAAATCATTTTGATTCCTCCGCCGGCTGTAAGTGCGCAGCCTCTTTGTGCAGATTCTCCGGTTTTCTCTGACCTCGGTGTGACTAACCTTCATCGGGCTCCCGCCGGATCTCCTCGCTGCTTTGTTCGTTAAAAGATTTCGTTTCGATCTCCTCCACTGTGGAAGACGGCTCCTCTTTGCTTGAACTCTCATCTTAAGAGACAATAAATCGATAGAATTTTCACCTTCTGTTTTGTTGTTTTTTTTTCCAAAGCTAAATGTTTTACCGAAGCAGGAAAACAGTCGAACCGTTTGTCGTGAGGACTCCAGCCGGGTAACTGGCCGGTGTGAAGAGAAACGGACTGCTCCTTTGTTGCAGCTCAGCTCTCTCCGGTGTGTAAACCTACAGAGGAGAGAATCACCACTTCTTTGAGCGCTTTACACCACAGGAGACTTTATGAACTAATCATAACGAATTTAAACAAAAAATACAATTAATCACTGAAAATATACTCTAAGCTGAAGTGCATAGCTACATTTTAATTTAAGGAATAATTTGCGTTTTATTTTCCCTGAATGTTGTGGACATGCTAAGATGTTCTATATTTTAAAGAACGCACACGGGCCGGGGGAAGAGAGCCGTCTGCACAAAACTTCAGAGACATGTTGAAACGTGACAGATCGGCTCCGTTAGAGTCACTCACTTGAGTGAAGGACGCGGATATGTGGCTCTCTGATAACTGCCTGCTGTGCACTTCCCGCTCAGAGGACTGCGCCACGTGCAGGCTCGTTTTGTGGGGGGTCACCAGGTTGCTCTCCACGGCCTTGGAGTCTGAGTGGTTTGGTGACACACTGTGAGCCAAGCTGGGGGGAGTCCGAGGACACACCGAGGGCAGAGGCCGGGAGTCCTCCTCCTCATCCTCTGGTGTCTTATTCGTCTCCACGTCCACGTCCGGCTCGCCCTCACTGTCCACGCACGGGGACATGGACCGGTAGCTTGAGCTTTCACTTAAAAAATCGGGCGATAAATAGCCGGTGCGACACCCGCTGTACGCGCCCCTGTTGCCGTACAGCTTGGCGATACAGTCAGCGTCTTTAATGACGGGCCTGAACGCGGAGACGTAGCTGATTTTCCGGGGCGTCTCCAGCGGCCTCGCCTCGTCCCCTGACTTGTCGTCTTCATTACGCGTGGACTGAGTGCTGGAGCAGCGCTCGTTTTCCGCCAAGCTGTCTTTTGACGTGTTGGTGCTGCGGTCGCTGGGCTCGGAAATGTCCACGTCGGTCTGTCTGGGAGGACACAGCAGCTCTGGAGGGGGCTTGTGGTGAGTCTGGGAGTACGGCGGCATGGGCAGCGGGCCCGCCGCGGGCCAGAACATCGGGAAGGAGTGGTAGGCGCTGTCCTTGGTCCCAGGCCACAGTACACCCGGAAGAGCGGCTTTGCTCTGCTCTCCCATCATGCCGTCGTCTTTCTTCTGGCACAGGCCAAACGCTGGGAAGCCGTACGGATGAGGGAAGAGCGGCGGCGGGATCTTTTGCAGCATCCCAAAGCCTTTACTGGGCACGGGGATGACCGGGTAGCTGCGCGTGGTCCCCATGCCGCCGCGGTTGTCCTCGCAGTTGAGGATTTTTGCAGGAATCTCGGGGGGGTCTTGGGGACAGGTGGGTCCTTGCGGTTTTAGAGGGGAGCTGGACCCTGACCCCGGCAGCGTCCTCTTGCGGCTGCCTCCGTTGAACATGGCCTTCACATCTTCCCACGCGTGTAATATATCTGTCTGGCTGTTTTTATCTGATAATTTGAGATGCCGCCTCCAAGAATTGAAATTAGCTGCATCCGGCTGCGTGTACTTGGACTCTGGCGTGCGATGCGAATGAAATATGAATTTATTTGGAGAAAAATACATGTTGCAGTAGGAGCACTTGATGCACTTGGCCCTGGAGCTGTTGTATCGGGCCGGGATGAAGTTGCCTCGACACCCCCAGGCGCATTCGTGGGACACATCAAAGGCAAAATTTTCAGGAAGTTTGGGAGGCGTGTGGGCCCCGAGGAACGACTTGCAAAGTCTCTCGG
Source organism: Naso vlamingii (assembly GCA_029822935.1). Taxonomy (NCBI): domain Eukaryota; kingdom Metazoa; phylum Chordata; class Actinopteri; order Acanthuriformes; family Acanthuridae; genus Naso; species Naso vlamingii. The sequence goes on along the minus strand of JAPQLA010000022.1, from coordinate 16,321,683 downwards.
CCTCACGTTTAGTGATCATCCCGCAGCGCCGGGAGGAGATTGGCATCGCCCCGGCCCTCCGGAGGATCTCCAGCTGGACGGGAGTGCACTGGACGCAGGTGATCCCCAGAGCCACGCGCCGGTTGTGTATCTCGTTGTAGCTGTAATTCTTCAACAGGGTGTTGGATATTTGTGCCAGGCAAAGTCTCTCCATGCCATCTATCACCAAAGACACGATCGGTATTCCGTACAGCACCGTCTCTCCCACCTGGTTGGGCTTCAGGTTCTTGGCGCTCGGGTAGGAAAGTTCTTGTTTGGAGCTTGGCGAGGAGCTGGAGTCTCGCCCCGCAGATATGGGGTCCATCCTGGGAGGCCTGGAAGCTGCGAGACCGTGTTGACATTAACATGTGAGTATTTGAACAAATAACAGCCTCACACAGAACTCGATAAAAAGAATTAACTTCACGTTTTTCATAGTTCAACCAGTTAAACATGGAGGACAAAAAATTACTCCACATCAAAAAAATGTTTGTCAGACGGTCCGTGAGAAAACACTCAGAGCTCTCTTATGAACAGACATGTGTGGGACATCACTTTGTTGTGCAAATAATCATACAGCGAATATTTCTCGCTCTTAAACTCGGCCTTAATTTACTGTGTTTGCATTTAACTCGCGGCCTTTTCTTTCGCTTCTGGTCAAGAACGAACGGCCGAATAAAGCTTCTCCTCTGAATCATTTCATAGGCTTCCTCATTTGGATTTTTAATGGAAAGCGTTGGAGGCTAATGGACGTGTTGAGGTCATGACACAAACACAGCTCTGTCATTTTGTCCCAAACTCACCTTCGGTGCTCGCGCCGCTCCTCTCCGCCGTGAAGTGACCCAGAGGATGAAGGATGGAAGGATGTTTGCGTTGGGACGCAGCTGTCCGCGCAGCACCGCCTCTCCACAGCTCACTGTGCTCTCTCTCTCTCTCTTTGCTCCGCTGCCGGTGTTCCGGTGTGCGCGCGGATAGTTTGTGTTGCTCGAGCAGCAGCGGCGGTGTCCACATGGCAGGCAGGCTGTGGTCCAGCCCCCTCTACGACACCGACAGCAATCAAATGACGGCAAAACTTGTGGCAAGGCACTCCCCCTCACACAGGCGGCAGTCTGCATAAACTCTGGACTCATGAGCGATGAAGACGGTTCGAGTGTTGGAGCCGCCCGCGGGTCACACGGACAAAACTCTGCCCGCAAAGCGGCGTGACTCTGAAATAAAATGTGTTGTTTGATGCAGCCTGCAGGTCGAAATCAATTTTTAAAGGAGGAAACAGCCACATTAGCCTGTCATTAGTCTGCTCGGTGGCACATCGTGTCCACGTGTTTAATTAATTCTTTTGCTTTGTCCTGTTTTAAAAAGCAATGTGCGCGCGAGGAGGCTGCGGTGGGATTTTGCAGTACGCTAAAAGAAAAAGAAAAAAAAAGAAAAAAGCAGCAGGATCCCACCGACACGCTGTTGTGTGCGGGAGTCAGGGCCCGCAGATGGATACCGCGCGCAGGCCTTCAGCACGTGCTGCGTTCCCACGGATTCATCGTTACAAGCAACACAACGACCGCACGCGTTTGGACAGACAACAGCTGCGCCAGACGTCACCGTGTGATCCGCGCTCCTAGCTGAAGGAGAGAGAGCAGCCGGAGGAACAGCGCGAACAGCGTCCCGCCACAAGCGGCGGACATTTCACCTCCTAAAGTCAATAAAGCTTTGGCTTCACCATTCTCACCTGCACGCGCGGCCGCCAAGCGCTGATGTAATATTGATGACGGTAACAGGACGCGCTGCTGTTCCTGACAACCTGCACGGTATTAATGACAATCTGTCCATATTCATTCTGTTCATTTCAATGCAGGCCGCACACTTTTTAGAACAGCCCGCGTTATAGGCCTAATAATTTCAATAACAGGCCTAATTTATAATAGTCTAACAATGGGTCTCGAACAGTGACCAAAGCATATAAAAACCGATATCGTCATTAATTATTCACTTTTTGTCACATTTTATTTTAGATAAAATAAAATATTTTAAAGATAAAATAAAATAACTTAAATCTTTAAAAAAAAAAAACTGGATTCTATTTCAGGATCAGCATAATTTTGTAAATATAAATTTTGTTTTGTAAATCTATTTACCCAATAAAGAAAAATCTTTTTCTTTTCCCTATTTTCCTTAAAAATAAAAAATGAAATCAATGTCAAAATGCATTTTTGCTTGAGAGCAAACCTCTAAAAAGTGAACAAGTGAAGTGGATTAACCTGGGACGTCCCCTTGCGCCGGAAGAACGACCAAACTCAGATCAGGCCTCCATCTGCTAATATATCGATCACTGAACGGTGATAAACCTCAGCGCTCATCAACACACGCATCTTAATTTAAAGTCATTGTTGCTGTCGGATAAATTCGAGGCTTTATTGACGCGCGAACAACTGATTAAATGATGCTCGTTCAGCTGTTCAAAAGACTACAAATAAATCCTTAAACTCGGCAGATTTACACAGAAAACACATTTCAGACTCACTGTGAAGACACGGATGGGTTTGAACCAGCCGTGGGCGTGGAACTGAGGTAAGGACCCAAAAAGTCAGTGAGGTCATTCTCAGGCTCCTGCTTCTTTTACGTCTGGGTGCAGGAGAGAGCAGCTCGTTCAAAAGTGTGTCTGCATTAATCACAGCGCTGCACCCAAGTATGATAATCACCTGAACACTCTATTAAAATAAAAGTGCCAGCCCAGGGGAAATCTTACCTTACTCTTTAATTGTTTTGAGGCTTTGATAGGCTTTTTAATCTAAGATTAATTTATGCATTCTTAAATAACTCTACATATGATTAATAAGCTTGAAAATTAAAAGGAGACTGAAGCAATTATAACAAGTGGTTGGTCATCACCTCATTAGATGGTGTTAAAAAGATGCAGTTTGTGAGCGTGTGTGCAGGTCCCTGATCGAGTTTGACAAACATGAATAGAGGAAGGGTAGAGCAGAGCCAAATGTGGACAGACTGTTTAAAGACAAATGGACAGAAAAGGTGCTGCTGGCTAATTATTCTGCATCTGCCTGACATGCTCTCGGAAACTGGAGGAGTCACACAGACATTTTGGAGATGGTTCATGATTTATTGTCAGTTGCAGCAGCAGAGATTCAAATCAGGATCAGTTCGGGTCGTTCAGATCCCTCACCGCTGACCGCAGAGTTGATCCTGACGTGCAAAGACAACAAAAGAGAAAGATCAGCTGTTTGCGACGCAGTGAAAACAGTGAGACTTGCTAAATGGTTGCTAATGTGTAAACAAGACATCCCTCCTCTCCCTGCTCTGATGTTTATTTGTCTCCTAAAAGCCCACCCCTGGGTCCTGACCCCCACATCCTCCACCGCCAAACGGAACAGTTCTTCTCGCAATAGGTGGTGTGCAATGTGTCTGCAATGGCAATGTGTGTGTGTGTGTGTGTGTGTGTGTGTGGGGGGGGGATTCATCACTGCATCAAATGAGGCTGAGCGCAGGGACCCTTTTGTCACAGGCAGGGACTCATCTGCCAATGGTGAGCTGTGAGGTCCTGGGGGAGGAGAGGAACAAAGGTGCTAAAAGGCTGTGTGACAATGAGGGTGCTCCGAGGAGAGCCTTCAAGTGTGGGACACAGGCTGCACGGGACAAGCTGTGCCAATCATTCTGCAATTACTTTTTTGTGCAATCCGGAGGCCTTGTGTGGGCATTCATGGAAAGACGCAAGGACACGAGCAACCACGGCGAGGTCCGTGCCTCTCTGCGCTCTGCTTCTTATATAGAGCTGACCCTAAACTCATCACGGGCTGAATGTATAGTGAATCACCTGCTCTCCTGCTGATTTGACTGTGGAAAACATGACAAGAAATCCTCTGACAATGGTATGTTTTCCACTGTGGAAGCTACATCCACCAGATAAGAAGACAAGGAAGATCAAAATTTCAGGTTTTTTTGGGAAGGATTAAAGGGTTTATTGTTGCATAAATGTGCAATATCTGTCACAAAATAATACTCCTTAATGTGCTGAAAGACTAGTGTCAGAATTACAAAACAGAGTAAAGATTAGAGATTAAAAAAAGTCAGTACATGCAAAAAAGTAAAATGCCCGCAAATCCCAAATGCACTGCAAGGCCATTTATACACAGAAGTCAGGTTTCACCATCCTGTTGGCTTAAGGGCTCTATAAATTGAACAAAAACAAAAACAAACAACAAACAAAGAGAAAAGAAAAACTTAAAATATTTGTAAATGTATTGACTTTTAAAATGAAGTCTGATATATTCGGTCATATTTACCACTAACCCTGGGCAATATTGCTAAAATCAATATCACAACAGTATTATTTTTCAAGTGTCGGTCAAAGATGAGATGTCTGACAAAATCATGCCATACGATTACATGAAAATCAATATTTGATTATATCGACTTCTTTTTAGCCACATCTCCAACAATTAAACTGAAATAGTGCAGCATGCAAGCCTCTCTGCTGCTAACTCACAATGACAATCTAATGCTTAATTTTCATTACACCAATCGCCTCACTATGCTAAGAGAGTGCTTAGGGAGTTTAAGTTTTGTATTAACACTGTATCCTACAGTATAATAAAGGAAGATGCAGGGATTTGTCTACATCCAACCCCGAGCAGCTTCACTGGTGTAATGAGGAGTCAAGTGAGAATGGGAATTATCGTAATGATAACAAAGGTCTATGCGCCATAGCTTGGGGCTGTATTGTAGGGCATTACCATAAAGATGTGATGTGTTTGTATTGCAGGATTTTTGTGAGGGAGCAGGCCAAAGAGATAATAACTATTAGTAGATGACAGTGCTTTGTGGGATTCCAGCTGTGGAGCCCAAATTTCCATACAGATAGAATGGCTCAGGGTGGATGATATGTGTGTGGGGGGGGGAAGGGCTGGGTGGGTGACTCAGTGGACTCATCGGCACACGCACACACACATGTATCACGGTGTGCATGTGAGAAATCTCAGTTTTGGACTCTGTCTCGGTGTCCTCAGTCAGACTTTGAGGTGAGAGCCTCTGCAAGTCTCTGTGGAGGAACTGTCCAGAGTGCTGAAACAGCCCCAAACAGCCCAAAGTCAGGAAGTGCAAATAGCAATAGCTTTCTCTGTGTGTGTGTGTGTGTGTGTAAACAGAAGACCAGAGATTTCCATCAAGATCACATGCAGGTGTGAGGGTGTGCAACATACTTGTCAGCATGGGGGATTTGGGAAACCTTGTCTAACAAACAAATAAAAGCCTCCTCCAAGAAACTGCACCGCCAAGGTTACAAACTTTCAAGCTGGCAAACATCCCAGAAATTAAAAAACATCCAACATTTATGGAAGTAAAGATGTGCGCTTCATTTGGGGAAAAGGCTTATCTTTGAAGGAGGTTTTTAGTTTGTATCTTTTTGAAACATTTTTAAGCTTCGTGCAATAATCAAATTTTAACACGACAGAGTGCTCTCATGAGAAAATTATTACAGGTAACAGGGTGATCAAAAATGCTTTGCCACATTTTTCCCTTTGTTGTACAGTTTTAACCATTTTTCAGTGATGCTCTTGTTATGATTCATCACTAATTAACTACAAGAAGAGCAATCAGCAAGGCAACAAAAAACAAACCTGTCTTGGGCAATTCTTCTTTGGTCATGTGATCTTCACCTTATGGACTTCTGGTAGTCACATATGAATATGAAATCAACTTGGGCGAATTCTGCCTCCCTTTCATTCCATTCTGTGTGAGCAAAGAGGTCAGTAAAACATCTGAAATTTTGATTTTGGCTTTGTGAGTTGCAACCTCAAATGATTCCACAGACGTGTGTGTGGCTAAGCCCGAAGATGGACAGCTGAGCGCAAAATGGATTCAAGTTAATAATTTTATTCAAGGTAATCGCCCAGTTAATGTCATTGTCTTTCAATGCAGTCATATCCCCTTCACCCTCTAACTAACTTGCTAGCCACACACAATAGCCACACTATTGTTTGTATTGCACGCACATGACGGAACAAAGCTTTTATTTTCATCAGCAATGATGGCTGGTCAGCAATGAAGACAGCAACTCCCATGATACCATGCTACACCATGATGCTATCAAACCAGAGATGGTTAATCAGAAGCAAGACCTCTCACTGAATGTTCATTTCCTGTATCAGTGTCACATGGGTTTCACCACGGCCCCGCCCCTTTAGGAGACTAGAAGCAGATTATGACAGATTCTTTCACCCCATCATCACCAAGATACACGTTGGACCCATTTTTCACAGACACATATCCTCTGAACATTCTGACACAAAAATGACATTTTTCAGACGCACAAATCAGGAGAAAATTTACTTTGTTCCAAACCTGTCTCTGTCTCAGCAACACACTCTTGCAAGATCTGGGAACCGGTGCTTCCCGCCTTGTTTCACAACGGATATAAACAGACATCTAAATGGTCTTACAGGTGAAACCATGAATCAAAATCAAACAAATATCATGTGACCCAAAATCCATCTGCTTTAATCCATTCACACGACCTTATAACACTTCCAGACGAGGTGGAGGGATGGTGGTTACTACCTGTCTCCATGGGAGACGAGACTCCGTCCAAATAGGAGACAGGAAGTGTATATACCATTTCACACCATTAGCACAGCGTGCAGTGGGGGATCTTATGTTAGGATTGACTATCTTTGATCAAACTCAATCTATCTATACTATTGCTGGCAAAAATAACCTACTTTGCATTTTTCCGACAGACATAAAAGTGGGATTACTCTTCTCAAGTAACTCAGCAAGGAAGCTAGCGGGGGTATTTCCCAAAATGTCAAATTATTCCTTTAAGGGTTGAAAGTGGTTTTATATAGTAATTAAATCAACTTGCGTTCCCTCTATGTGCACTTGAATAGCAGCTTGTGAGAGTGAGTCGTTATGACCCAGAAAGGATTCATGGATGTGAGTGAGACAGAAAACGTGTGATTGAAAGCTACCTGTGGTCTATGAGAGGAGGTTAGCTTAGCAATAGCAGTAGATGTGCTGCTGGAGAATTAAAGTCTGCAGTCTCCTGACTTCCAGTCAGTCTGCTGGTGTAAATAAGTCCACAAACATCTGTAAACACTGGTGCACATGTTTTCTATCAAATAAACACAGCTGCTCAAAACGGGGCCCCAGAGATCGAGCAGGTACGAGGGGCCAGGATCATGGGACTGAGCAGCTTTTCTGGTCGACTTCCAGTGCCACAGTGTGTGTGTTTGTGTAAGGGTGAGACTAACAGAGAGGAAACAAAGACAGTGAGAGCAGAGAGCATGAGGACACCAATCACCCTGTAATTATCCCCCTGGTGTGTGAACTGCCCAACTCTCCGTCCTTGATAGATTCACCTGACCCAGTATCACAACACACAGCCACAATGGAGTCGAGGCGGTGTAAAGACAACACCATAGATCAGCTGGGGATTGGCAATGAGACAAAGACCTAACATCTGGGAACTGCGGCGAAATTAAAGAACCGAAAGACTGAACCAATCCTGTTACAGCATGCCATTAATAGCCTGGGAGCTGCTTGAGAAACGGCACAAGTGAGGTAATGCAGGATTCAATTTCGTCTGATATTAAAGAAACACCCGTCGGCATCTCTCTCCCTCTCTTTCTCATGCTCTCTCCCTCTGCCGCTCTCATCCCTCTGTTACCGTAGAGTGATATATTAAGCCATTTAAATTAACAGTGGAATGACTTATTCTAATGCACCCGTCCTGAGGAGAGCCTGGGATGCTTGGCGGAGTGGGACATCAACACCACACAGCACCTCTAAACCTCAGGCTGGCCAGCGATGCATGTCGCTCCTTCCAGATAGCCCTTACAATCTGGCCAGCACTCCATCCAAAAGGCAGGTACTCACATGCTCATAATGATGCAGAGAGAGTGAATAACACCCGTGAGACTGTCATTACTGGACCCGAAAACTGCATCTCTCAAAGACGAGTAAATACACTTTGTTTCTGTGATGGAATTTAGAGAGAAGAATCAGTGAATACACCAAAGTCCTCTGAAGAAAAAGAGCTTTTTGGAGTTTGACGCTGCAGTCTATGAACTTCAGCAGCAGCTTGTGAAATCTCACAGTATGGCCTCTCATCTAGTTAATGCCTGATTCAGACTTCTAAATCATTCATTCCGAGGCCTTGGTCAGCCGAATACAAATGAGGATACAGTGGGTGCCCGTCTGTCCCTGAGGGGGTGCACAGAAATAGATCTGAGAAAAGCAGTTTGATTGATGCTGCTACACTCTGAGTAATGATCGGTTCAGAGGTCAAACTACTTCAGTGCCATGCATTATATCATTAATTACAGACATCAATAAACAATAGGACACCGTCCATATGTTTTAAGTGTGCTTATGCCTCCACTTTTCCCTGCTGGATCATTTCACAATTAGTAACAGCCACGCAGTGACCTTAAAAACGCAGGAAAAAAGGACACTCGTCAGCTATTGATCGCATTCTCCGAATATCACAGTAGAAAAATGTGGTGTAGTAATTACACGTGGTAAGAGAAGCACATTTGGATCTCACAGTTACATATGCAATTAAAATATTATTCATTACCTCTTAAATAAAAGCCTGGTTCTGAAATCCCATTAAATTTGGGATAATTGTGTGTGTTTAATTATAAGCCATGGCAGGAAGGAGGGAAGGAAGGAAGTTTCGGAGAAAGTAACAGAATGTGCTGTGACCTAGATAGCGGAGGAGACATTTTGTTTTAAAAGTGACCTTGCTGTGAAACCTCAGCTCAGAATAGCTCTGACGGTTTTCCATGGACTCTCAGTGCAGACCTATCACTTCAGGATGTGGTTAAGCAGAGCTCAAAGCAGTGAACAGGGCCATCAAACCACACATTTGGATGATTAAAAGCACGTAATCTTAGTCAGATAACAGCGCAGTAATTCTGTGATACAGTCAGAGTGGTTTCAGCCACAGTGACACTTATTTACAGTTTGATAAGCTGTGAAAAAAAACACGGCAAGATTGTTTAAACTGGCAGAAGAACAATTAAAAGTGCTGGTCTTTTTGCTGCTGCGGTGTTTAAGACATTTGGGTCGAGTTCTTTAGGGAAAATTGTGGTCACTTGCCTGAGCAATGATATTTAAGCTACTTCTATTTCAATTAACTGTATGATGGAGAGATACTTTTACTTCCCCACATATGATTTGACGGATTTAGCTTCTAGTTACTTTACAGATGGAAGGAAGGCTTCAACCTTATGGGAAATACATTTGAATGCTTTGTCAGACAAGAATATCGAGACCTCTCAGAGTTCAATGTAAAGTAGGTCAAAAGTCTCCTGGCACAAAGAAAATCTTTACTTACCCCTGTACAAGATTTTTTTTCTTCTTTTTGTAATTTTTAGCAATTGTTGGCAGCCCTCACAGCTGCCGTGCAAGCACGATGCTGTCGGCTGTTGCTGTAGCACTCTAGTGACGTTTTTTGGAAGCTTGAGACGCTCCTGAAAGATTACATTATTTAATTCATCTTGCTCTTAAACTCATGACAAAGTGTGCAAAACACAGTTGGGGTTTCATCTACATCCTTTGTCGTCACCCTGTCCCATAAACTTCTATTTTCAGCAAAACTGAAAAGCTTTTTCACAGCAACACATTTTCTCATGAGTGCCCAAACGACTCGGCACATGTGCATCTCTCACCAGATTTTAGATTTCCTTTAATTTTCATTTCTTATGGACTTCAATACATAAAAAACAAGAAGAAAAGCAGCAGAGATAAATGTATGAAATTGCCCAAATAAATATGTAAAATATTTTGAATAAATACATGAAATAGACTGAATAAATATATAAAATAGTCAGAGATGATTAGAAAGTGAGACTGTCACTCTTTAGCTACTCACATCATAAGATCTGCAAAAAAAAAAGAAAAGAACATTTTTAATTCTTTTTTACAATTTGCCCAGTCAGGCAAGTGAATTGCTAGAGTTACTCGACGGCGTTTTACTCGCCACAGTAGTTCTTTTTGTTGATTTACTTCACAGTGCAGAATAGGATTTAGTGGCATCCAGTGGTGGGGTTGCAGATTGCACGTAACTATCATGAATATCTTTCTGTTCACCCTCCCCTTTAAAAAGAGAACGTAATGTTGAACCTGTGAGAAGCAGAAAAGGCCTGAGTCAATGATTGGTTTGTCCCTTCCAGGCTAACATAGAGACATGCAGAACCCAGGGCCCACTTCCTCTGTATAAAAGGCTCATTCTAATTAAATGAAAACACACCGAGTTTAATTTTCAGTTGATCATATACTAAATATTATTGCGTGCAATATTTTACAAATTAATCCTCCAAAACAACACAAACGGGACCTTTACGTAACTGATCTGAATTAATTCTTCACCACTGCATATTTTAGACTTTTGTGGCCTGTGCACGAATTCCAGTGTGTGTTGTCGGCTGTCCCGGCCGAACATCCCCTGCCAGGCCCCTCGGAGCAGCTTGGCTCGGGCTGGTGGCTTCAACCTGCAGGCAGCCAGAGGACAGCTCAAGTGGAGCTGTCTGCCACTCCTGTGCTTCATTAGGAAACAAAATATAAGGTTTCCACTCCATTAGGAATGACTTTAGGAGTGAAAGCACATAAGACGCCGACTCACCTCATCAACAATGCATTGCAATAACGGCTGAGGATGAATGAGAGTGAGCAGAGAGGGGAGACAGAAAACAGCATTAGCCAATGTCTTTACAGCAGAGTGGAAAGGGAAAAAATCATTAATGCAATAAAATGTGGTCAGATTAATCAAATGCCTCAAACTCTTATAAAAATATTACAGGGAGAGAATTTTCTATTACATCTAATGGTATCTAATCTAATACTGGCAGTTAAAGGCTCGGGCATCTATTTATTGTGAAACACAATTTAGGAAGTTTAAAGGGAAGCAGTGAAGCATGCGCACAGCATAGCCGTCAGGAACATAGGCACAGAAATTTTTCTGCTATTTTCTTTCCTCCAACTCATAAAAGCTTACCATTAAAGATTGTAGGTCTTTTTGAGTTTGAGGGACGAATACGCAGAGAGGAAAGGCAATATGTAATTAGCGTGTCATAATCAAAATGACCCACTCGGACACTTTATGTTCAGCAAGACAGAATTACTGCACCACTGGTGGCAATCTGTGGGCATGTGTTAACACCATTAACATAATGAAAATACACAAATGTTAATAGCCCGCCTCTTCACACGAACGAGGAGCTGAAGCACAATGTTAATTTTCACTAACCTGCAGGTTGTGGCGAAACGGCAGGCTGAGAAAACATACAATCTTTTTGTAAATGGCTTGGAAGAAGAAGAAGAAGAAGAAAAAAGCTCCTTGTCTCTTAAAACAATCTGTGAAAAGTATCATTCCCCTGCTGCACATCTCCAGCGAGAAACTCTATGGAAGATCTCATTTTCAATTAAAATCTCATTTGCTTGGAAGTTGAAATGAAATCATGGAGTGAATTAGCACATGAATTTACATACTGGGACGGCTGCCAGTGTATACGCAGACTAATTTACCTTAAAGATTGATTTTTTTACTTTAAGAAAAGGATCTCGGTGATGGCCTGAGTGCAATGATGCATAAGTGAGATCTGAGAAAACATTTACCAACATCCAGCCGCAACGAAAAAAGCAACAACAACAACAACAACAAAAAACACAACTTGATTGTAAGATGTAACTAGGGAGGAAAAGTCATTTGTGTCTCTTCTGATGCAAAGCTGCAAACTTCTTTGCAAACTTCTACAATCTACACAAACGTATATTGGAGGATTGTTGGTTTTACTTTTAATTGTTGCATTAAAATTTAATCAGTTGACAGTGGAAAGAACTTGCTACAAATTCTTATTCTTAATTATGGAATCATTAAAGGGATAGTTCACTCAAAAGTGAAAATTTAGTCATGATTTCTTTGTACTCATGTTGATGGAAGGTCTGGTGAAGCTTTTTATTTCACAACTCTCTGCTGGAGTTTCACAATAAAAGCTGTTGCAGTAATCTCCAAAACAATTGAAGCAAATGGTGACCAAGCTCAAACGCAACAAATATACACAATAAAACCACAATATGCCTCTATACTGCACATTCGAAGTAATCCAAGAGTCCTAAAGCCTTGACTAGCCCGCTGTTTTGAAAGACGTCTGTGACGCCATGTTTTCAGCCTCACTGTAGCTCCTGAAACCTGCTCACCATTCATTACAATTACTGAGAGATGACTGCAACGCCTTTTTCCTGTGAAACTCCAGCAGAGCTTTCTCAAAAACTTCACCCAACCTTTTATCAGCATGGAAGTGAGAAGATAATGACTGAAATTTCATTTTTAGGTGAACTATCCCTTTAAAGTTGTCCATTCACTTTAGCATATTAGTGACAAAGAAACATTGAGTGTTTATCGTAAGTGGGGAAAAGACAGTATTGAAAAATTATTTAACTTCTCAGCACCAAAGTTAGCTATCTTTAGAAATGTTTGTAATTTGTTCAGATTTAAAGATAACCACCTGCATGCACACTTGATGGTCTTCTATCCAGAATACACTTCTTCAATCAACCATCCACTGGGCCTCAGATTGTCCGCAGTAAATTACTTGCTCATTTTGTGAGGCCCTCTTTGTCAAAGCACTACAGCTGTTATTGATTCATTCTCTCAATTAAATAAAGCTTTGCTCTCTCCACTCCTTGTAAATACCTAGAGACCCCCTATCCAACACAATATCCATTCTTCTTACACCGGTAACATTATCAGTCTGCACGCAAAATTAATTCCACGACTATTGCTGAAATAACTATAATTGCAAACTACACAGAGAGAGAAATTGGAAAGGGGTTTTAATATACATTTCCAGGTGTCTTCTCCATTTGTTCAAGTCAATAACATTTTTCATTAACATTTGTAATAAAAAAAGCAAGTTCTGTCCCCCTGCTCATTTCCTTTTTAATTCAGAGATGAATTCACGGCACACTTTCCAAACTGCTATGTGCGACACTTTCTCATTTAATTTGGGTTAAGACATCCAAATGAGATTAATGTTGGCTATCAGCTATAAAACATTTTAATTTACATATTTATCAGTTGAATGAGCCATGACTCACAATAGGTAAGATGCATTAACATGATTGGATGTTGATGCAACACTTGGATATAAAAGAGAATCAGTATGTGGATGAAAATGGATAGAAACTGTAAGAGTGCAATTCTCCTCGTTTTAGATTGAGTTATTTCTTTGACGGACTAAGTGTTTGTAAGGATGCCTTGAAAATTCCATTTGCTACTTCAAAAGCAGTACACTCTTATGTGAACAGCTATATTCTTTTGAGGCGGAATGATGAAAAGCAGGGAGACGGTCAGCATGCAAGGACGTTCAGGTGTCTCCATAGATAGGCCAAGAAGAAAGGAAGAGAAGAAGAGAAAGAGAGAGAGAAAAAAGAGAGAGAGAGACCCCTGTCTGTCCCCTCGCCTTCATTGTTATCCCACTGACGATCCTGCAGGTGTGCAGAAATCGGTGTGACTTGGCCTCAGCTGTACTGAGGTCAGCTCTCTGCTCGTCTGTGCTGGAATTATGGGCGAGCCTTTCGCCCAAGGCGCACAGATTTAGCCGTGACCCTGAACACGGCCTCCCCCAGAGGTTGACAAATTTTATCACCACATTTTCCCAACTTTGCTCAGAAAACCAACCCGACTCACTCACCAAGCTGCAGCCAATCCAGCCCCAACAGTAGCTTCCCCTAACCTCATATCTCATCTCAGACATAATGGGAAAATCAGACCTCTGTGAAAAGGAATCATTTAAGAGTCACAGAAAATAAGGGCATGTGCTGGGATGACAAGGGACAGAGAGTGTTCACAGCTTTTACTTCAGAAAATTAGTCCAAAGACTGAACATTATAAGGATCTAAACGTAACTATGTAATTATTCCCAATTACACAACATTTTTTCTAATAAAATTTAAAAAGCACTAGTAAATAATGTAAAATCTAATTACTAATTAAGCCAATTAACATGACTTTACTTTCCTCTTTGTTAAAAATTTAATAGTGAACTAAATTTAATCTAAGTTAAGTTTTTTGATATTCTCCATTTGAAATCACTACAATACCAACATCTCAAATCTTGCAAAAGAGGAACAGTACACAAATTATTATGTGAATATTGTTGAAAATATGTTTGCTGTACAAAGAAGGTGATTGTTAGGTTAAAAAATGTTTTGGCTCTGGATGTAAATCCTGTCTGTGGAATAGTCATGACGTCCCACATGTCTCCTCTCTCTAAACCATTTGACAGCACAGCACACAGTCGGACCCCAAGACAAGAAGGGGGGGGGGGTGAGCCAACACAAGAGACAATAAATCAGAAAGCTCATTGCTAGCGGCTGCATGCACATTAGACTACATCTTCAAGATTTTCAGAGCAAACCGTCGAGCAAAACTCCATTACCTCCTAACACGGAATGCAAATGAATCACAACATGGGGTGGGATGGAATTAAAGACTCTTCTCTAATCAATGACAAGCCAGGATGAAACCCTCTCTTCCATGGCTCTGCCATGGGCAAACTTCAAGCCCCCTGAAAACACACACACGCACACCCACACACACATGCATACAAACACATTTGGCATGATTTCCCTGGCTATTTTCCAACTTGAATTTTCCAAACAGGTAGGAAGAACGTGAGAATTTTGCATGACGGGAGTCTTGTCTTTTCCTGCCACCGCCATGTTTGCCTGTATTTCAGACATGTGATTTTGTCATGTGGATGGTGCCGGACTCAGGCTGTGAGGTGAAGGGAAGAGCTGTCTCTGTTCTGTTGTGTTCTGCTCAGACAGATGCACAGGCCTGTGTAAATGACAGCCTGAGCCTGAGGATGTCTGCTGGCTGCCGCGCGGCCTGCTACAGCCTGCAGGTGAAGTGTCTGTGGCGCCATATGGAGCAGGGAAAATTAACAACGAGAGGAAATTCTCCAGAACAGCGGGAGGCCTTGCAAGTCTCTCCTCCAAACAAAATTTAAAGACGTAGAGAAACAAGAGAGGGGGAGTGATAAAATTAATGGGGTTCAACACTTTAACACAACACCGACGGCAATGTTTGCACAGAAAAACAAGAATTCCCTTTACAGTTTAGTCACATTGCGCTCCTGCATTATAAATCAGTGCCTGGCTTAAGTAGTTTGACCTGTTCTATAAATGTACATTAACCCTGCTGGTGCTCCCTTGCAGGTTCTCGCCTGCTCCACAAGCCCAGCACAGTGGCTGTTAGTGCAGGTGAGCTGCCTCTGTCCCTGGTGGCTCCTTACGCTTGCTGCCATCATAACAGCGGCGCCCCCCGTAGAGCCTCTCTTGGTTTGGGTCATTGATTACAAAGAGCCTCCTGGTTTTGTCTGACAGATGTGAATCCATGCTATTTAATTTGGAGAGTTACCCTCAGAGGGACCACCATTAGCTTTCCAATCTGACCACAAATAGTGTTCCATTAAGCAAAGAGTTTGAGAAGCTCCCGTGGTGCTTCTCCTGACAGCATGGAGGAAGCCTTGGCATATTACACTGAATGTTAAATGCTTGGTTGTTTAAACAAAAGGGAGATCTTACTTTAAAGAACGTCTTTGTTTTAGAGATACATAAAGAGTCCCCTCAGCGGGATTCTTCAGGCATATTAGAGCTGAAACTGTCCTTGTTTAGTGTCTAAAGAGGGTGGGGTTGGTAGTTAAAATGTTAATAAGTGCAATTCAGTTTTAATTTAACAGCCCTCTGCATTCCTAATTACTCCACTAGCTGTGAATAAATGAGGAAGAGAGCTCATCTCTTGCCCTGTGCTTTCAGCACAAAACACATTCTTACCATTTCCGATATGGAGCTAACGAGGACTGTGAGGAAAGTGATCTCAACTCATCGTCTCTTTGTGAGCAAAGCAGCACGGCTCAGTTGGCAATCTTAGCTATTATTTTCTCAGTAGGCACAGGCCTTCAAATCTTTCTGAGGGCTTTTACAGATTTTGTTGATAAAAGTAAGAAGACAAGTGTGAAAGTGCGAGAAAACAAAACAGATTCAAAGAGGAGGAGGCCATAAAAGGAGTTCGGTGATCGTAAAATGTTCCTTTTGAAGCATTCAACAATAGACGCATGCATCCCTGTGCAGCCATGGAATAGAACTGTGCATAAATTACTTTATGTAATCATACAATGCAGATTAGCATGATAATGGTGGGTGTTAATAGATGCCAGGAAGCAGGGAGTGACAGCACTTTGAAATGAGACATGCTTGGGGCAGTGGGCTTACGCACACTCATGCATACACACAGCATTGGGGAATAGCCAGTGAGGCTCTCGTGCCATTACGACAAATGTGAGTGACGGGGAAGAAAGTCACATCTAGCCAGTTGCCTGAAGGCTGCTGCAGTATTTCCACAAGTCTATAGGCTCCTGGTCTCTCGGGGAGCTCTATTAATTGTGAGCAAAACGGTCCACCATTAGATCCAAAGCTTTTAGAGACCAGAGGACATCTCGCCCGGCCACAAGGGCTGGATTCAAAAGCTTCCATTCCATCCTAGATTAGCCAAAATTTTACTGAGAATTTGTAAAATTTCTTTTAAAATTAAATCAAGCCCTAGATCACACACACACACACACACGTATATATATATATATATATATATATATATATATATATATATATATATATATATATATATATATATA
>JAPQLA010000022.1:16284586-16304865 GCA_029822935.1 Naso vlamingii | reverse complement strand
ACCCCTCTATCACACACACACACACCCTCGTATATATATATATATATATATATATATATATATATATATATATATATATATATATATGTTCAGTGAATATTTCCTTTAAATTTGGCTTCAGTTGAGTTTTGCTTTGGAAATGAGGAAAAAAATGCAATAAAAGTGAAGATAATGTGATTAAAATGTGTCTTGTTTAGCCACAAAATAGAATACATCTAATCTCCAAGTGGAAAGGCTAGACGAAGAGCCCAAGCATGATGACGAGGCTTTGAAGACAGCTCTGCAGTAACCCAAAAATCCCCATTTCTAACAACATTGCAGCCATTAGTTAATCAGACTAAATTTAGCCCCCTATGGAGACAAAAGAGGGGTAACAAGACGACAGGGATAAACCCAAGAACAGGTCAAGGGCACTTATTAAAAGCCTCCTTGAACACAGTTGGTACATTCAACAAAAATAACAGGTTCCTTTCATCCTTCAAAGCTCTCCAGCAGATCACAAAGCCCGCAGGGGTGCATGATGGAAACATAAGAACCTATGGATTCACAGACCGGGCGGTGTGAACACTCCTGTGGATTAATTCAAATCAAAATGGCTTTAAGACATCAGTAATTTGATCAACTCTGATCTGGCTTATCCACCCTGACCCATACTCAAGCACGAGCAGGAGCAGCATTTAACTCTTTTCCACCAAATTAGATTTAGTGCTCGAACCAACTCTGTTCAGGATTCTTAGGAACTTGGTGCTATCAATCCAACCAGCCTGTGTTTCCACCAGTTTTGAGCAAATTCATTGTCAGCAAGGATAAATCATCAACAGAGGGCACTGCACAGTGAACCACAGCCTGCAGAGCTTGACATTCTCGCGTAAGTTCAAGGAAAATTTTTTGGTTCCAGCTGCAGTTGCAGATCAACTTGTTTTGAGTAAAAATGCTCCAACCATTTAAAAATTAGCAGCTAAAACTGTGATGAAATCAGTTCCATTTTGGTGAAAAAAGTCTTAAAGCTGGGGTGTGCAGTTTATTTTTGGTGTCAGCGATTTCCAGCGTTTTGTAATTCTGCTGGTCTGAAACAACACTAGACTTCTGCTGCTCTTCATGGCTCTGTGTTCAGACCGTGAGGGACACTTTGTGGCCAATCATGGGGTCATTCTGGGATCATGGGGTCTAACTGATTTTTCTAGGAGCGCTGTAGCTCCTTACTGAAAATTTTCAGGAGTGCAAGCAGAAAATTTAGGGGCCACACTTTAAATTGACCTGCAACACAAATTTCAACTTTCTGCATTCATTAAAAAAAAGTTTTCTTTTCATGAGTTGTTACTTTCTGCATTATCTGTTATGGATTTGGATATTTTTATGGATTAAAGTCAGAGGTGAGTTTGTTTGACAGTAAAAAAAGAGTCACTTGTCAGGCTGACCACTGAGCATCGCGAAAAGTGACCAATTCTAAATTTTCCTGAAACATTTCACCTCATAAATAAATTCCAGTGTTCAAAAGATACCTTAATTATATTCTGAGTTATAATGATTTGATCAGGACATCAATAAAAAGGGACAATACTAATAAATCAAAAACATAAACGTTTCTTTTCAGTAGAAATCGTGAGCCTCTGCTTGACACAGCGCCCAGTTTAAATGCAGCCTGCAGCTTTTTATTCAGTGCGGATGTTTATTGATCAGGAAACATTACAGAGAGAAACGCTGATAACTGTGAGCCTGATGTTACAGCTCTGATGTGCTCAGATACAAACAGCTGTTGAACTGACTGACAGCTGATCCAGATGTGATCAGCTGTATAAGTTAAAAAAAGTGAAAGTTAAAAAAAGAGTGGCAGCGCTCGTCAGCAGTCTCTTCACAGCCCTGGTGCTGCACTCTTGCCAGCATTTCCTCACTTTTTTGAGGGGAATCTGGTGCAAACTGAAGGGGACGGGTCTGAAAAACACCTCCCGAAAATTTCACCCCTCCTTGATTGACAGACGGTTCCGGAGTTACAGCCCCAAAATAGGACCGCCAGGTGATTCACATGCGCTCTCAGCTGTTTTTCCCCACATGCACTCAGATGGTGTTTTAGGAGCGGCTGCACCTAGTGAGGCATGTCTCAGTGTCATCCCAGCCATAGACCTACACTGAAGGACTCCCTCTGTTCTCGTTTTTCAGCATGAAAAAAAAAGACATCGACAAATTCTAGGTCATGCATGTGCAAGTAATTGTAAAATTTACTTGCACTGTCTCCAAAAATGGTTGCAAAACATGACCACTTGGTCACAGTCTGGAGCCCTGTATTAGCTGCTATATGCTGCGTTTCTTAGCAACAGGTGAGGTCACTAGAGCTGATTGGCTGTTGTAACAAGTAACATGCCTTACACTCTAAAACTGGCCTCTGGCGACCTGACAGGCTGAGCTGCAGGCGACACCGTCAGCCGGCTTGAGTCGAGCTGAGACGGACCAGTTTACACTGCTGCAACTTTCCCTGCAACCGTTTGGTCTTGTCGTGAATCTTTGCTGCAAACTGGACTTAAAGAGAGAAAAACTAAATAAAACACGAGCCAGAGTGAAAACAGGGAGGGGAGGGGGCAGCCAAGTTGATTCCTTATGGGTCTCATGCTGCAGCTAGCTTGATCTCCACAAGTTGCCTGACCCAGCTTTAATGCCTCTCAAGGACGTGACAAAACACTGTCGCTCTGAGGCTTAGAAAGGTTTTCTGACACAAATTCAAAAGTGCATGGAGGATAAAAAAGTCTCGAAGAGGTCAAAAAGCTCCAGCAATCCATTTGTAGCACCGATTAAGAACAACTTTATTAGATGGATGCGTTTTGGCTTGCAGCTGTCGGTCCAGCAACACTACACCTGGTATAAAGAAGCTTTTTGATCTGTTTAAGTCTTTCTAAAGCTTAACAGGTGATTCCTTTGACGGTTTCACCGATAACCACTACAGCCATGCTACAGACAATTACCATGTCAGCTGCCTAAATAAAGGTCACATACAGCTGAACGCTACACATAGCCTTGATATTCAGAATCAGTTCTATCATGTTTAGCATGCTTGTACACAAGTCCAACTGAACTGCCAATTTTCCTTACTGACCTCTATCACATCCACATTCTCAAACACATGATATATAGAGTTTAGTATAGAACAGGGGCTCCTGTTCAGGGAGTCTGCACTGCTGACCTTCTGACAACCAGGGCTGAGGAGATGCACAGATCTGGGGGTCAAATCACCACACAAGCACTCCGAGGAGAGCTGACTGAAAATTAATTAAAAACGCTAGAGTGCTGTGAATGACAGGCCGCTTTTGTTGGTCGTCTGCATTGACGGAGGAGGCAGGACTGCACCATGTCCCTGGTGCTGGCGAGCCCCTAGTGGCCTCAGCCATTGTCTTGCTGCCAAGCTCTTGCCTTATCAACGGCAGCATATCAATGAAGCTGCTGTCTTGTTTGTGCAAATGGTAATTACAACATCCACATTTCTGTGCATTAAAACAATCACATCTTAGTCAAGAGTAAGGAGGGTTCGCCGAGAACGGCGGACATTTAGGCAGACCTTTGGGAGACGTGCTGAGGTAAACAAAGAAATTTCATCCTTGTCTCATGCATTCTATAAAATAAACAGACACACAAGTTGTTGAGGATTGTTAACCTACATATCATCCAAATATACATTTCTAATGACAAGCCAACAATCTCAAGGATAAATCTTCGACAGTCTGCAGTCTGCTGACAGTGATATTGCAGAAAAGATTTAGAGAGCAAAAGCATTTAAGCAGGATGAAGCTCAGAGTTTAATGTGGTCCATCAATCCGGTTCACACGGGCTGCAGCCTTCCATCCGTCCTCTGAGACCATCAGAGCAGTTTAGTGGCATGTTGCAGTTTAAAGGTGTAACAGAAGAGTCAGGTAACAAGGGACAAAATAGTCTCGCCAACTCTCAGTTTTAACTACCCAGGTTCCCTTTGGCCCACACTCATTAAATGCAGAATGCGTTTGTCCTTGTAGCTTTTCACACATGCACGCGCACACACGCACACGTGCGCACACACACACACGTGTTGTTCACAACTCACCACATTTAAAGGCAATGGCCATTAGGTGTAAATGGATGGTGTTCTGCCTATGTCTCAGCTTAGCACATGTTTCAGGAGCAGAGCGAATGCAAAGGCCAGCAGATCCATTAAACTCCGTCCAGTAAAACAGGATGCATCTCCACCACGAAGGACGCTGCTGTGGCTGAAATAACCCCAACATGAGGTTCAGACAAAATATCTCAACAGATGAGGATAAAAACTTACAGGGAAACACAATGCTGGTCATTTTGAACAGAAGAATATACTAGTTAGTGTGCACAGACTATAATCACAAAATTATTTTTTAAATTGCAGAGCAAAAACAAATGAAAAGTTCATAAATGATTCAACTGACATATTTGGCCAATAAGCATACGTATAAGAAAATTTTAAAAGCAAAGTGCTTATGATCATATCGCTCCAGAGTTAAACTGTGTATTTGCATCTTTTTATATCTAGACTATAAATTGCACAAAACAAGAATCAATTAAAACAGCAACCATCTTACTGTCAGACTGACATGTTGTGCCTTGTAATTTTTTTTACTATTTCTGACATTTTAAAGATGATCCATTGATGATTAATCGCAAAAGATCAGAATTGTCAATTACTGTTCTGTTTCAATATTTAACTTATACTAATATTGACAAGCCATGAGGTAAGAGGGGAGCGGGGGAAATGGATTGATGAAATTTTTGGCAAGACACTAAACAGTGCGATCATGCTGTGGCCCTGAGAAGAATGTTAAAACATTAAGATGTTTAAACAGAGCAGATTTTTGATTTGTATTTTTCCCATCCACGTGTAGTCAGACCAAATTGCAGCATCCAGTGGTCACATGATCATTATTCAGATGATGGTAATACATGCAACAGTCCAACAATGCTGAGGAAAACAAATTCTTTGACTACAAAGAGCTTTCAAAGTAAAACTGTGTATGCAGTTCTATGAAACCCATCTCAGACCTGAGACCTACGAAAGAACTAATAAACAAGAGATTAATGTCTTTTGGATGGCGCATAAAAACAGAGGCAGGAGAGGGCTCCATTGTTGAATCCAGGGTGGGCGAAAGGGTCAAAAGAGCCACCATAAGCTCTATAGGCACAGTCAAGTGACTCAATTACCACATTTGCTCTTCGTGTTGACCCCTCAATTAGTGTGGAACTGTTACAATCTGCCCACCAAATACAGTCATTCATCACCAACTGCCCAAACCACCATTCTGCCTCCCCGAGCCACCTCACCAGGGGAGAGGGCAGGCAGAGGTCAAATTAAAGTCTGGCCTTTGTAACTACCCCGCTTAATATCCTCTGTTGAACAGGATCAGCTCTGCTAGGTCCACAGTCATTACACACACGCTGCAACAAGCCACTGGGCGTCAGGGGAACATAGAGCAGACGTGAATCACAACTGCGTCTTGGAGGGTTGGGGATTTGAGATCCTCTGCTATCTGTCGGCAATATACAGGCTCATCTGAGTTTAGAATGTGATGGTAATGTGCAGGTTAATACCTATATCTGCACCCTGCCTCTCAAAGGTAATGAAGAATATTTCAAAAGGAGTGCGGTAAGTAAGGGTAATGTAGGAGTAACTAAGAGAGTGACAGCACAGATATCCAGATAAGGTCTAAGCAGGTGTGAGGTGGGTGGCTGTTGCCCCACCAGCTCCTGCCATGCTCGACTCTTCAGAGATGTTCTCAGCTCTTAGTTTCACTGTCAACAGTCGCCGGTGCAGCCGTGCTCCTCTTACCCCTCTCCTGCTGAGGTTAGGGTTGCAGGCACAGTCAAAGCGGAGTGCTGATGATTTAATGATGATGCAGGTTCATTCAGTCACAGAGGTTAGGTTTACAGTCAGGGGTGAACTGATATGAGTTTGGTTTACGTTTACTGAAGCACATGTTGGATTCCAGGCAGATAGCATTTAATCTCACAGAAGGCCAGCCAGAGTGTGTGGGGTCTCCAGTGGGAAATGTCCCGTCTGGGTGTCCCACTCAGCTCTGTGTGGCCAAACCTGTCGCTCTGCTCTCGGAGGCCTGGTTTATTCATGATATATAACTATCCACTGTCTAGCTACCCGCTCCGGTTCATCTCCTGCCCAGCAAAGTGAACAACGCATATCACTCTGGGGGAATCAGTTACACAGAAAAACGCCTCACAGAATCCTGACAGACTGCTTTGAGGAATGGGCAACGTCTGCACCTCTCTGGAAACTATCAGAACTGATAATAAATTCAACCCTGGTGGCTGCAGTGCTCACTTAACCTCTAACTTAATTCTATATAAGATAGTACGACAATGCAAGCAGGCAGTGAAAGGCTGCCTGTGTTTTGTTTCTCAGTGCAAATCGCTTCAGTCTGTTATGACTCCAGGGCCCTCGCTTCACTTTTTGAGTTTGATGATTTGCCCTCCTTTAAACTACAATCAATACCTTTTAAGCAAATATTGCATTTCTTAATTAAAGCAAGAGGGAGTAATCAATCTGGAGCCATTATGCATCAGGCCTTATGGTGTCTGACATTTAGTTGTGATTACACCAGTGCCTGTATACTGTCATGAAAGTCATTAGACTGCTGTCATCTCAACATGTTTTCCTGGCCTCATTAACACTGCTTTCATACTGCAACGTGGCACTTACCTTGAAGCCGAAACTTGTAGGAGTAGTTAGTTTTACTATAAGCATTTTTAATGAGGAGTTTGTAGCATTGTTTGTGGTGTGGCCATGTGGTTGTTTGGTCTGGTCTTGAATATCACCAGCACGTGGATGAACTGTAACACAATTTTGTCTGTGTCCCCAGATGATAAATCCAGCTGACTTTGGTGTTCCTGAGTTTGTATCTAGGCCCAGTAACAGGTCAAAATATTACAATATTGCTGACAGCGTTAACACATTATTATTTTTTAAGCACGTGATGATAGATAGATAGATTACTTTATTAATCCCCAAGGGGAAATTTAAAATGTCACAAGCAGCAGCAAAGGGAAGAAATACATGACAATGGAGAGAAAACAACACAAATCATGGGACACAGAAGTAAAATACATAAGAACACACAGTGATAATGAATAATAAATATGTGGATAAAAGGTGCGCGTAAAGAGGTTAAAAGGGTTAAAAAGTGATGCAATTTTGTTCCTTTGACCCACCCTTAGTCAAGCCGCTGTAGCAGTTTCCTGCTTCCTCCTGGCAGAGAGAAAGACAACAATACACTTCTGAAAGGCTCGTTTTTGCTTTTTGTTATTTGCCTCCCTTCAGACAAGAAGATAGATCCCATTCTTTCAACTGTGTGTGCAGTAACAAGGAAGAGACGGGCAGAGCTCGCCCACTGCTAATTAGCTTAGCTCAAACACTGGTAGTCAATGAGAAGTGCTAGCCTGCCTCCACCTAAAGTCATCAGATAAACTTTCCAACATCTCTAAACGGTCCTGTGTGCTTGTTGTGACTTGTCTATTTAACACATTATGTTATTTTTAGACTCAGATAAGCACAGATGTAATTTTAGAATCAAATTAGGAACTAAAAATAAACCACAGGGCGCATGAACAAAACACCACTGATGTGCTTGCAAGTAGGCCAACAAAGCAAAACGTCTGTTAAAAAATTAAAATTACATAAAGTGCTAATCTGAGTCTAAAAATAACATAATGTGTTAAATAGACAAGTCACAACAAGCACACAGGACCGTTTAGAGTTGTTGGAAAGTTTATCTGATGACTTTAGGCAGGGTTGCCAACTCTCACACTTCTGGTGTGTGACACACTCTTTCACTTTCAGTCTCATGCTCTCACGCCGCTCAAACAATTCTCATGCCAAAGCCAGATGCATCACATGCATTTTGCGGGTGGAGAGAAAGGATAATTTGTTTTCTTCCGGGATATGTCACGTTATTCATGCACCCTGGTACCGCCCGTGGTGAGACTGTGCAGCACAGCGAGAGCTGAGCGATCGTGTGCTTGCTGTGTGCAAGCAGCAGCACTTCTCTCCGTTTATTTCTCAGTTTTGAACAGCATGTCCTTAGCATTGCAAAGCGTTTTCTTTTCCTGTTTGTCAGTCTTAATGCACAGTGCTGCAGGTTACGGGAGCTGGTTTAGTCCAACAATGTGCGATGCTCGCTGCACTGGGGTCAGATCACGTTCAAACAAACCGCACCAGAGTTTGTTTGTAATCTGACCGAGGCCACCTCTTCAAGGAGGTCTCAGTCCGGTTATTTTGATCCGCATCCTAGTTGGATTGCTGTTAACACCAATCTAAATGAATCATACTAACGAGGAATCCTTGTGTGTGTGTGTGTGTGTGTGTGTGTGTGAAGACAACCTACATTGAACAGTATTATCATTTTGAAAAAGCAAAGAACACTCTCTGAGGCTTTTAGTGAAGTCATATTGTAACACTTACTTTCAATGGTCCTGTATGCTATGTATCAGAAAAAAAGGCTGACGGGCTCAGGGCCCATCAAACATTTGGGATTTGTAACTTGATGGTTAGGGCCTGTGTAAGCCACGTACTTTTTAAACCCTAATGGTGAAATGAGTCCAAGTATGTGCCCATGATTGGGTGCGTGCACGTATAATTAACAAAATCTTACTCCAGCCAGGTACCCAAAGTTGGCAACCCTGCTTTAGGTGAAGGCAGGCTAGCACTTCCCATTGACTACCAGTATTCGAGCTAAGCCAATAGCGGACAAGCTCTGCTCATCTTGCTTGTTACTGCACCAGACTTACAAAAGAGACGTACTCCAGTTGGCATTTGATTCCCAATCAAGCTACACTGGTAAGCATTGCTTTACATTGTTAATATGGACTTAAAAACTGTTTAGTGCAGTTAAACGTTAACACGCTAAACAGTGATGGAGTACATGGTTAACACAATCATGCTAGCATGTAGCTGTAAGCTATTAGCACGTAGCCGTAAGCACTGCCTTCCCTGAGAAGCCTACAGTTGCTGCTAGCATGGCGATAAACTTTTAGCAGGTGTTCAGACCAAAATCAGTCGCACATAAAACCAATGCAAGCGACTGCATGATGTGTTTTTTGATACTTGAAATTCAACTGCAGTAGTCCAGTTTAAGTACCAGACTCATGAATTTAAAGGCTTCTAAGAAGTGTAAAAACTGCACTGCAATATTATGAGTCAAGTAGAAATAAGTGATTCACATTACCAAGCAAGGTAATGTGCACTAGCATTTATCAGTGTCAAGCTAAATGGCATCACACTGCAGCAAAAGTTGAGCTTGGTTCAACTTTTTTGATGGATGACCCAGCATTGTTTTGCCAGAAGGCTTTGCATTAGCACCCTTACTGCACAGACTGACTTCCTTCAACAGAATGACACGGCTCCATGTTTTCCCACAGGGCAGCTGGTGGTTCAAATGTGGCACTCTTGCTTTTTGAGGCCAACAGGAGACATGCAAATGATAAAGCCATGTGAAACGGAGCTGTGGCGAGCCTGACCCTTGAAATGGTGTCCCAGTCACCTGCATCTTATTTACATCCAAGTGTGGGCTGCAGTGAACATCAACTATTCATGCTGCTCTCTACAGCACCTGTCACATGACAGTTGTGACATTAGTAACAACAAGAGGCTCCGTTACAAATACTGACATCCAAGTTCAATGGCAGCAAGAACAGAATCTTTTTTTTTTTTAACTTTCCCTCACTCTTTAAATCTTTTTCTTCTGTGGAGAGTTGAGGTATGCTTTGCAATACTGGACTATAAATTAATAAAATCTGCTTTAGTTGAAAGAAACACCATCTGCTGAGCATTTAAAAACCACACACACCTCCGTGTCCAACATCACCTGCCTAAAAGTTGCAGCCTATGAAAGGCAGAGCAGTGAACGTGTCAGAGGCTTGACTTTTCATATTCATATTCATATTTCATATTGAAGTTGTTGAAAATATTTTATTTTGGTGGCTCCCAAAGTATGGGTTGGGACCCCCCGGGCGGTGGCGAGAAGCCTTCAAAAAGCAAATTTTTAAGATAATTTCGAATAGCATATTTAACCCTGTATTGTATAAATGTATAAATTTGGATTATATTCTTTCTTATATTATTTCGTAAATTACTTTAAAATAATATTATGGCTGTTAGGCTGTTGTTCTTTTGCCTCTGTTTGCATAGGCCTAATAGTGCCTGTGCACAACGTTTTATATACCCCCCCAGGGTGGAGGGAGGTCCAGTCTCTGGCACCGTCAGTTTGGCAGTCGCAGGCTGAAATGTTGGGAACCCTGTTTTAGTTAAAGAAACTTTTAAAATGAAGCAACACATTTCTTTCATCATCAGAGGTTCAGCCTGCAACAGTGCATATTCTTCTGCAAGCACAAGTGCTCCCTTAGCTGTTTTTGTTGTTTTAATTAAAAAGACTGATGGGTAAGTAAAAAAAAAAAACACACAGTGTATTATGTGTGCATTCAAACTGCTCTCTTTCTCTGCGTAACTGCATGCGATCCCGCCTGGCAGACTCACGGAGAAAAGCCCAATAGACCACATGGCAGAATTATTTTCTTGAAAAGCAATCTACTGTAATATCCCCCATGACCCGCTCCACACAAATAACCCAGGCGTAGCGGTCAGCCTGGTTGGGTTTTTACAGGAGTCGCTGCATGTACATGAGGTGAGGCACAAAACAAATTATAAAGCAGGTAAATGGCCACAAGGCTCGGCCTGGCGTGTTCTGCTGAACACAGTGTCGCACAGCGGCTGCATGCACAAAATACATCCCACACAACATTCATTCTGTGGAGGCTGCTGGAAGCTAAATGATATTGCTGGTGTTAATAATCAATTCTGTGGGATTATTTAAAAGTGCAGGACAAAACACTAACAAATCAGGTAGCCTCTTCTAAAACGGCTCCATAAAGAGACAGAGCAGCAGAGCATATGGATTTTCCACGGGGCTCAATTGTGTGAGAAGTTGTTGGGCTTGCATTATTGACTTTCTCAGTATGGTGGAACCGTGGTAGTTAGGTGCCTTTCCTCAACTCTAATTATGGTGTCATAAACAGGAGAGACCATTAATGAAACCCACTCATGGCTTTAAAACCTGCAGATAGGATTTGGAGAGTTGAGAGGAGGGGGGCTGAGAGAGGTCTTAGAGGAGTCGTGGTATCAATCACAGCAAACTACTCCTCTGTTGAGTAACGAGCATGAGAGCTGGTCAATAAGTCAGCCAAAGAGCCAACAGGCTGTAATGGAGACACAGCAGAGGATGGGAGGACAGAGGTATTTGACCTGAGACTGCCTGTCACGCTGGTGAGGCCGCGGTCGTGCATCATCGAGGAGAAAAAGTCAGTGTGCCATGTGCCTGTCTGTAAAAATCAATATCATACAATAACACTACCTGTCATGTATTTCCTACAACAGAAGAAAAAATCTGAACTCTCTGCTTTTTAGTTTTCTTTAGCCTTTTTAATCATTGATCCCACAATTCTTCCTGCACATAAACTTAGAAACAAAATGACACTAACTAAGGAAATGTGCGAAGCTTGAGCTGTGCGACTGACAAGCTGTGAACATTCATATCTCTCCACTACGACTGAGCAGCGGCAGGTCACCCTGAGTTCAGCAAGAGCTGGAAGATCAATATAACATTTTCTCTACAATAAAACTATAATACCATAGAGAAGAGGCTGATGGACAGTCAGTTGACAAATTTGTTTCATTTGAGTTGCTTGATGTGATTTTGATTAATGCTTTTAGGCCAGAATTTGGGAAATTAAGACCTACACCGGCACTACGGCAGAAGAGGAATATTTTGAAACAGCATTAGTTAGAGTCTCTTCCATTTCCTTTAAATCACCAGAAGCTGTTAAAGGTATCAACAAAAAAGGTGTTTATGGTGAGTTTCCAGTCCTTTTAAAGAAAGAAAAGAGTAACGACTCTCGTGCAGCTATGAATGTACTTTTCCCCCCACCATACAGGATGACGGTAGATAATACGAGCACCAATTAAACATAAAACTTTTCCCTTTTCCATCATTCCATTGGTCAATTTGCACAACTTACAAGAGTTAAAAAGAGCAGAATTTGTCAATAGTGTAAGTGACAAAGTGGCTCAGGTTCAGTACTTCAGTCGTCACTTTGCTAAATTTTGTTCTAAATCTTATTGCAACGTGTAAAGGGTGAAAAATAAAAAAATCCTCAGTGCTACAGCTTACCAGGTCTGTATGCCATATGATGACAAAAGATGAGATCTGATCAAAAATTAAGGTCACATTTTACATATTATTTCACGGAGGACATTGCAGTTTTGGTTCTCTGTATCTTAAAGGGATAGTTGAGTGTATTTGAACTGTGGTTGTATGAGGTTATTATGCACAGTCAGTCTATGACCTTCTGCAGATGGAGGTCAGCGGTGTCACTTTTAGGAGAAGAGGAGAAATCTCTACAGCTGAAGTCAGTATTGTACTGTTGCAGACGGGCTCAGCGGAAAAAAACCCTTTTAGCCACATATATGAATGCTTACCCAAAAAAATCGATATCTGTTCAATTGTAAAATTTAGGATTTTTTCACTTCCATGACAGACATTTATTTTGGCACTAAACTGCGCACTGTATCACCACACAAATGGTAGTGAGAGTAGCCAAAATAAACGGCTTTTCAAATTCCAAATTTAGCGTACAATTTAACAGATACTGATTTCTTAGGTTAGCATTTACATATGTGACTAAAGAGCATTTTTCTGCTGACCCCGTCTGTACAACGCAGACTTCAGCTGCAGAGATTTGTCCTCCTTCTCCTAAAAGTGACACCGCTGATCTCCACCTGCAGAAGGTCATAGACTGACTACGCATAAGAACCTCATGCAACCATACTGCAAACATACTGAACTTTCCCTTTAAACCTGTGATGTTTATGCCAAACAATGTAAATTTGTATTTTCCTGTGGCTATATGTGCTATATCACATGCAGAAAATAATATTACAGCTGCTAGCAGAGTGATAACGCACTCTTGCTGCTTTTCCAACTCCACACACAAAGTATCTCATACATGCTTCATCACTTTGTTTGCTGTCACACATTTCCAGTAGAAACATTAAAAAACAGGAGCCATGCAGAGCTACAAATGCTGTGCTCAACAGAGTTAGTTGGTTCACAGATTCACTTAATGGAGCAGGTTGTCACCAGATCTCATGCATTCCGTCCAAATATTAACTATTAATGATTTGGTTTACTGGAAGAAATGTGTAATTTTTCACTCAGGTGCATTTGAACCATTGTGTTCATTTTTCAAGATGTAAATTGCACCTGCTGTAGATTTAAAAGGTTTTTAAGACAATAAACTTCAATATATCTTGTAAAAAAAAAAACTAGTCGTGATAAAAATCAAAATATTAATAGTTATGTTATCCTTCACTATGAAGGAGTCATCATGTAGAGCTCTATGTAAAAACAGAAGCTCGTGTCTTTAGGCCTGCTGAGGTAACACTTCATTCAGGTGAGTCCAGCTTAAGTCTCACAGAAGGTTTGATTCCCTCCTCCCCTGCTGCTGTGACATGTAGCACGTCTACACGCATTTACAATATGATGGCCGCAGTAAAGCCATTTTGATTTTCTAGAGTGAGAGGCAATAAAATGTAATTACAACATGTTTTACTATTGACTTCAAGACTGAGTCGCAACAGCCAAAGCAATTTCATGCTGCCTGTAAAAACAGAATCCAACGAGAAGGAGAGCAGAGTCATGGCTGAGTGGCAGAGGAGGGAGAGCGAGGCACTGATAGCCCTCTGTGGGCAAATCATACACCACACCAGATACATGCACTGCAACCAGACAAATCTGTCTCAGACAAATATTAGATAAATATTTATATAGCATAAACTGTATAAAGAAATCTCTGGGGGGGAGCTATTCCACTCCATGTCAATAACTGATTCCTCCAGCAGATAATCATTTTTCTCTCAATGGTGGAGCTTGATATGGCGTCGATACATGCTGTCAGAGTTCATTTGGGCCGGAGCAGTTTGAAGGAGCGTCACCGACAGGATACGGCCCCCTTCTATTCTGTTCCATTGATTAGGAGGCAGTGTGTTAGTGGGGGGAGAGGAGCTGCCTGTCATGTCTGATGTCTTATGTTGCATGCTGTCTTAAAGCTGCAGGGAGACGCCGGGCGGCGTGGAGAGCCTGCAGCTCCATCTGACCACACTGTTACCAGGAACACAGGGGAGTTAGGCCTTTTAATTGTCTCACTGAGACCTGGCTGCAAACAAGTAGCCAGGATACATAGGAGGAGGCGGGGGCACGGGAGGGTTCACAGGTCTGAAATGGCAATTGCACAACAGTACTCTGATGCGCTGAACATATACAATCAGTCAGGATAAAGATCTCACCCTTGGCGGTGTGAAAGGGGGGAAGTGAGCAGCTCTCAAGAAAAATCAATATGGAGCCGCTCATTTTGGAGGGACATGTGTGTCGCAGTCAATAGGAGTTAATAGGCTGGGTTGTTCAGCGAAGACAGGCGGCTTGGGAGAGCAGCCCACTCTGACAGCTTAATACATACTGAATGGCAAGCTGGTTGCATGTAACAGTCACTATGGACACATCAAGTGTGGAATGGAACCTGATGGGCGCAGGCAAAAGTTAATTATAGAATAGAGCTGAAGGTCTTACACACAGAAGTACAGAATTACCCATCAAGTAATAAGAGCAGACACTTGCAGCTGACCCACAGTGGAGACATACACAGAGCACACGTTTGTTCTGTAGTAATAACAGAGACTGAAGTATATACTGTGGAAGAAAGTTTGTTTAAAGCTGCTCTTCTGACTGATGTTTCAAAGCCTGGCCTGCACCAAACTGTGTGGATGACTGAGGTGACAACACGGACAGTTCACTTTGTATGTCCTTGTTAGGGATGCACGATATTATCAGGACATTATTGGTTTCGACTGATCTCAGCTTTAAATTTAACTGTTGGCTATCCACCGATATAATAACCAATAAAGTAACAGGCTGCTGTTTCTTTGATTAAGCGCCGAGTCGCTGCCATGTTTCCCATGTTCCCTGTGGACAGACGTCACGTTTACTGACTTTGTCTCTTGTGAGACAGGACAAATTTGTCCTGGTTGTGGGTTTTGTTCTGATTGTCTCAGAGAGAGCATCATCCAGTTTGAAGCAGGATGGATCTGACTTGTTTTATTTAAAATCATTTGTCATAAATAAATATGACATGTTTTTCATAATGTAAGTTCAAGTATTTTTCCTCTTTTGCACGAGGAATGAATATTACATCATTTTAAGCTTTGTGTTTTATGCCTGCATTTGCCAGCTGGCCAACATGGTGAGAGTACGCTTGATAACGCTGTGTGTAAATTCACTACGGAGGAGACTTGATGAACTAGGTGTGGGGAAAAAATATACATATATATAAGTATCAGTATCGATTACTGGCTAAATGAGTTCCTAAATATCGGTATATAAGATATAGGCAAATAATCCAATAAAGTATGTTTCTAGTCCTTGTGCTGTGGTGCTTACATGTGGGAATAACATCAACAAAAAATATGAGGGATCCTCCGTAGCATCATGTGTGGATCCCTCTTCTGCTCTGGTTAATCAGCCCTGGACTAACAGGCACGTCACAGGTTAATTGGCTCTGAGGATTGCTGAAGGACCTTGTGTCAAAACAAACAGAAGAACATTTTTCCAGAGTTTCGTAACATGTTTTCACTTCAGCTGAGCAAGATCCAGATAAGCCAAACACAGAGAAACGGCTAATAATAACTTAATTAATTGGGGTCTGCAGGTCACGCTGTTTGGCTCCATAAAGAAAGATTCTCCTCTTAATTAGTACCCATTAAGACCTAATTTAGACTGTTATCATCTCTTAATTTTTATCCAGCCAATTAATAATTAATTACAATTTCAGTGTACAGTTGAGTTCAAATTATCTGCTACACGCTCATTTTACAAATGACAGAAGTGCAAGTCATGGATTTATCCAAAGAAGCATTTTTCTAAATTACAGCTATTCTGTTGAGCTCCTGGTAAATAATCTCTGTGAAAACAATCATTTCAGAGTAAATACAGTTAAGGTTAAAAAATGATCCAACTCAGTTTTATTCTTTTAACGAAGGTTGGGACTCAAACAGGGAGGGAGGAGAGGAGGCAGTCATTCTGCACTGAGAAAGAGTGAGAAGAGAAGTAAAAGGGTCTTGGCTCCAATTGACATTTCAATAAGTGGAACAGAGCGTTAGCAATCCATTCCCAACTTTTCTGAAACAATTATTGAGATGGTACCTCCAGGCGATGTGTGCTCCTGGTCCCCAGAGTCCTGCTGGCTGAAACAGTAATTGACTAAATTGTAGAACACATCGGGGCCATTTACAAATTTGCCAAAAATGAATCGTTTAAAATGAAATGAGGGTGACTCTCAAATTAGCAAGGAGTATGATTGAGATGTGGCTCTGGGAATTAAGAAACATGATTTAGAGCTCTGCAGAAAGGAGCATCTGTGAGTAGTCCAGTGTTACTCACCACCACCGCAGTGCTCTGACTCGTATTTAAATATCACTGCGCTTTAACAGACGCTCAGTAAAACACCACAGTTCATATTTAAATGTTTGACAATTCATATTCAAAACTTTCATGGTGTCAGATAGATAAATAGATTACCAAAGTTTTTTGCTGCCATGCCCTAAAGATAAAAATGTACCTGTTTCACGTTTTAACGTGATAAGTTTATTGTTATAACTATAAACTTACCACATTAAAACGTAATACTTTTATTGTTAGAACAATATACCATTTATATTGTTAAAATGTGAGACTTATCACGATCATGTTATAATGTGAAAATTTTTCATTATAACATTAAAATTTATTGTTAAACTGTGATAATTTATTGCTATAACATGATAATTTAGTTATGACAGTAAACTTATCAAGTTACAATGTGATAATTTATTATTAGAACAATAAACTTTTCACATTGTTACGTGACAATTTATTGTTAGAACAATAGAATTAGGACATTTTTTAAGTGTTAATTTATTTTTGAAATGTGATAATTTATTGTTATAACAATAAACTTCTCACGTTAAAACATGATATGTTTCAGGTTTTAACAATATTTAATAGATATGTTAATATAACAAAAGTGTCACGTTATAAATTGATGAGTTTATTGTTATAATAATAAATGTATTTATTTTATAATGGAATAAGTTTGTATGTTGAAATAACGTGAAAATATCACTAAAAAATATCACCAAGCTTTCCACGTTAAAATGTACTAGCCTATATATATATATATATATATATATATATATATATATATATATATATAAATATTTTTGGTAGCTATAGCAAAATGTACTCATGGCATCCAATGCATGACTTGCAAGACATTAAAGTGAAAAGCAAAGCAAAGGAAAACAAATAAGAGAAACTGCTGAACTGCAGCACTGAGACAAAAAAAAGCAGCACAGAAATGTTAACATTCAGCCGCGCATTGTTTTGTATACTGAGGCTTTAGTGGAGCAGTTGGAGCTCATGAAACACTTTCTTAGCTGCAAATAATATTGTTCCTCAGAGCAGTGTGATAAATCACATGACACAGATCTCATTGGTTTAAGAATATTGTGCTTCAAGGTGTTTGGGAAAGTGATCTTAGCTACATTTTACAAGGTGTACTCATTCCTAAAAAACACCAGCAAATTACAGTGACTGTTTAGGGCCTGACAGCTGTGATTGATTGTTGTGCAGACACTGTGTTGATTGTTGCCTGTTGTGCCGTTCCTGTGGCTCCCAGCAGCCACTGCTTTCATCTCACTCCGACTAAAGTCTTCCAACGAGTGATGAGTAATTACTAAGTTCATTAGCTACGCTAGTGGCCTCGAGATTTATTAAAACAAGATTTGTCAGCAACCCTCTCCACTGCTTTAGACTATCCTGATTGCATTTGGGTTTTTTTACAGGTGAAACAGCCTGTCAAGGTCAATGACTGGGGAAGTTGGGAAGACAAAGGTTAAACTACAAAGTGCTGAAAAATGCAGAATACATCAGACCAGAGGCTATTACAAAGTCATCAGGTCACCAAATAAAATGTCCTATAAATGTTTTGAAATCTTTCATTGGGATAACTCATTTTCAAACTCGTAGCTGGCTTTTGGATGCATTTCCAAAGTACATAGCTTGCGTGTTGGTCATGTTGTCGTGTTTTAGGCCATTTACTCTGCTGTTGTGATGCGGATGGATTATTAATGAGAATGACTGTAACAATTATTTCTGATTAATCAGGTGACTTTTGTTCCTAATTAAATATTTAGTCTATATGATTTTCAAAAAAAGGAAAAATTGCTTGTTCAAAAATCCTGTTTTGTCTGACAAAATGTCTGATCAATTTATAAATAATAAGTAACAAATCCTTACATTTAAGAGGGGGAAGGCAGTGCATATTTGCTTTTTTTGGCATTTTAGATTGTCGAAAATTTTTTGTTAATGTTCTTATCAATAAATCAGTTGTTTCAGCTTCAATAACAATAAAAATGTTTTGCTATCATTTTCTGTTGTTTGTGTGATTTTAGGGCAAAACTACAACGAGCCACAATATTTGATGTGCTGATATATGTTCTAATATGATAAATA
Organism: Naso vlamingii; assembly: GCA_029822935.1. Lineage (NCBI taxonomy): Eukaryota > Metazoa > Chordata > Actinopteri > Acanthuriformes > Acanthuridae > Naso > Naso vlamingii. The sequence continues at coordinate 16,286,218 of JAPQLA010000022.1, read as the reverse complement.
AGTATCTAGAAATCATTTATTCTAATAAATAGCACAAAGCTAAAGTTCAGGTTTCTTTCTCTCATTGGGGTCGGGGGCTGCGGGGGTCTTCAGAAAAACACATAAGACCACAGCAAAAACAAAGTTACACAAACTGTCTCTCAACAAGAGACCTTTCCTCCACCTGGTATGGACTGAAAGAGCCATGAGCGATCTTAGTGCAATGTCCAAGTAATTTTTCTTTAATAGGAAAATTGTTACTTATTGATCTGCACTTTGTATAGCCTTCCAGCCATGCTCCAATCACCACAGCTGTCAAAACCGCGGAAATACACTCTGTTCCTTTGTGATTTGATGGCACACTGACTCCCATTACTGGCACATTTCCAATGTTAATTACCTTCAACATAAAATCATCTCCGTCAAAAGAGTAGCGTGCAGGCCGGTTGTGTCCCGTCAGAGGACAGCGGGAGGTGAGAGTGATAGGCCGAATGTGGAGATATCGTGCTTTGCCTGTCTAGAGCTCGTGTTGAATCTGTGCACCACTGAGTATGGCTATTAGGCAGCATGATGGGCTTTTCTTTTCCGGACCATTTCCCATGGTCAAAATAGCATAAAAACACCATTCTGGTTCAATAGCAAAGACTTCAACTGAATAATCACAAGGGTGAAACTGTAACTATTACAGAGGCACCTCTGGGATAACCATACATAACAGGGGTGTCAAAAACACTGTAGGTTTTCTGGAGGGCAAAGTGTTTAAAGTGTATGCTGTTGGCTCTTGCTCCAACATCTGCTTTTAATTACTCAATTAGCGCAATCATTTAGTCTCCTTGACATTCATCCAAATGGCAAATCATAGCCGGAAGTTGTTCTGTTCAAACAGAGCGTTAAGAGGAGTCATGAAAAATGCATACACGATAATGTATATGGATACTTAACTAATTGAACCAATTAAAGGGAGGGAGCTGGTTTGAGTGAGAACAGCGGCGGTGGCGCCCTCCGGGAAGAAGCTTTGACACTTCTGATCTACAGCCTCCCCTCTCCCTATTCACAGACCCGGGCCTGAGGTCATATTTCAGCAGACAAAAGGTTTCTGACTTCAGTCACACAGTGACAATGAAGCAAAAAATTTAAATGCCATGCAGACTGAAGGCTGCATAAAGCGTCAAACAAGCCATTATAGCAGAGCATAACAGCATATCCAGATTCTGAAGATGTTCTAAATGGTATTTTGAACATAAACTGGAGAAAAAACATCTGATGGATTTGTTTATGTGTACACAAACTACATGTCTGTCTTTATCTCAATGGAAGACGAGGACGTAGCTTCAACTGTAGTGAGATCCCAGAACTGTTACATGCACATTAAAGCACAAAAACCTTTGTTTATTCTCTCAGGACTTTTTTTTGCACTTTCAAGGATCATCCCAGCATTACTACATGTCTTCATCCTTTGTCAACGTCAGCCACACAGGTTACATAAACCCCACCCATTTTTCCCAAAATAGCTTTATCTATGAGATATGGTGTTTGTTTACGTTTTGTTCATATTCAATAAACGTTACAACCCGGTAAACCAGACCCATAATTCTCTTTGTGAAAAGGGTCCGGCCACATGCCATGAGGAATTCTTTGCAGAATTTGAATCCT
>JAPQLA010000022.1:16268325-16278861 GCA_029822935.1 Naso vlamingii | reverse complement strand
AGTTTCACTTTTTGAATGGAATTACTGAAATAAATCAACTTTTTCATGATATTCTAATTTATTGACCAGCACCTGTAGATACAACGATGCAAAAATTTTTGCTTGGCCAGCCAGCTAAGGGGGGCCCTGTGTAATTTTCTTTCTGGGGGCCCAAAATCTCTAGCTACGCCCCTGGCAAGCAGTGCTGTAAGTGGGCCGGTATGCACCGGTACGCAGTACCTCCACCTCTAGTTTTGAGCCCCCTGGCGTACCGGGACTTTTCACAGCGTACCGGACCTCACACAAGCTGCCAGTACTGTTCCCTGTCCTCTCTGTACCACAATGTCTCTGGGCGATTCATGTCGTTAGGTTGCAATACGTGACTCTCACCTCTCTCTTCTCCCATGGACTACATGACGTTTACTTTTTTGTTCTCTCGGAAGTGGAACGTCTCAACACTGCATCCACCCGCTGTGCGCGCTCCGGAACGGCTGCGCTGCGCGTTTGCTTCGTGCTCTGTCGTCCGTCAACACCCACCGGCTGCGTTTCAGAGCGAGTCACAGCAATGTAGAATGAACGTGAAAGAGCGAACAAATGTTTTTTTTAAAAAAAGAAAAAAAAAGATAATAATGTTGGCGTAGGACCGCGAACAGGATTCTGATGATGTCACAGCTCCCTGACAGTCAAATATAGCCTACATTTTCAAATACAGAGGCAGAAAACCAGGCCTCCTTTGTTCAATACATTAATTTTGTGAAAGTTAGCATGATCTTCTATTAGCTTTTCCTTTATTAACTGTAAAAATTCAGAACGAGGAGTAAAACTTGATGATTGGCGGATACCAGCCAAACAATGCACACGCCAACAGGTGAAAACGGGAAGTACGGACACAAACATAACTAATGGTTTAGAAAGATACAGGCAGTGCTTTTTGTTTGTTATTGTTTGTTCACGCAGTTATTCAGTAAACGGCTCAGTTATTAAACGTGATGCTCGGATATTTTCTGTATAATTTTCTGTCACAATTCAGTCGCCACATTTGATGCTGAAACCAGGGCAGCAGATTTTTATCAGCTGAGCTGAGAGCTGCAGCTCTTTTACCAGCTAACGAAGTAACGTTAACGTCACCCGGACACCAGATGAAATGACGGAATGTTTACCAAGACATAACGTTAAAGTTACACGAGCGTCTGACATGGAGCTGCTGCCGGAATCATGTGAGGACACCGAGAGCTGTGAGCACTGAGGAGAGCTGCTGTCCATGTTAGCTCCTGCTAAGAGAATCTCCTGGAGTTACTAAAGGAAACCGAAGAGGAAATAACTAAACCCTACTGATGGAGGAGCAGGAAATGGACATCATAAAAGAGAGCGCACGACAGCCCGAAGGGGAGCTCGCATCGTTTGTAATGTGAGTTGTGTGTGTGTGTGTGCGTGTATATATATATATTTATATATATATATATATATAGAGAGAGAGAGAGAGAGACTTTATTTACAGAACAGCTGAAGACAGGAACAGGGGAGGAGAGAGAGAAGGGAAATGACAAGCAGCAGTAGCCGGGGACCTCTGTGCATGGGGGGCCCGATCTACCAACTGAGCCACCCAGGTACCCTGGTCCTTTAAATATTTGCTAGATGTCTCATTTATTATTACTGTGTTTGCTTCAACAAAGCAAGGAAGTTTTTATTTAAGTGGGAAAGAAGTGCTACAGTATCAGAGAAAGTATGTGTTTGGGCTACAAATAAATACAGACTCATGTTCAAACCATGAGGAAGGAACATTTACTTTTTGACTTTTTTTTATTCAGTTTACATACCTGGTTAAATGCTCTTGCATCAGACGAGCAAGTTTTGCAAAACAACAATCTCTTAAAGAAGCTGCACGTCATGAACAACATGTAGGTCACGTGTCGTTGCCTTCAAGTGCAAAGGTCAAAGGTTCATGGATTTACATGCACAACAAGAAATTATTCGTTTGCTTTCATTGTTGCTGAAAATGAAGGGGCCAAGGCTGGAAAATTGAGGTCGCTGATAAATGCTATTAGTAGGAGATGCTGAGGGGTGAAGAAATCAATATGGCAGTTTGTCAACCTGCCTCTCACAGGGAGAAGGACTCTGCAGCAGAGGTAAGTGTGCCCTGTCAGCAAAGCCCATTACAAGAAATCAAAGGCCAGAGAGGCCCGAAGGCAGGGATGGAGATGTCTCTGTGCAGAGGCCACACTTTGGTAATTAAAACCTATTTTATCAGACCTGTCTTGTCACTGGTTTTTCTCTAACACTATTGACTATCTGCTGCACGGAGAGTGATCACTAATTTACCTTTAAATAAATGAGGCAGGGTTATTTAAATTCCTGCATTTGTCACACAAAATGAAGCAAATGACACTAATAAATTATGCCACTGTATTGCTTACATTAATTATTGATAATCCTCAAGGCTCTGACACAAATGTTGTCTGTCTTATTTATCATCTCATCTGTTCAAGACAAGACACAGGCACAAAAAAACATAAAAGAGTCGCACTGTCATGTTGTACACTTTAATATTTGTTCCAAAAAAATACGTTATAAGTTTTTTTGACTTGGAGGACATGCACAACATTCACACACACACACACACCAATGAAAACAGTGCAGTGTCAAGTAGTCCTTTCTTACAGAGATCGTAAACGTTCCATTTAACTTCAATGGACATTCAGCTTTCTGGATAAATGTCAGTATCGTCTTTCATCCTAATAGCATGCATAACTAACTGACTCCTGCACTGAAACTTTTAAATCTTAAATAATTAAACACTAATAAAGCTAGGCAGCAAAAGGAGCACAAACAACACACAAGTTGGCACTTTTTCCATCAGGTCAACCTCAACGTCACCTCGGGATCTGTGGTGGACACAGCAGCTCGGCAGACACACTGACACACTCATGGTTTAGTACTGAGCGCCTTCGTCCTCTTTGTAGGCAAAATAAACGGTGACAGGTCCAGCACTCGTCTGAACGGTTTCCGCTGCTCCCACCACCATCCAGCAACCAACGCCGTACGCCAAACAAGGGATGCCTGCAGGAGACACACCAATCATGTGGTGTCCATCATGTTTACAAATCAAGCGCAACAATTAGGATCCAACTGATAAAACAGTTTGCTGATATTATCAGCTGATACCAGCCCATTGCAGGTCATCATCATGCAGGCTCTCTAATATGTGCTGATATTAAAACTGTTCAACTAGTGATTACGTAGTTTGTCCAGCAGAGGCTGGTTCGCTATTTAATGACTGAGAAGTGTTTCCTGTTCAGTGCACTGTTTTTGGATTAAGTTTGTTAATATAGAAGATCTCCTGCCCCCATCACATGTCTTCTTTTGATGACAACATTCAACCAATATTATATTTATGCAACATTTTCTTACTCCCTACCACCAGTCTTGGCATTGGTGCAAAAAATAAAAACTAATAATAATAAATAAAAAAAATCCTACATTGGTCAGGCCCTAATAACGTGTATCTCACAGCAGTTAAGTGGAGCACTGAATGTGTTTCCTGACCCAGATTAATCACTTTCAGCACGTTGAAGAACCGATCCTCAAAGTCCAGGTTCTGTGGGGGGGCCTTGGTGCAGTGATATTTGATGAAAGGGAAGCAGCCTGTTCTCAATATTTGGTAGTTGGATCCCTTGACTCTCCAGTTAAAGTTGGACAGTCCAAACTGGTCATTGTGGACGGAGCTGTAGCGGACACAGTATGAAGTCCACGGCGGCAGTTTGCGCTGCAGCAGGTGGCAGGTCAGCACCTCTGAGGCCGCCGGCCGCCGGCCTGTCCGGCCGAGCGCGCTCGGAAACAAGGCGACCCTGAGGAAAATGCTGTGTATCTTCCTCAGAAACTCCTTCATCACTGGGCAAAAGGTGCAATATCTCACCTTAGCTGTCTGTAAATTACTCACGGACAGGGCTCGGACAACAAATGTGACATTTTAAATTCGCCGACGTACAACAGCGAACTTCAGAGCGAAGTAAGGAGGACGATGCCGCAGTTCACATGCGCTAATGTTTGCGGAACAAACGCTTCCGCTAAACAAATAAACATACCGCGCGCACACATACAATGATCACACTCAGCTCAGACACCTTTCAGAGTGCAGCTCCGTGCAGAGTTCCGTCTTTTCCCTGAACTGGTACTCCCGCTAAAGTCATCCGGCTGGAAACGCAGTGCTGCGGAACGTTCCCCTTCACCAGAACGAGCGACCACTGCCTGCATTTATTCACATTTTTACTGTGTAAAATCTAGATTAGCTTTTATCGTTTCTAAGTGAAAAATAAAATAAAAAAACATATAATTCTTTTTTCCTTACTAGTTAGATATTCTCAAATGCTTTTTTAATATCACCAAGATAAGAATGACTCTAAATCCATCACTACAAATGAACACTTTGCACCTTCTGCCACCTCATAGCCCAGCGGTGACACATGCTTAAACAAAAGCAGCACATCATCCCAGGACACTGACACCACAGAAATCCCTGCTGCCCATTGTCATGATGAACAAGTATTTACAACCTAAAACACTGGCAAGTTATACCCAGTTATTTCTGTACATTCTCAACAACGAAATATCCTATTTCTCAAAACATTGTATTTCATAATATAACTTTAAATAAAAATGCTTAAATTACTGAAGTCCTTTGAAAGTCAAATACCAGTTGCTTTCTTATCATTACTGCTATTTTCAAAACAAATTTTATTATTATTATTATAATTGTTATTATTATAGGTACTGTGAGTACTGAGTGATCATTATTATGAGTAGTATTACTATTAATTAAATATTTATATAGGCCAACCGGTGCTGTCAGATCTCCACCAACCTTGAGTCTTGGATCTGTTCTGAGGTTTCTGCCTGTTAAAAGGAAGTTTTTTCTCGCCACTGTCGCCGAGTGCTGCTCATGGGGGAATTGCTTTCAATTGTTGGGTATAAAAAAATGAATATTTTGATGATGGGGTGTGGTCAGACCTGCTCTATATGTAAAGCGTCTTGAGACAACTTTGTTGTGATTTGACACTACATAAACAAAACTGACTTGACTTTCTTTTACCCCCATCAAACTGATGTGCAGCCACAGGTTCACTCAGGAAATGTATTATACTGTATTATGTACTCTGCAGGTTCACACACAAAATATAATGGCTTTTAATCATGTAAATACATGAATAAAAAACTAAAATGAAGCCGTCTGATTCCCAGTTTGATTTCCTTTGTGCAGAGTTTGCTATACGCCGTTTGCATCTTACAATACTCAGTTATATTCAGCTAAAGCAGATCCCAAAATTGTTTATTTCAAAGGTTCAAGTTTTTGAGGAATATATCAGTTTTAGCCACACTGATTCATTTCCATAGTTCTTGCATACACAGAGCAGTTCAACATCAAAGCTTGCAAATGATGATGATGATGATGATGTAACTTGGTGATAGGAAGGCAAATTTATTGGTGAATCAGCAGACTAAGCAGCAGGTTTATCCTCCAGCGCTCGCATCTTGTACTGAACAGTCGTCTGCTGGACATCCTCTATGTTCCTCATCAGCTCCTTCAAAGAACAAAAGCAGGAGGCGACATCAAACTCCTGCACATGAAGCCAAAGCACTCCACCTGACCAGGGCTTCGCTGAAGATGCTTGTGTCATTAAATAGATGAAGAGAGATCGTTAAGTCATTAACATGGTACCTTAAAATTGGTCACTCCTTGCATTTTAGAGGCTGATATTTCCTGATGAATGACTGACAGATTCCGAGCAAAGGTCATTAGAGCTCCCCGGAGATCCTCGGAGACGGTTCTATTAACGACACCCCAAACAAACGTGTTTACTAATGTTCCCCATGTCGCCAGCTAAGAAGCAATCACCTTGTTCATCTGATGGCGGCAGTTAAATGAAACTTTCAGCAGACAACATCTTTAGAGTCTTTAGAGGGCTGAGCACAGCTTGATTTAACTGTTACAGCTGAAGGATTTGAGAGATAAATATGTTAAATCTCTTTCTGTTTAAATTTGTAACAACATCTACAAAGCTAGAGGTGACATCTTAATCCTCTAAAAGATCTGACTTCACTCTCCATCTGGAGAACTCTTTGATCCACATAATCTTCTACTGCTTTTGTATGTGCTCTCTATTTGACAAGTGACAGGTAAAGCAAACAAAATGTGCTCAGAATTCTTTTTCCAAAGACCTCCAAATGTCATTGAAACTGCATGCATACGAATTTGATGAATGAGAAACACCTACATCATTCCAATGTGGCATCGCTCACTGCTGTCGTAAAGAGCAAAAACAGTGCCTTGCTTTGTCTGAAAAAAACGAGTCACAAAAGACAAGAAGAGCTTCATCAGACCACTTCAGAATAAAGACTTTATACACAGAGATCTGTAAACAGACCTTTATGTGTAAAATCTGACCAAGTCCCCTTTAAAGGTAAACGTACTTTATTGGTCACATATACACAATGTACAGTGAAATGTGTTCTCTGCAATTAACCCGTCCCTGAGGAGCAGCGGGCAGCCACAGCGCCCGGGGACCAGCTCCAGATTTTAAGCCAGTACTTCGGGGTGCGTCTCAAGTCTCTTATTTGTCGTTTCCTCGCTCCTCGATTGAACTGGAAAATGTTTTGGCGAAACCATCTTAAGGACCGTCCCAAGTCTCTTATTTGTGCACCGAGGAACGAGGAACGAGGAACGAGGAGCGATGAGTGAGGATACATGAGTCCATCCTTGCTCATCGCTCCTCGATGATTGCGGAAGTCTCTCAGCTCAACGATTGGGTAAACAAACTCTGCCTCCACAGCTGGAGCACCTGAATGAGATAGCGGTGCAGCAGCTCAAGTTCAAGTGGCCCATATTCACTTCTTTCTCTGCAATGCATTAATTCAGATGGACTAGCATGAAGGAGTCCAGAGAGCAGTGATATTTAATGCACAGATGATAGGGGCATGATAATGCATTGAAAAAAGTCATATCGGGAATTAGCGAAGGTTGGAAAAACAGAAGAGAGGCTCTACACAGAATTTGTAGTGTTGTTGGAAATTTATGAATGGGCAGTTATTTCCAAGTCACTTGATTTGACTAAGACAAAACACAGCAGACAGCAGTGTGGAAACACTCCAGCCAGGTTTTGTTTTGTTGTTTTTAAAACACTCCAGCCACTTTCTGCAGCAAATCCAGCTGCGTCTGCGTCATGATAAAGGGATGTTGCTAAATGTGACGCCACCAAAGAAAGGATGTCTCATTTCTCCTAAAATGTCTTTCCTCGTCTCCTCTCTCCTCACTTTGGTTTCCTTGCGTCTCTCCATGCATCCACGGTGGGCGGGACTAAGACGCAAGGGAAGGATGCAAGTGCGGGAAACGTGGATGCAATTTAAGGGACTTGAGACGCAGCCTCTGTCAAGGGTAAAAAGCGAGATCTCCCACTGATCGTTCATTTCCTGTTATCAGTATCACATGGGTTTTGCCCCACCCCTTTAAAAGATAGGAAGCAGTCTTGAGTCCATTCATTCTTATGGGAGAAATGAACATAATCACAGATTATGACAGATTCTTTCACCCCGTCATCACCAAGATACATGTTGGACCCGTTTTTCACAAGACACATATCTTCTGAACATTCTGACACAAAAATGTCATTTTTCAGAAACACAAATCAGGAGAAAATTAACTTTGTTCCAAACCTGTCTCTGTCTCAGCAACACATTCTCATGATATTTGGGAACCGGTGTTTCCCGCTAGTGTTGTAGTACTTGAGATTGGTCTCAAGACCACTTTTTGAAGGTCTCGGTCTTGTCTCGGAATCGAACACATTTTGACTCAGTCTTGTCTTGGTCTCGGACATAGCCGACTCAGGATTTTTAATCAAGACCAGTCAAGACCATAACAGATTTATTAGTTAAGGTAATGACTGTGGTTGGATGTAAAACTTTCTTCTTCAAATGCAGCCAGTAATGTAAGTCATTTGTAGTTTTGATTTTTTGATTCATCTAAGTTTCTCTACCTTAATCACTAAGAATTCATAAGCAAAACAACATACAAGAGAAAACACTCAGCAGAGCGCAGGTTATACAAGGCAGTGCTTACTGAGACGGCTGGGAAAACACTGAACTTCTATACCCACCTTGAAATCAGAGGAACATTTTTTTAAGGTCTTAGTCTTGAATCGGTATTGGCACAGTCTGGTCTCGGTTAAGTCTTGGTCTCGATTAGTGCGCTCTTGACTACAACAATACTTCCCGCCTTCTTCACAACAGACATAAACGGACGTTTAAATGGTCTTATACGTGAAACCATGAATTAAAAGTTCAAACTTACATCAAGCAAATATCATGTGACATAAAATCAATCTGCTTTAATCCATCCACACAACATTATAACACTTTCAGACGAGGCGGACGGACGGTGGTTCCTAACTGTCTCCATGGGGGACGTGACTCCGCCCACTTAGGAGACAGGAGGTGTATATAGCATTTCACACCACTGGCACAGCGACCAGTGGAGGATCTTTTGTTAATATTGACTATCTTTGGTTTAAGTTAATCATGTATTGAGCCTGAAAAATGAACGAGACATAAGGATGATATAAAGGCTTACCTTATAAAGACTTACCTTCATATGAAATCCGATGCCATGAGCCTTGCACATCATAAAGAACACATTATGGTACAACATGCAAAGGTTGGAGTGAAACAAGTGGCTCCCAATGACTGCATAACGATGAACCACATGAGGCTGCAAGAAAAGCAAGAGAACAAGAGAGAGAAAGTGTGTGATTGTTGGCATTAGTCTCTCTCTGTCGGGAACAGATTCGATCTCACAGAATAGATCTGTGTTTCTTTCCCTTCCTCGAGCATGGGTCTGTTTTCAGTTTGTCTCTGTTTTTGTGTTTGCTGGACAATGAATGATGGTCTCTCTCGAGCCACCGCAGCTTCAAAGCCCGGCTCTTCCTGCGAGACTTTGCCATATCATTGAGGCTACCATATTCGGTGCTTCTGCCAGTCGCTCTAGTTTCTCTCTGTACTCCGGCTTCTTTCCCCCTTTGTCCTCGTAGTCTGTTTCTGTTCTGATCCTTGTACTCACCACTGACCTGGCTCTGCTGAAGTCCCCACTCACCCACCTGCTCTGCTCCATCTGCTTCATAAACCTCCTCCTGCCTTGCTCCTTTAGACTCCAGTGAAATCTACCATACTCTTTAAAATAAATTCTGTCCTTTACTGCTCCAACCTAAGTCTGTGCTCTGGATTTTTGGGGTCCAACAATTTTTAACACTATTAATCTCAAACAAGAAAAAATGCTTTTTACTTTCCATTATATTTGGGGCTAAAGCATAAAAAGTGGTGGTGTGTGTAAATTGGGTAGAGCAGAGATGGTTGAACCCCATGCACATGTCCTTAGGGTCACTGTTGAATTTGGGGAGTGTGTGTGATTAGTAAACATGATGAGTGTGGGGCACATGTGGTAAACTGTTGGGCCTTTCTTAATTAACCACTTGGAGGAACAATTAATGTTTAGAAGACATGCCAAACACAAGATGAGCTTAATTGTAAGATGCCAATCAAAGAAAGTACAGTTTTGGGACAGAAAATGTTTGCATTTAAAATTAAGACAAAAACATGCAAAAGGACCACTCAGCACACAATACATACATGCATAACAGAGGGCTTCTGAACATGTGAGTGTCATAAGCAACACTAGAGAGGCTGATTGCTTTAAAGTGGCGAGGCTCAAGAGGATAAATATGTTCCTGTTTCTCAGCAGACAGAGAGAGGAGGCCTGAGCCCTCGTGAGCTCAGCGGACAGCCTGTAGCACGCTGTGATGGCTGTGTGTTTACACATGTCAAACACAGGAGCCTCACACAACAATAAAAGTGTCCAACGGGGATTTAATTGTGTTCGTAATATGCAGCCCCCTAATGATGGCCACTGCTAAAGCCATTAACTACTGCGGTGGCTCAACTGTAGCACTGAAGCACCAGGCCACCACCTAAATGACTGTGTGATAAAATAACACAAGTCGCAGATTAACAAGCGTAAACTCGGGCATACTGCTAATAAACAAACTCTATTGTTTGAGGCCTGGCACCAGGTTGATGAGGTGTTCAAGCATGCACACACATGCATAATGAAAATGGTATGAATTATTAATGTGCTGATTATTTAGGCTCATCTATCAAAATGATAATGAATTCAGCACCTAAACACCAATTGAGCCTGGTGCATAATTACAGCATTTAGTTGTATTTAACAAAAATGTAGAGCAAAACATTGATGTATCTTTGTGATTACTGCAGTGGTGTGATAATATCCTCTAAAGCCTCAGCTTGCTTTACAACTGATTGGTTCTTGTTGTTGAGGGAAAAAAATTAGCAACATTATTTTTTGAGGGGAAAAGAGTAAAAGTATGCAACTTTAAAGGAGCATCCCAGTCTGTATGAGACTTGTCTCCATTAGCAAATGTTATTCAAATGTGACCATGTGTTACTTCAGTAGATGTCAGGCTGCATTTTTAAAGCCCATTCACTGCCATTCATGTT
>JAPQLA010000022.1:16236293-16254841 GCA_029822935.1 Naso vlamingii | reverse complement strand
GAAAGAACTTTGCTGCAGTAGCTGCATCCAGATCAGACAAGATAAGATAAGACAACCACACAAACTAATTTCAAAATAAGTGAACATTTGTGCAAAGTTTGAAGAAAATCCCTCAAAGTGTTCTTGAGATATTGCGTTCACAAGAAATCCCGACGCAGCCTACAAATGTACAAACGGATGGACGGACGGACAGACAAGCTAAAAACATAATGCCTCCGGCCCTGGCTATCGCTGGCGTGGAGGCATAAAAAATGTCTGAGGGACTGTTGGTCCTTGGGCATTTTTGCATTATCAACTCTGGACCTCTTTGAAAAAAGTCTGGACACCCCTGCGTAAAACTAAGTGTATAAAATGTGTATTAAGCTCTCATAGTTTGACATCTTTACCTGAATCCATGTGATGTTCCAGAGCTTAGGACCGTGGCATCGATATTCCTTCAGGGCCCATTTATAGCAGCTGAGATGGCACACATCACAGAACGCTGTGCCGCGGCCACCGTGCTCAGAGTCCATCTTGAAGAGCCAGCGCTGCACATCCATGTTTTGAGTCAGAAGCTCAGCCAGTGTTTCATGAAACTAAACCAAGAGAGACATGTGACAAACTACATTATACATTATATAGCTACAAGAAAAGAGAAAGTGCTTTTTATTATCGGGCACTGATTAAACGGACCTAACGCTGTAGTGGTATCTGTGCGTGCATGTAAGTTTTTGATCTCTGACCTGGTTTAACGAGTAGATGTCTCCTCGACCAGGAGGTACATCAACCTCTGCACCAACAAAGATGCTCCTCCCTCCAGACTTGGTGCTGTAGAGCCGTGCAACAGCCGGTTCTGGAGCAAGGACTGGCACCTGAAGCTCATCAGCCACTGCCAGGTCATCCACGTGGGCCACTCCGCCCACAACATAAGACTGCTTCCCCTGGATCAGGTTCCTGATGTGCTTCAGAGTGCGTGGGCTGTACTTCAGCAGCGTTGACAGGCACATGTTGTGGGTCTGGAAGGCAGGAAAGGAAAAAGATTATTGCTGGAGCTCGGAGTTCTTAGTGTATCTTCCAAGGGTTGTTCCTCGACCTGATTTATTCCTGTGTACACACAACAGATCTATTATTGTAATAGCCAGCAGGCTTTTGACCTCCTCTGTATTCCAGCAGGTTGAATTGATAAGAGCTGCCTGTGGGAGGCCTCCCCTATCCTTCACACCTCTAATGTGTGCTAGCAATGAGCTCCTTGGGAATATAACTAATTACTTCACATCTGTATTTATTTGATCCACATGGAATTATCCCTTCTGTCACTGGCAGAATGTGCTGCCAGCCAAGGGAAGCAGTGATTCATCTGAGCAACATGTCTGGTACAGTTAAACAACAAAACAGCAGGAAAATCAATAGAAAGAAAAGAGGAAGACCAAGTCATGTTGCACATTCAATCAAGTGCAGAAGGATGTGAAAGGATGGATTCAATGGCTGAACGGAAAAATAAATTATAACAACGCTTTGATTTTACTGTATTGAAGTAATCAAAACAATTCAGAATTTCTGAAAGTGCCAACAACTCAATCAACTAAAAGGGAATTTAATTATGGACTGAGCATCAGCGAGAAACCATGAAACACATTTTAATTAAGTAAATGTTATTATAGCTGTAGTGTGTTTACTTTGAAATCACACCAATGTTTAATTTTAAAAGTAATAAAAATAAATAAAAAATAATAAGGAAAAAGAGTACAGCTCTCACAAGACTACTGTGTACTAACAATCTCCTCTAGTGCCCTCTAGAGGAGGATTCAAAAACTGCAGATGCTTGAAGCATCTCTACAAGGAAATGTAATTGATCCTGCAGAAAAGTTTACATTTGTGCTGTAAATGTGAGTGTGATTGCCTCACCGGGAAATAATCGACAGCCTCAGGTGTGAGGATGACAAAGCGTCCGGTGCAGGACGAGGTCTCACATGTATCAGCCCTGTCTGTGGCTCCAGCACACTTCAGCAGGCTGCGGTAATACTGCAACATGTCTTCCCCCAGACGCCGTGGACAAACATAAATCACTTCCACGTTTTCATCTAAAAATATACAGAGATTTTCACAAACTGCATATTTACTATAAAGAATAGAGAGGAAAAAATGATATGTGTGTATATAATTGTGAGGTTGTGAAAAGCTCTGACCTCTAACATCACACAGTCTGCTTATTTGGATGTTCTGCAGGACGTCAAATCCCCTCAAGCTCACTCGCTGGCTCCGAGTGTATCCTGTTGAAACAAGATCACAAATATTTGCACAAGACTTTCACAGAGAGATTTACGTCTTCTCTAACTGTCTTTGTTCAGAATCTGTTACTCCATAAAACAACCCTCCCATATACAGCTACTGGACCTGGGGGTGGGGTAGTTAAGTCTAATCACACAGTGGTGCAATCTGATGATTAATTTAGCTCAATAATTAGCAGGTGCTGTGTCTGTCGTGTCGTGTACTGGGAGTCCTGTTGCACCATGTCCAGTTACCACTGAGCTCCATCCAGAGGTACCTCCAGGATTTTACTCGATGTCTGTCTGGATTTCTGCCTGAGAGAGAATCCTCAACTGAATCAAGGTAATTAAATGATTGGATTCATGCTAATTAACAACAATGGGGTTCAACTTTCTAATTATCCTTGCTCACACAGCACTCTCTGTAGCCACCCCAAGTGCAAATAAAGCATTCCATCTGCTAGTAATTAGGCTTAATAATTTTAGACAATCGCTCAATGATTTACAATGCACATGCCTGATTACAGTCTAAATGTGATGCCACGGTGAAATTAGAACAAGAACAGATCATAGCTTGCACTCTATGTCTAGTGCAAAAACACAGCAGCTTCTTCTTCTTTTCAGTGTTTTGTGTGTGTGTGTGTGTGTGTGTGTGTAGCAATAAAATAAGACCTTTGTGCCTCTTGCAAATATTCTGCATAATGGCTTTTCATTTGCTTAATCTGCAAATTAAATGGCAATTGAGACTAAATTGTTCAGTTCCCTGGCATGGGGACTGTCATCATCCTGTGAGTGCTTTCCTGCAGAGAGTCATTTGAACGAGACAGAGTGCCTCCACCAGGGCCACAGACTGGGGCAGCCGAGTGGTGAGACAGGGGATGACTGCTGCTAGATCAGATGTGTGCGTGTGTGCGTTTGTGTGTGTGTGTGCAGCAGGCAGAGAAAGCTACCTAATGAAGGGATGTGGATAATGGTCCTCTTGGAGGACTGGATGTGTTTCCAGTTGGCTGCCAGATGCTGGGGATGGAAAAAAGGAGTTATCAGAGAGGGGACTGCTTGAGCATGTACACACACACACACAAACACACACACACACACACACACACACACACAAACAAATCATCACATCACTGAATAGCTAAAACACTTTGAGGCAATATCTCTCTGGGCTAACAGAAGCAAACCAAGCATAAAATACCACCTTAATTAAATTAAGCGTTTACTTTAGAAACATCTTCTCACAATTAATTCAATCAGCAAGGTACATGATGCTACTGCCAGGGGAAGATTAGCAGGCTTAATTAACAGGGTATCAATGTTTAAAGAGTGAGAACATACATTTAGTGCATGCATACACACACAACGATGTTAAAACTAAATGAACTTGTAGGCACTAATTAATATTGTGTCAGTGATTCTAAAGATGTTCAGCCCAGACGACAGCACAGACATGACATCTCTGCTGAATGGGAAAAAAGGAGCAGAGCACAATGCATCTGAGAAAACAGTGCTGTCATACTGCTCTCTGGAAGAGCTAAATACAAACACACTTTTACTTCTTGAGATTCAGGCTCTAAAGTTCTGCTATGGCAGAAAATATCTGAAAACATTTGTGGTGTACAGCATAAAAATAGTAACACTGGAAAAACAAAAATGTTAAAATATTAGTCTTTACAATTTGATTTTGTTCATCTGTCTCAGTCTCTCTTTCTGCTCTTCCCTCTGTTCATCAACTCATGCTTTGTGTTTATGTCCGTCTCTCTGTTGTTCTACACTGTCTCACTGCTCCCCTCTGTGGCTCTGTGTTTCTGTACATCTCGAGCCAGAAGTGCTACAGCTGCATATTTCAGTTAAAGCTACATACCATGATCAATTACTGTGTGTTACAATTGAACAAGGATTGGCCCATTTCTGTCCTTTTATAGTTTTTGACTAGAAAACAGAACTCCACAGACACATGCTGACATGTAAAAACATCATTTTCTGCTTTTTTTCTATACAGCCAATTTGCTTTTTTCAAATATTAAAAAACACAGGCAAAGAAGTAAATTTGAAGATCATGCATATAATTTAATTTAGTTAAAAACACCTCAGATGGAACCTTGTATATCCAAATTTAGGATTTGTCTCATTTATTTAAATTTATAAGTCAATGATGAAAGTCTATCTCTTAAAAACAGAAACAAAGGCAAGCTTTAAAATGTGAGGGAGCGGTATAAAGAAAGAAAAAAGAAGAAAAAGAGGAAGTACATGTTGGATTTAAGCACCTTAGCTCTGTTGCAGTAGTTCTCTAGTTGTTTTAAACGCCGAGCCTGCAGGGACTTCCTGATGCGACGTTTCATAGTGTGTATCGACCATGACAAAGTGATGGTCCTTACCGCCCACTTGCGCCGACAGTGGCACAGGTAGGCTGTCCGAGCTAAGTAGCGCCTCCAGCAGGACTGGATGTGGATGGCAGCCGCCTCAATGCCTCCCTCTCCCTTGTAGCGCTGACCTGGGCATAAGACCAGGCCCGATACCTCCTCCTGGTTTTCAAGCACTGAGAGGAGGTCGATCAGCGGAGGAGCCTTCCTCCAACCACTATCCCAACCATGGCCAAACTTCAGGAGCTGCTCCCCACTCACTTTGGCTAGAGGCACAGCGAAGTCCCTGAGCAGCTTTTCCAGGGCATCCAAAGCATCTACCACACAGCTCCAGCACAAACTAAAGCTCTGCTTGAAGTGACAGAAATCTGCTGCCATTGGGTCGATCTGTCCCTTTATGATGGTGAAGGGGTATTTGCTGCTTATAGACACAGGCAGATTCTACAGGACACAGAAAAAACAACTGAGAGGAAACAAACCTAAAATTCAATAATATCCTGAGGATTGTCTTTGATGACTTTACCTTTCTTGATTTAATTCAGTGTCTAATTGAAACTGTTACAGTTTTCTTACCTGAGGGCTTTCAGGGACGACATTGGAGTTTTGCATCATGTCTCTGTTGTCCGTGGCCTTGGAAGTTGTGGTTGTAGGCGGTGTCTCAGTGGTCCAGACAGGTGTGCATTCTCTGCCTGTTCTTTTGCAGCTGGATCCTGGTTCTGTTTCCCATTTTAGCTGCTTGAAACACCCAAACCTGTAGCCGATCAGACCTGAAGCCACAGACAGGCACAGCTGTAGAGATCAGTCAGTGGAGACCAGTCATTACTGTTAACATCAAGTGGGAGCTTTTACTAGAACACATTTAAATGGGTTTTAAAGACCATTCAGCAGTATCATGTTAATGTTTATATGTGAGATGAAAAATAAAGCTCTGTCAGGATAAACTGCAGATATGAAGTTCTGTTCAGTGTACGGTTCATTTATTTAAAATTTGTTCTTTCAAGTAAGTCATTTGAAACTATATAAAGTAATTTATAATGTGGTCATCTGTTATGTTTTTGTAGTTTTTTTTCTCTTTGCACCACAAGATGTGTTTTTGTGTAATAGCAATGTCTGACTGTGTTTTTTTTACTCTGTAAAAAGCTGGAAAACCGAGTTTAAAAAAGAGGAAATTACACACAATCACTGAGCATTTACGTGGAGTACAACAACACTAATGTGTTTTTGATGAGGTGGTAAAATCTTTACCCGTCCCCGTCTCCTCTTTAGGTAACGCCAGTCTGTGATGGCCCTTTGATTCAATTCCCTGAAGACTCGCCACAGGGCCAGTGATGACTCGCTGACGTTTCGTCTGAAAAGAACATTTAGAAGATCAGAGGTTATGCAGATCCTGATCCTGGTACAGTGGTTCTGGGCCTGTTCTTAAAAAGTTGTTGCCCTCAGTAAACACGGTTCACCCAAAAAAAGATAAATCACAAGAGCTTAAGCAAGTTTTAATTGAATGGGGTTTTTTTCTTTAGCAGTTAGAATTTCTTTTTTTTCAAGATATGAGAGACAACCTTCAATAAGACTTGTGGTAGTATAAGTAAAAAAAAAAAAAAAAAAGTCTAGCAGAATGAGAGAGGACTGCATGATGGCAAACAAAAGATTTTCTGTATTCAGTCAGAATTTTGGAGAGCGATCAAACTGACAAAGTTTTAAACTGTCTTTTAACCCATCTCCTGCAAATCACAAAGCAAGATTAAAGATTTTAAAAGATTAAAAATAGATTAAATTATTATGACTCAGTAATTCTGTTCTGCTAAACCTTTTTAATATTCTACTTGTAACGTTACCAGTAGTAACATTACACAGATGAGGGATTCAGTGTGGCTTTCTGGCACATGGAGGTGAGTGGAACTGAAGAATGGCTCAGGAGTCAGAAGTGGTTTTACTAACCGAAAATCATTCGCAAACACATGGAAAAGCAAAAATCCTGGGAAAATTAACAAAGGACAAAGAAACAAAAACTAACTGAAATACCACAGCCTCACATCAAGCTGCTGACAATAATTCTCCCACAATCTACAGCTCAGTGGCTTTATATAGGCTACCCCACCTGGCCCCTCCCTAATTGGACTAAACCACTACGGGGTGAAGGAAACCAGAGAGAGAAATCCCATTTACCATTAATCTGCTCAGAAACACAATAAACATTCAAATGTGCAAATAAATATTTAAAAATAATTTGTTTCACAGGGAATTCAAATAATTCTTTGAATGAATGTTGCTTCCTCCCCCTTCACTGCCCAACAGTGTCTGATCACCCAGAGCAGGAAGAGACTACTCAGCCCAACCCCCCCCCCCATGAAGGAATTCAATGTCATTTAATGCTGCTGAGTTAAACCAAAAACAATCTAACTAACTGAGGCTTTCATCCCCTGCCCAACCTGACACAGGTGGCCTGACTGAGCCTTGTCTCAGTGATTGCTGCAGGAACTGTAGAGAATCTGGGCATGTGCAAAGGTATGGGAGAATGAACCCTTTCACACTACTGTTCTGTAATAAGATTAAAAGCTGTTTTAACTGTTAATAGATTCAAATGTCTCATCACTCGGACAACACAAAGTTTGTGCTGCTAATCCTCCAAACTTGTCGCCTAGTGTCCTCTCTTCATTCTCCTCAGACCACTGAGCTCTGTGACAGACCACAGGTAGCAGCCAGGTGTTTGGAGAATCTCCCCTCAAAGGCACACATCTGTTTCAGAGGAGGTTGGAAATAGGTGGCACCTTCTGTAAAACTGCTAAAATGCAGAAGCTCATTCGCTGACATGGATATGGAGTAGAGGAGAGCTGGCCGGAGTCGCAGGAGGAGGCAGCAGGCAGAAAGCCAGAGCTTAGCAGTTGGGGAAGCTACGGCTGTCTTATTGGCATGCTGGACCAGGTATCTGCTTCTGTCTTGAGACAGCTGTAAACCAGCAGCCCATAGCACAGCAATCAGGCGCCTGTTTCTTTACAAGAATGCTGATGTGCTGCAATCTGCTGCTTTCCGCTTTCTGCAGCCAGCACTTCCATCTCCCCTATATCGGCATGACGGCCCGGGCCAGTATTTCTCATGTCAGGTACAGATTCCCAAAACCACACCGGAGAAGAACGTGTGTAAAACTGATCTAAAACTAATGCCGACCTTTGGAAAGATGGATTTGTTTGCTGTGATAAGAGCTAGTTGTCATCACCAGTCAAAGTGACCTTTACATCACTGTCTCTCTGAGTATGAGACTTGATGCCGACCTGTTAATGCCGACCTGTATCATCACTCTTCACTCTAGCATAAAGTGTCACTTCTGGGTACTAAAGGTGATATTGATATGATATTAGTCATCTTAGTTGTAGCAGGAATTTCTGTAATTCTTTCTTATAAATCTTTTTTCCGAGGTATGTGCTATTTGTTACAATTAATACTAACAAGGACTCAGAACACAGTAATCAGTTTCTCACTGCACAAAGCAAACAGCTGGAGGACATGATCTTATTCTGCTCAGAGTTTACTACTGCACCTGAATAAAGTCTTTTCCAGCAGGACTGGGATGTGATGGAAAAGTCTGCCACGTAACTAAAAAAAAACAAAAAAACAAAATCCCAGATGCAGCCTGATTCCAGAAAGATAACCTAAGTGTTCAATTTCAGAAAGCCACAACTGAATTTCCTGTCATCCACTCCGTGATTGTCATGCAGACTCAATCTGACAACAAACTGCATCACATAATTATTAGAGAAGAAAATGAGCAGGACTGAAAGGCTGCAGGGGAAACCTGAATCAAGCTTTATTTTTCAGTTCAGTGTTTGCTTTAAACCCAACTGGAGTACACAGTGTGTCAAAGTAGGATCCTGTGTTTTCCATGGATTTGTCAAACAGAAGAAAATCTCTGCACACCTGAATTGTGTGACAGGTGCGTCGGAGGAGGATGCAAATAATACCATTAAAAGGAAATTCATAACATATGTTAGAAAGTGAGACAGTGTGCAGGGATTCCTTTCATTGTCATGGATGCCATGAAAACACTCTTACTAGTATCAATACAATACACAAATACTTCATACTGAAGGCCCAGAAAACAATTAGCAGAGCTATTCAATTACAAAATGAATGGGGTCAGATTTTAAAACCAGGATATTTAGCTGGGTCAGGCATTTTCAGCAGCTGCTAAGCAGCAGGTAATGACAGTTTTTGAACCAACACAAATGCATGCAATGAAAGACAAGCTGTGTCGGTCCTTGTTTTTCTTTTAAATAACACAATGCACTCGCTGCAAATCAAACACACTGGTTTTGCGCTTGGGTTTGGCAGTTAAAAAAAAACAAGTATTTGTCCAGACATGGAAAAACTGTTGTTTTTCATTGTCAATTTTATGTTTGCAGGTTGACGACAAGAGGTCGTATCACAGAACTGCTACTACCACTACTAGACACACATTTACAACAATGCACTGCATCAGGAGTTGAATGTTGTGAGGCTACGCCAAGTGTTGCATTGAAGGTCTGTGGAAATTTCTTTAGGCTCATGTAACGTGTTTTTCTTGGTTTTTCTCTGCTTCTCTGGCTGGACCACTCAGGGGTTGCTTCTGGGCCACGTGTGGCCCGCAGGCCGCCACTTGAATAGGCCTGACGTATAGTATTCTAAAAGTACATGCAAACATGCATGCGTTTGTTAATCTGCATTTATTTTTCTAGGCACAAAACTTACTACATGTGAGCTCCTCTTGTGAACATCAGGGAGTGATATTCCAAACTTCTGGTGCATTACAGCTCTGTTGTTGGGGTGAGTGGGATTACACAGCAAATTCATAGATAATGCTGTCTTGTGCTTAGTGAGACAGAAAAAAATTCAAAACTTTAATTCAAAGATGTGGGGTTGAGATAATAAAAGCATTATTAAGTAATTTAATGGTTTTCTGAAAGGTATAACAGTGTTTCCTTTGTCTCATGCTGCTCTACTGAACCTGTTTTAATGTGCAATACAATGAAGTTCCTGAGAAAATAAATTCAATAAATTCAGTATATGTTGTGTGTTCTCTATACAAAGTAAAAAGAGCATTCGTGACTGAACATGAATAATTCTCTACCTTTTCGCCTGGTGAAGCTCCTGGAAGGTCCTCTCTTTGTGGACGCACATCTGGGATACTCACCAGAGCTGGTTCCCTGTGTAATGTCTCTTTTTCAGGCTCACAACACCCATCAACAGAATATAAGCCATTCTAAATATATCACTTTAAAGTTCTAGCAATGAGATGGTCAAGGAAGTGTCCTCATTTTAAACAGACATTTAGTAACAATACATACAAGCTGCTACTTAAATACCATTTGGGAATCTGTGTTGTCTTCTTTTGGATGTCCTCAATGCTTGGGAGAACCAGAAGCTGCTTATTCACCGTTTTCAGATAATCCTCCACATGTTTCTATGTACAACGAAGGAGCAAAGAATTTGTCTGTTTGTGATTCAACTTAATTTGTCTTGTGTTTATTTAATATTATTGTTACCAGTGATTATTCCGAATAAAGGATCCTTACTCTAATGCTGATCTCAGATTTGTGAATATTAGCCTCCAAGATCTGAACGTCCAGTGTTTTTCCCCTCTCGTTGATGGTGATTTTCTCAAGACTACATTTAAGTTTTCTCAGATCATCTTGAACCTGTAATAGACAGTTCTGCGATATAACATACAGTGGATAACTGGCATGAGAATAAACGCACATTTCTGGAAAATATGATGAAGGAAAGTGTAATGCATCCTCCGACCAGAGATGGCGGCGCTGTGCCGAGAACACACGTGAGGCAACCAACAACCATGAATTCAACTTTTAGCTGAGCGCTTGTTCTTGTACTTTACTATAGATTTTTTTTTTTTATCTTATCATCACTGTAAAGGTTTACAAAGAAAGAGGAATTTTAACCGTTAAACAAATGACGCTGACGTTAGCACATTGTACAAGGAAATGCGTTTCCATCTGTGCATATGACAATAAACACTTTTGACTTGACTTGACTAATGTTAACTTGAGCTAATCTCAAAAATGCTTGCTAGCAAAGCCAAATACACCAACTAACTTTAGCTAGCTCATTTCTAGCAAAGCCAGTAAGCTAACGTTACTGAGTTTGCTAACATAGCTAAGGTAAAGTAGCTTGACAACATGAGCTGTTACCTGAACTAAAATTGTCCCCAACTTATCTTCAGTTTTTAGCTTGTCAGACATTTTTGTGTAATTTTAGGTACAGCGTTAATTGACGTCACGACATCACAGTAAACAATTTTAAAAGCTAACGGTAACTACTGTTATCAAATCCATTAGCTGGCTCGTCGTCAATGAAAACTATTCAGAAATTATTCGTAACCATAACAACCGGATGACAACAACGGGATGCCACACTGGGTAGAGACATCACTTTGCCCTGAACAGAGACTGTCAGCCCTCTCTCAGCTTGCGTGCAAACCACCGGCCAACCATGGTTAACGCTATATTAGGCTGATGAGAATATTAATTATGATTCTACTTTACCTAACCTTTGAGTGTATGAATATGAATGTCGGTTGCGATTCTGGGTCATGGGTGAGACTCTGCCTGAATGATAAACTCAGGGCATAAAAACACATATATGATTTATTTCTGCTTCCGTACAGGAAGAGTATTTATTGTAAACGTAGATAACATTTTTCAGTGCCTTATTGTAAGACTGCATAATTTAATAGCAACGAATATTATTCTATCAAAACGCGTTACAAAATAAATTAAGAGCCCTGTCCGTCAGGCTAACGTTGCACCGGAAGAGACCCTTGCAGCGTCAGAGTTGAAAGGTTAACAAAGTCGGCAAAGCTAACTAACGGCTGAAGAAGGTTGGCCAAAAAGTTGTAAAAATGTCAACCTCAGAAGAAAACACTGAGATTTCTATTCCATGTGTGCTCGTCACGAGCTGTGACAGTGGGTTTGAAGAAGAAGAGCTGATAAAACGTAAGTTTATGACGTATGATTTTGCAAACAGGCTAACGCTAAGCAAACCTAACGTAGCACAACAGATGCCATTTGCTAGCGGCTGTATGATACTAATACGGCTTAAGAACCCTTAGTATCATGTTGATAAACTATTTGAGTGTTATCTGTTCATGGAACTGATGTAAAAACGGAAATGCTAAGGCTGAGTTAAGGTTACATGCGTCTAATTTCTGTAGTTCACAATGAAAGCAAGCTGAGCAGCTTAGCCTAACGTAAGGTTTCCATTTAAGTGAGATAAATGTCAAATGCGTTTCTCTCACAGAAATCCTTAATTCGTCGATTTTGCCTGAGCCGATCAAGAGAGAACAATCAGTCTCCTGGTATCCATGGACCATCAACAACAAGTACTACACGGCAGATGTCAGGCTATGTGTTGTACCCAGCACTTTTCAGATGTCATCAGAGATTGCCCAGTCCATGCAGGCTTTCATCGCTTATTTTGACAGTACAGTGGTACGTGACTTAACTTTGAGGCATACTTTGAAGATCTCATCAGTATATCTCGTGATTCATGTGTAACGTTTATGCGTGAATGGTGTTTGCAGAAAGATGGTCTGGAGAAGCTGCATCCTTGGATATCAGTTGTGGAAGATCTCGCGCCGGAGGTGCTCATTCTGGTGTGCGACAGAGTCTGTGAAAATGGTTTGTTCTCCAGCTTTGTTTGAAAGCAGAATTTCTGGAATACAACATTGCAGGTTACTGTGTGGCAATTGAAATGCAACTTGCATTCTAGGGGTCACCAGACATGAAGCACAGCAGTGGTGTTTGGCTCACGCCTTTGAGCTGGTGGAGCTCAATCCGCAGGAGTTGCCGGATGAGGATGGTGAGTTTTACAGACATAAATTGCAGTGACATCATGTATATTTAAATTGTTCATGTTTTTTTTGTGAATTCTGCTGTCTGTGTTGCCTTATAGATGACTTTCCAGAATCCACAGGAGTAAAGAGAATTGTCCAGGCTCTCAATGCCAACGTATGGTCCAGTGTGGAGATGAAAGATGGTAAGATGGAAAGATGGAATTTACTTTTTCACTTTCCTCTGTCTCTTTTCTTTTTCTCTGTGTATGTATAGTGTGTTACCGTTTGTATCTGTGTTTGATAGGGCACAATCAGGGCTTTGGTCTGATAAGTAGTTTAGTGGCCTCCAGACACAACAACCCACACAACTGTCCAGATCCTCCAGTAAGTTGCAATTTTGTGCAGCCGTTTTCATTGTAACACCTGTAAGTGTCTGTTTATGAATAATAAGTTCTTCCTGATGCACATGAATCCATTTTGATCGAAAAGGCATTTTCAGTCTGTCGCTTTTTAAGGTGGTATGCTAAACCTAGCTCCTTTTCTGTGGCAGTCTTCCAGCTTGCCAGCAGAGGGCTCCCTTGTCAGTGAAGAAGCTAACCATACAGAGAGTAACACAAGCACAGACGCACAGGGAGACGCAGTTGTTGGTAAGTGAACAGATCCGAATGAAATCTTTTTTTGCTATTTGATGTTCATCCTGATTGCACATTTTCTTCAGTATGTTCAAAAACATGTGTTTCTCAATGACTAAAGACTTTGTGGCTTTACTTATGAAGTTAAAGAAGGGAAAGTTCACCTCCAAATCAAAAGTGCTTTTTCTCCAACTTGTAGCACTGTTTGTCCATCGAGATTGTTTTGTTGTGGGTTATGGAGTTGGAACCAGGTGACACTTGTGTTGTGGTGCTGAGAGTGTCAAAAAATACATTTGAAGAAGTTAAAAAGCAATGTCCTTGCCAGAGTTCATGGCCCAGTTCCTCAAGATATTCCACTGATCTCGTAAGCAGTTTGTTATTTTCTTTCTACCAAGCTACAGTGTATCACTACATGAAGGAAGCATGCATCCACCCATGGATAAGAGGCTCATGCTCATGACAACAGGATAAGTAAACATTAATGGCGTTCCTCTCAGCTGAGCTGTTATCTTACTCGGCTCAGTTGTGCAAGCAGAAAAAATGCATGCTCCCTTCTGCATGGTGATATGGTTGGCAGGTGTAGTTTTCTCTATTGCTGATATTTTCAAAACTCTGCAGCTCACACCAAAGCAATCAAGATGGATAAATAGCACTACAGGTAAAAGTTTAAAAAAGTACCTTTGATTTTGGGTTGAGCTGTTCCTTTAATATTCATTTGTGTTGATTTGCTCAGATGCCGTGACAGATATGGACATTCAGGAACTTGCAAATCTCACAGCTGGTGATGCAGACGTGGATAACTTTGAACGACTCTTCACCAAGTTAAAAGAGATGAAAGGTAAATGAGAAGTTATTGTCCCTTTCTAAAACATTCAGGATTTCTTGTTGTTTTGACCCTGTTCTCCTTTTGTTTTGAGATTTAATATCAGTACATTTGGCAACATTTACATTTTGGCTTTCTCTCATTTTTATCCTGTAGACAAAGCCTCGTCATTGCCTCATGAGCAGAGAAAGGTTCATGCAGAGAAGGTGAGAGAATATTCGTCACTGGTTTACCAAGACAAGGACCTGTGAATGCGTGTGACCTGGTTAGAAATGAATGAAAATCTACCAAGAAATTGTGTTGAGCCAGTGCAGCATCACTATCTGGTTATAGCATGTTCACAGAATCAAGTAATTGTCAAATGTGTCATTCCATGCTTAATTAAGACAAAGCAAAGTAAACAAAATCAGTTTTATTCAAATAATTTTGGAAGCAGCAGCATGTTTCAGTAGCTGTTGTCAGTGTGAATCCTTGTCTGGCTCTTTGAGTTTTGTCAGTAAACATGTATATGTAAACCTCCACACCGAATGCTTGTCGGCTTTCCAGGTAGCAAAAGCGTTTTGGATGGCCATCGGTGGCGATGATGATGAGATAGACGGCTTATCATCGGGTGAAGAAAGCTAAGAGTAACTGCCTGTGACCGTCTTTTGTCTCCTGATCCTCCTCCTGTCCTCGGGGTGCCAACAAGATCCAGCGCCCTGCGACTGGCTTCCTCAACCTGGAAAGTGGAGCTACTTACAGATGTCACTGTCGGCATAGTCCTGTTTAGAAACTTTGGATTCCGAAATGAAATGATTGCAGTACTGGTGTAAAGTGAAAAACAGCTGAATATCTTGATGAGGGTCAGAAAAGAGCCAACTGACTGACCCTCACTCTCCTTAATGTTTCCCCTTTCTGTGTCTCAAACCCACAGTGAACCTCAATACATAATTACTGTATTGCATATGGAAAAACAAAATTATGTGGGCTTTGATTTATGTATTCGTCCTTTCGGTACAGTTGTCACATATATTTGCAGGTGACATTATGTGCCTTATCCTTAGAAAAGTTGTAAACATTTATTGCACACTCTGTTGAATCAACATAAAGACTTGAGATTTGAAATCTTTCTGCTCACAGGTGTGATTTTAACTATGGCTGGACAATATGGCCCAAAAATGAAACCCCAGATTTTTTCATACCTCATTCGATTTTAATCGATTTTTTTTTTTTTTTTTAACTACACAAGACAAAAGAATTATTTCAAATATGTTGTTTTTATTTCAGACAGACATGAATTTCCCTTTTGGGAAAAAAAGGGCAAACCTAACTTTAACCAAACCTTTTTTTTTTTTTTAACAAAGGTTTAATCACACAAAGATGAACCTCCCAACTTGGGATTAAGAAAGTGCCAGTTTACTTCCACCAAACTTCACTTCTAAACAATAAGAGCCCAGAGCTGAGAAAGGGCTGTAGGCTACTGTGTTTACCCTAGCTAAAGAAGAAAATCGATTTTTGTTTTTTAATGTCCTCCAAACAAATTAATTTGAATTTCGATTTAAATCAATTTATTGCTCATCCCTAATTTTAACATACAGCACAATGCTCTCAGAGAAAAAACAGGAACACCTGTATGCTGCAGATTAGTACCTCTCCGAAAAATAAAACGTTTGATGTAGTTGCTGTGCTGTATTTGACATTTTGTCTCATTTGTACGTGCCATTTACAGTTAGCCATGAAGCGAAAAGCCCCAGCAACAGCAGCATCATTATGAAGTGAATTTATATACTTGGGTTTTCATTTTTCTAGTGATTACATGAGCCACAGTTTAAAAACACTGACACAATTCTTTTTACACAGTTGCAATTTATTAAATTTCACAGATAACAAAACAGTGGTCATTTGAGAACAAATATTAAGCTACATGAAAATAAGCATGTTCATAAGACTTGGAAAAGAAATCGACAACTAAAACTACCAAGGAACACAAGTACTGATACAGATCTACCAACTACCTAATACGCTGTAGTACACAGTATTTCGGTTTAGCACCATGAAACAGATGACATGGTGACTCAGACTCGTGTACTGTAAGTGCTGGATAAACATGGTGGCTTCATTGACAATGACCATGGACAGCGAGCATATTACACATGCCTCATACTGAAGCGATGTACATCTGATACGCAGGATTTACTGGACGAGCAAACTACCACTAGAGCTAAAGCCTTACACTGATCAACACAGAGGTCGGGAGTGCATCATGCACCCACGAGGAGCATAGTGTACTATTGGTTAACAGTTAATATGTGAACAGACCTGCTTTTAGTTTTCACTCTACATCAATGGATGAACCACAGCCATGGTTGCCTCGGCACTAAAGTCACACGGTGCCTTAGTTCAATGAGTCCTCCACATCACTCACACTGTATTTCATTCTCTATTATCAACTAACAGCAGCTGGTACAGTAGTCGACTGTGTTACAGTCAGCAGAGTCCGCGTTTAAGCAGCTCACAACTGGGTCATTACAGCAAAGTCCTTTTGTGTATCTATTCATGCCGGAGGTCAGTCAGGTCCACCATTTCAAGCAATGCATGACTACAAGAAATCACGAGCTATAAATATTTATGTACAATCATACTGAGGCACTAAAAAAAATATATTCCCATGCAGGACAGTATGCAAAAATAACTTATAAAATATCTCTTTCACTGAGCAAAATAGTTTTCATACAAGGGTTCTTTTCAAGAAACAAGGATTCCAATGTCTAATTTGTTTAAAATAGATAAAATACCAATTACATGATCAATCATATAACTGACACTTTTCATGAGTACAGATAAATTAATATGGGCAAAGTACCTTGTACTTAAAATATTCATTAAATATATTCTATTTAATCACTACTCATTACATTTTTCATGTTCATTTATAGTTTATTTGATAAATAAGCCCCCCATTTCAGTCGTGACAAAGTGGTACTGGAACACTGAAACACCAGTGTGATGGTATTCATAATTTTCGCTAATTCATAGAATCAAAAATGCTTCTGAACAAATGTAAAAGGTGACAAAGCTGAAACTGTACCATGATTTTGATCCGATAAAACAAACATTTCAATCATCTTTATAAAAAAAATGACAACACTTGGCACTGACGTCTCAATGAAGAATGAAGAAATGGGGTCAGTCTTCTGAAACCTACTGCAGATACTCTGTGGCTGCCTGTTGAATGCATGAGAGCAAAACAATGAACAAGTCCTAATATTATCGTCAAATGAAGACATTAAATGGTACTAAAGAAAGTGCTACAGATGAGGTGAAATGTTCAAAGATGGTGAGGGAGAAGAGCGACTTGCTGATTTGATGAGAGGATCTTTCCTTATTATCACTGACAGACGCTTGAATGTTCCTGTGTGGTTTGTGTGTAAGGAAGTGAATGGGAAGGAGGTGTTTTTGGGAAACATGTTGCTCCTATGACACACTGGAGCAGTGGATGCTGGGGGAGCCCATCTGTGTGAGGACCTTGTCCAGCCACTGCAAAGGGCCATTGAGATGCAGCTCTATCCAGCAGGGGGTGCTGGTCACTGTCTGACGTCTGCAGGAGACAGAGGGAGAGCAGAGACATACAGTAGTTGGTCATCACTGACAATTTTTTCATACTTCACTGTAGCATAAATTGAAGAACCACTGGCACATCACTGTTCATGAAACTTCACTACAGTGAATGCAGAGGGAGGTCTTTGTTCAATGAGAGCCCACATGCTTTACAGGCTATTCCTGAAGCCATTCAAGTTTCTCTCAGAGATGTTTTTCTCCAAGGTGTTTGGTGCCAGAAATTTAACACGGCCCACTTACAGTCCAGTGGGAATCCCCCTTGCAGAGGGTGTCTGAAATGGGTTCACCTCCCACTGCATGTCCCCTGCATTCTTCCACCGTTACTCAGCCCTCTCTTGCTGCCTCACAGCTGCCCCTCCCCCAACCAATCTCTTTTTCCTGTGCAAGTCTGCTACTGTGTGTACAGAACACTCCTTAATGTTTCACTCCTAAGATTAAACTTCATTATCCTGATCATGAACATCAAGGTCCTGTCACCTTTTCCTCTAAAATTTAAACACATTAATGAAACATTTGGTTCCCAAATTTGTGCGATGAACCAGTTAACTTTTGCTAAACAGGCTGGGACAAACATCCTGAGATGCATGTGTAAAAGCAGGTACAGCTACCTGAACGCTTTTCTATGAAAGAACTTTTTATTCAATCAACAAGAGTGAGAAGGAAAATGCACTTGGTCTTGGTTATAAATGGTTTTATGTGTAGTCAATTCTGCAGAGTGAAGTCTTCTGCTAAAGCTCCATTTCCACTGAGCGGTACAGTTCAGTGTGGTTCAGTACAGTGCACAATGATTTGTTTCCACTGTCAGAAGGGAACCAAGTAACTGTACGTGTTTTGGTCACCCTTTCATTGGGGTCCATTGACTGCAAGCAGGCAAAAAGCTGTTTTCAAGTGTTGTCGTAGAACTGTTGATATATCACTTTGGCAAGTTTTATATATTTTTTTTTTAGGCGAGAATGTTGCCATGTACATTTAAAACATGTCCGTTTACCCTAATAACGCTTGTTTGTAAATCAGTCTCAAAGTTTTCAGACTTGTGAGGAGCTGCAGCTGGCGGTGAGACCTGCCGCT
>JAPQLA010000022.1:16216869-16231325 GCA_029822935.1 Naso vlamingii | reverse complement strand
AAAGTGTCATGAGATAACATTTGTTGTGATATGGCGCTATATAAATAAATTGAATTGAATTGAATTGAATTGAATTTCAGTGCATTTTCAATCTCAACAAGTGTTAGTTGTTCACCCAGATCTACAACATCGTTTTCGGAAAGGTGAGGTAAGGAGATACTTTTAAGGAATTGTTTGCATTTATTCTTATTGAAGGAAATGTGAGAAGAGTACAGATTCTTGTAAAATGAGGCAAATTCATGGTTAATCTGATGAGGATCCGTCAAAATTTCATCTTTGCTCGATCTAATAGATTCAATATCTGTGAATTTCTCATCATTACGTAACTTAAGTGCCAAAAGGTGACTTGGTCTTGAACCATTAAAATAATAATTGCGTCTTGTTCTATGCATCATGAATTCAGCCCTATGCCTTAATAAAGTACAAAGTTCTGTTTTTATGAGTTTGAGCTCCTGCGCAATTGTGTCTGAGAAGTGTTGATGTTGTTTGTGTTCTAAAAGGGCTATTTTTTCCTCTAGTTGTGTTAACTTGGCAAGTTTTGATTTATTCAGGTGAGAAGAAAATGAGGTGGAAAAATTCTTAATAAAACCCTTGATTGCATCCCAGAGGATACGAGGGTCATCTACTGAGCCATCATTAATGTTTAGAAAATCACGAAGTTTCAACTGGAATTCATTGCAGAAATCATTATTGTTAAGCAAAGAAGTATTAAAGCGCCAGCGCCTTGACTTTTTTATATTGCTGTCAAAATTGCATTGGACAGTAACAGCAGAGTGATCTGAGGTAGTGGATGGCAGAATTTCTATCCTGGGAAAATAGGGATAAAGAGATTTAGAAAGCAAGATATAGACTAGTCTATTCTTGAGTATGTCTTGTGTCTATTTGAGAAAAATGTATATTCTTTGCTAGTTGGGTTGAGAGCACCGTATATGTCTATCAGACCAAGATCAGATAAAAAATTCTTTAATGCAGATGAAGCTTGTTTCTGAGAACCAACTTCTTGCATAGAAGAGCGGTCAATAGATGAGTTAACGACTGCATTCATGTCTGCACCGATGACAAATTTAGATTCTGACAGTTCAAGTAGGGTGGTGGTTAAATTAGGGAAGAAAAGAGGATTAAAAACGGTTGGGGCATATAGGCTACTGAAACAAAGGCTATCTTGTTTCCCGATATCACAGTTTTAAGGATAGAAACTCTACCATCCATAGTCCCCGCTGAACCCAAAATATTAAGTGATAGTTTCCTTCTAAGCATTATCAAGGAGCCTTTGGTTTTAGAGCCTGCGAATGATGACACAGCAACATAATACTACTTGTTAGCAAATTTATATAGTGGACAGTGTGAGATGTGCTTCTTGTATAGCCTAAATGCAATATCTATGTGCTTCCGATGAAGATAATCTAAACAGCGTGCCCTCTTATTTGGCAAATTTAAGCCACAGACATTCCACGACACTAAAGAAAGTTCAGTCATCAGTAGGGTTATACAGATATATGGTTACAACAGGATTTAGAAGTGACATATAGAGAATTGGATTGGACATATAGAGCAGATCGGACACATAGAGCAGAAAGAACTGGTATGACATAGGATAAAAAATAATTACATTACTGGATGTAGACAAAAACGACAGAAGGACATAAAGAAAAAACATTAAACCATTATCCCAGATTGGTCGCCACAGGCCCCATCCCCTGCATGTCCATCCCTGTAGAAACGATGATTCACACATGTTTCTAAATGGACATGATATCTCTGTTAATAGACTAGAGAAATGCAGGAACAAAAGGGACAAAACAAAATAGACTATATAGTCCTCCTCTGGTGCTTAAGAACTGGAGCTTACATCGTCAGTGCTTCTAAATAATTATAAGGGCAACTTAAATTCTGACACCGTCCCTATAATAAACCAAAATTGGGGTTAACGATGCCCCTCGTCACCCCCGCTACTATCCATAATGGTATCACCTCATTGACCATTTCACCTCTCACATTAATTACGTAAACCGAGGAGATGCAAAATTTTCTCATAATCACAGGTCTTTATTTCTGAAAATTTATTTATGACCTCGCAAGGAGGGAGAAAAATGCAAGAAAGAAAGAGAGAAAAAGAAACACATCGACAACACTATTGCTGTCGTGTTGGGAATCACCCTCCCATATTCCCTACATGGTATCGTCCATAGTTACGTTACTCGTTGTTGCAGGAAATACACGCCGGTAAAGTTAATGGACCAAGTAATTTAGTAGGAATCCTCTTCAAACAAAAGTAGAAAAGTCTCAGTTCATCGTGATATTGTGGTGAAAGATTGTTCATTAAGTGTTACAGTCCGGACGTGGACGGAAAGGATAAATGCGTCTTACCTCCACTCACAGTATGCGCTTTGCTGAGACTGAAGTTACCTCAATTGACTGGCGAGAGATTCAGCCTCTTGCGGATCATCTAAGAAAACAATGCTGTTTTCATGAAGAATGCGAAGTCGATAAGGATATGCAAAGCCTCGGAACATGCCCTTCTCCAGAAAGACTTTTATTGCTCGATCAAACTCCTTACGCCTCCGTCGGACTTCTGTGGACAGGCCTTGGCGAAAGGTGAGCTTGGCCTTGCCCTCGAGGATTGTAATTTTCTTAGCTGCCTGTAATATTGTTTCTTTATCTCTGAACCTTTAGAAACGGATTAAGACGGGTCTTGGGGGGTTCCCAGGTTCTGGCTGTGGTCGTAGGGAACGATGTGCTCTCTCTAACTCCAGTGGATTATCCAAGGAGAGTTTTAGACAGTCAGGCAACTTCTGCTGAATATATTTGAGTAAACTGCCTTGTCTGCCCTCTGCCTGTTCTGGAAGGCCCAGTAGAACCAAGTTTTTCCTTCTTCCCCTGTTTTCTAGGTCGTCAGTCTTAGCTTCCAGTGATTTTATCACTTTTTCTGCTCGGTGTAGAGCTCGTTGTGTAGATTTTAAGTTGTCTTCTAATGTCGAAATCCTGTGCTCGGCTTCATCCATGCGCTGCTGCTGTTTCTCAAGTATCTGGTTAGTTGCCGTTAGAGCTTCTTTCATTGTTGAGACTTGGGTAGTCACGCTTTCCAGTTGATTGTCAATACCATCCAGACGGCCCAATATCACAGAGCGTTGAGATTTTAGCTCTAACATTATTTCAACAAGAGATGGGTCATTCTCTTCAAATTCTTGCTCAGCTTGTGTCGGGTCCTCGAGGTTTGATTTGCCTCGTTGACCTTTCCTTGTACTATGCTCTGTTTCCTGTCAGCGCAGCACGCTGCTCCTCCACACAGAGAGTGAGCTGACAGTTACCTGCTGCAGGTAAGACACTGACGAGGCAAAAGTGCCTCATACAACCCCACATCAGAAAACAATCTACCCCTTTAACTGAGAGCAGGACAGTAAAGCATTTCACTGACGTCATACCAATTCAAGTCTGTTCCCAAAACTGCTGATGCCATGTTTACTCTTTCATTTACTATATTAAAACATTCTCAAGTATGAGAGACAGCACTTTTTGCCAACCATTCCCTCAGCAGCAGCACTAGCCAGTGTGGTGATGATATTTTTTCCAGCTGAACTCTACAACAACTCAGTTCATTGTTTAGCTGTCAGACAAGAAACATCTGGTTCTTATTGTTTTACTCTCACTTGGCCCCCTGCCGAGTTTGTCGCAGGGGGCCACAAAAGTCAGATGTAACTCATAAATGACACAAACTGACTGAGAGAAACACACACAGTCCCAGTGAAGCTTTTGCAGTGTGAAACCGAAGCAGTTGAATGTTTTCCAAAAACACCTCAGACTACCGCCACCTCTACCTGCTATTCAGACTGTTCAGTGTAAGATCTGAGACTCCATCAGGGAGCACAGCAACAGAGACACTTCAGACTCATCACCCAGCACTACTTCCTGCATCAAGGGTGTATTTATTGGGTCGGCTGAGGTTAGCATTCCCAGCTTCTGCTGGGATTGGCCTGTGCTCTGCCCTGTGTCTCTGATTAAGCGCCCTGACATGATGACTACTCTGACACCCAGCTGGACTGAGGCAACCCTCTCATCCTCCTGAAGAAACATCAGCTGTTCAGCAGCCAGCCAGAGATTCACAGGCTTCTCCACACCAGTGCAGCACCTCTCATCCTGTGACATTCTTGTGCAGGAGAGAAACCTTCTCCAGTTTATCATGCTTCACTGTGAGAAAGTGTGGACTGCCCATTGCCTGCATATGAAGACACACATGAAGAACCATACATACACACACACACACACACACACACACACACAAAACACACTGTGACAGCAATGCCTCCAGTTTGATTTTAGCTGAAAACTTTTGTAATATTTCCTTTTTCTACCTCCCCTCACTTCCTGTCACCTGTTTTCATCATTTCTGTTTATTTAACCCCAAACGCAAATAATGGCATGAGACAAAGAGAACTGATTTGCTTTCAGTTAACATCATGCAGATGCTGTTCTACAAAATGGTTTTCTATTGGTTGAGTCTACTCTAATAGCAAGTGCATCTGACCTGTATTTGACCCAAAGCCTTTCTCTCCCTTAGCCACATTACAGGAGGTGATGAAGAACAGCAGAAATTGGGCCTTTTGTAGGACACAATCACTGAGTCTCTGTATACCCGACAGACAGCATGACGGCCTCAGCAAATCTACAGTCGTGCACTCCCTGAGATTGAACCACAATCCAAACAGTGGCCCACGCCCTACCTGGAGCCCAGAGCACATTCCCGAGAACTGAGAAAAATACATTTTTTTTGTGTAGGCTAACACCCGTGCTCAGACTACATACCATGATGTAGAACTCTCATTTTCTGGTAACAGGCCTACAAGCTGCCTGATTAAACATCCTTTTCACAAAACTTGGTTGCTTAAAAATTGAAGAAATCATTGCGGAATGATTTCAGCTCCTTCCACAGACCTCCCACCAGCAGGGAAGAGATGAGTGTCTGCCATATGTAGGGGGAAAAAAAGGAACAAACCAAAAAATAAATAAATAAAATTGAATCTGAAAGTAACACACCAACATCTGCAAGGGTTCACATCAAAGAAACTGTGTTCCGTATTTAGTTATCATAGTATTCTTGGTAACACTTCATTTTACTTAAACCAGGCTTTACTTGACCAGGTTAACAGATTGTCCAATATTTTGGTTCCACGTCCAACCAAGTGAAATCATGTGTGACTCATTCAGACCACTGAGGACACAGTTTGTATGTGCAGTCCTGCATCATGTCAGCAAACTGCCAGTTGGTTTTAGAAACATGGTAATCCCATGCGGGGAATTCCAAAATGAGCCCTTATTCCAGCTTTCCCAAAGTACACACACTCCAGTCTAAACATCCTCTGAGTCACATCTGCCCTTCTCCAGTCCGCTGCACGTGCCAACTGTGACCTGACATCCTTGTTTTCATGCAGCGGTGGATGTTTCACGGCTGAGTTACCGTGGCAGCCGGTGAAGCTTACTTGGACCTTTTTAAAAACTTGCTTAGGTATTTGAAAAACACTAACTGCTACTGCACGTCACATTCCTACGGTTTCGGTTGTAATTAACCGTTAAGCTTGCCGTCTGACCTGTCATTAGTTGTGCAAACTTAGATGGAAAATGACACAACAGACTTGACGTTAAATGTACAGGTTGAAGGGTGAGTCATCAACGTACAGTAATGCAAGTTGAATTTTTAACATTCAATGTGCCAACTGGTTGTGACGTGTGTGCACAACAAAATGAGAAAACTGCGCTAACGCAGGTCACGTTGGCATTGATCAGCTAAGGTTAGCTTGGCTATCCAGTAACGTTAACGTTACTGTTTGTACTATGGCAGCTAAAGCTTACGACCACTGCATTTAAATCACAATTCATAACATCACACGTTTTATCTTCTCGTCGTTCAATGTAGTAACTGACCTGTCAGAGTAAGCACTGGTATGGTAAAACAGAAAAAGGCATCACTAACAAAGCTCTGTGCTGCTAATATTAGCTCAAGCTAACTAGCAAGCTACTTAGCTAACCCTAGCTGTCCGTTAGCTTGCCAGCACAGCTAAGTGAGCAGCTAGTTAGCTCAGTTTGTGTTGTTACCTGGGGATGGTAATGCATTTCGTGTTGATATTCTGCGTTGTGATGGCTTTTTCCAACTCGTCCAACTGTCCCGTCTTCTTTAACTTCTTGACAAGACTTTTGACAGCCTTTTCGCACCATTTCTCCTCTTGCCCGTTCTGCTCTCCCTTCTTCCAGCCAAGAAGCCTCTTCACGATTGGAGGAGTGAACGGTAATATAGACATTTTAAAATGCAACTTAACAATATGTAACTGTGATCTGATCTGAGTCTGCCACCGAGAGGAACAGCGCAGTTTGTCGTTCCTTTATAACAACAGCTTGGTCAGCTAGTTGGCTAAGCTAGCCACATTCCCAGACAGACGAGCGGCTGGTGGCTGCCGGGGACTCGGCAGTGGCGGCTTGCGTCGCAGGTTCCCTCCCATCAGTCGGCAGTGTGTCGGAGCGGAGCAGCTCCTCCGCCAGCCGGGCTGCATGTGTGCCCCTCCTCCTGCTCCTCAGTCAGCTGCTCCGTCCTCCATCTGTACCGTGCAACAATGTGGAGCATAAACTCTTAAACTCTTCTGAACTCTTATCTTTTCACACTTCCAGCGACCACTGCAAAACTAAGCACTGTGTAATTTCTAGTAAGCTCCATTTATACCAGTGTGTTTGAGTTTGATCGTCTGATTTTACAACAAATTCAGATGTTCTAAAATGCAAGTGTCATTCGGTGGCATATATCAAACAAAAGGGGCAAGAAACAGAGAAAATAATGTTGCCACCAGAGATATGTTGACACTGGAAAATGATCCAGCTTTTGGATTTCCTGTGTCTGTGAAAAGAAAATTCTTCAAAGTCAGTCTTGGGCTGCTCACTGAAATGACTTGCCTCTGAGCAGGTGACCCTTCATTCAGGGGTGTTTGGGGTTTTGTGGAGTTGTTGATGAGTATCACCCCTGGCTGCTGCCTCCTGTGAACAGCACTGTGCTATAAATATCTCTGCCTGGGCCAGCCACTTTTTTCTTCTCCCTATTTTTAACCTCCATCAATGACTGCGGTCTATTTTTAAGCAAGTATTTCCTGTGGCTTCTTACTTCCCTCTTCTTAAATAAATATTACAGCTATCTGGGCGCTGGGACGTAAAAAATAACATTAAAGGACACGTCAGGACTCTACACTAGAGTCAGTATACTGGGCTAAAAATATGCCCTATTGTGGATCAACAAGCCAATCATATTCCAGAATAATCAATAAAATGGTTTATTTAGACCCTGTCTTTAAAGGGCAAATGACTGAACCGGAATCACCTTCCAACCAGTTAGGGCAGTAGGCCTGTGTCTCCTTTTTTTCCAATATTACATTGTCACATAACATACCTAAAGAAAGGGACATATCCTCCCACTTTAAAGATGAGGAAAGTTTTGGTTTTAGTGCTTGACAAATTACTCATTTAATTAATAAATTAAGATATCATTGTCATCAGAGAAGGAAACAGACTGTACCGAGGTGAGCAGGGCTGCTTTAGAGCCAACAGCCCCTTTTATCACCAAGAGACACGAGCAGGCCAGCTGGTGTGGGCAGTGTTTGCGTGTCTGCATGTGTGTGAGAGCGAGCAATGTTCGGTTCATACGTGTCAGACAGGGGGGCAGATGGGCCACAGCAGGCAGGAGAAGGTCCTGGGGACAGAGTAAAGAATGATTTTGGACAAAAGGCACGACGGCTGGCTGAATAAGTAATGACCGCACACAGTCTGATGGATAACAATGGCATTGTGATGGACCAACGTGGGAAACAAGCACGCGGGTAGCAGCGACCCAATCAGCTGAGCTGCTGTCACAACAGCACTGACACAAAGACAAGAGGAGCAGTTAGAGTAAATATTCCTTTTGTGTGTCCATATGGGGTCAAAATAGATCGATAGATAGATAGATAGATAGATAGATAGACATTCCATAGGATGAATGATAGCTTCAGGAGTATTGGATGATGAAAATAAATGTGAGTAGCACACAGTTACAACCCCACACAAACCTGTAATTGCCTCAGCAGCTAATTGCAGTGTGTGAAAATCAGACGTGGCTGTTCAGCTCGGCCCCATGTGGGTGTGGTCCAGCTCTCCCGACTATCTCTGCCCTTTCTCAATCTCCCTTCCCGCTGCAAGCTGCTATGTGTTGCATGCAGCCATCAGTCTCTCTCCAGACGGTGGCACCTCCAAATCTAGGGCAGGAGTGAACTTCCTCCTCTGTCCCTCCCTCTGACCTGTTCTGACCCATGAAGGGTTAAAACTATGACATCCTCCTGACTGTGATTCTCTCCATTTTGAACTTTTTCTCTTGTGGGTTTGTTTTTGTTTTTTCGTTTCTTTGTCACAGGAGCCTGCTTCCTCACAATCTCCTCCTCCTCTGATATGCACATAGAAGCTTGGGGCTCCACAAAAGACACTTTCTGTAAAGTATTAATAAGTCATGACTCATGGCTTTAAATCATTCACTTATGTTTCATGTGTAGTCATGGGTTGCCAGTCGTGTGAAAATACCTCTTGTGGGTATTTAATCACCTGTTTTGTTTTTATTATTTTTTAGTAGGCAATTTATTTTGTAATTAATCACGAAGCCCCTCTTATGGACTGTCAGACCACTTCATTCTGCTAATGTTGTCAGACCATCTGGACTAAAAGACATACATTTACAACATACCAGAACCATTTACATATACTAGCATGGCAGCTTACAGTAAGTTGGAATTAATTTGTTATCAAGAATGTTTAGTTATTTTTTTAGCATTAAGAAAAGGTTAACAACCAGAAACAACACCATTACTTTGCCTTTCCATTAACACTTAAATCCTAAAATGAATATCAGTCATGCAGTGCTGTTCAGCGCTAATTTGACTTTATTATCTAAAACATTAACCTGATCTATTTTCCAAAGTTGCAAGAAAATCTGTGGCATTTAGATTGAATTCATCACATCAGTCCATTATGTTTCCAAGTTGGTACACTGGCTGAAATACATCAACATATTGACACCTAGTGGCACAGAAGTGTTACTACAGCGTTTGTTATAGGACATACACTCACATGGCACCAAGTTTTTTGTGTTTGTGTTGAATTATGGCGTTGGTGTCAGTTATTACAATACTACCTGTTGTTGTACATCCCACCTATTAACCTGCTTATTAAAGTATCTGGATTTTTATTTTCTGTAGGTGTTTTGTCATAGAAAACATATTATACAGTAGGAAAAACATAAGTGTAATAATAAAATTAATGATAGCTAATTTTTTCATTCACCTGCTTCAGTGTCAGGGTGCTGGTACTGTGCCACCCTCTGTTTACTGAAGGAAATACTCAGATTTATCACTTAAGTAAAAATCACAGTGCCAAAACCCTGCATGCACATTTAACCTTTAGTAAAAAACTTCCAAAGTGTTAATAAAACTATACTTAAACTACCAAAAGTAAAAATGATGCATTCAGATTTTATTTTTATTTTTATTTTTTTTTAAATTGCATCTGGTACATGTGAGGCTAACTTGAACTATTTGACATACTGGTGGGTAATCTGTGAATCCCCACTTGGAGATCAAGTATCATCTTAACCTGTAATGATACGTCATATTTTATTTGTTGATTATTGTTCATTGGAATATGCAGTGTAACAAGTAACTGAAGTGTGGCAAAGCACAATGCTCCCCTCTATAATGTAGTGAAGCAGAGGGATAAAGTAGCAGAAAATGAATTACTCCTATAAATTATAAGTAGGTAGAGCGGGTCGTCTACCAATCAGAAGGTCGGTGGTTCGATCCCCAGCTCCTTCTGTCCACATGTCAAAGTGTCCTTGGGCAAGGCACTGAACCCCAAACTGCTCCCAATGGCTGTGCCATTGGTGTGTGAATGTGTGTGAGTTCCTGATGAGCAGGTTGGCTCTTTGTAGAGAAGTCACCTGCCCTTAGTGTGTGAATGTGTGTGTGAATGTGTGTGTGAATGTGTGAATGCTGACTTGTGTTGTTAAAGTGCTTTGAGTGGTCAGATTGACCAGAAAAGAGCTACACAAATACTGTCCATTTACCGTCTATAAATACAAATACCTCAAAATTGAACTGAAGTTCAATTCTTGAGCAAATGTACTTAGTTACTTTCCACCACTGGTTTACTTGGATGCTTGAAGAGAACAGAGTCATATTAATGTAATTAGTTACGCTGATTTTTTTGTTTGTTTGTTTTGTTTGTTTGTTTATTTTGTTTTTCTATAACAAATCAAAGTGTGAAAAAGATTTAATGTCATAAAAACATACATTCTTGGTTTGGATTTAAATACAGTAGGACATTTTTTGTGAGTGTATGTTGATTTTGTTGTTGTTGTTGTTGCTGTTGTTCACCAATGTCTAAGTACAGTGAAGACTCACTGTGATTATAATTTATTAGTGTATCAGTGCCATTGATTTATATGCTGTTCCATAAACACAATTTACATGTTTATTGTGAACAATGGCCCATAACAGCATTAAGTTAATTCAGAGGCTTTGCAAAATTATCTCCTCTTCCTACATATGGATGGAATGCAGCAGTCGGCCATGATTCATTAATTTCACCTCCAGGCTAAAATGGCTTCTGTGTGGCGTCTACCTCAAGCACTCGGCCCTGTATTCACCAAGGATCCCACCCGTCTGTTACTCCATTTATGTTATCAACTCGAGATAATTGTGTTTATTGTTTATTACTTGTTTGAATTCTGCAAAGTAGAATTGAGACAACACAGCCATCACTAAAATAGAAAGAGACTGCTTCACGCAGACCAGACTTTCATCTTTGCTCGTGGAACTTGACATTTTCTGAGAACTGGTAAATACACTCTGTCACTCACACCACCACCAAAACTGATGATTGTGAAATTAGTTTCAGAGCAATCAGTAGCTCCCCTGCTAAGACCCACTGTATCCATATGCATGAAATTGCTTGTGTTAATACATGCTATGAATCGTGGGTAATGCAGTGAATAATTCTGACTGCATGCAATAATGCTATCTTCTATTAGATTGGGGACTGTTGTGAAGCCTGAGCCCTGTGGCAATATGCTTGTAAATGACCATGGGTGGATAATTAAGCATTACACTTAAACATTAAAACTTGCTCATTTCAGAGAGCTGCAGGCTACGCTCAGCTCTTATTGGACTCATCACTGTTTTGGGTGTTTCCCTATAATGTGTTCTCATTAGCATGAGTATGCAAGCAATTACAAACTTTATGATCTCTCTTACTGTATCCAGAAAATGGTTTTCATCAGTGTAAGTGTGTTAACAATTGTTATCTTTGTAAGGTGTTTTTAGATCTACATTTTTCAATTGTACACTAAGGAGTACGAATATTACATCAAAACAGGACTGAGTCATAGGGCATGAAAATATTTTTAGTGCATTAAACTTGTATTGTGTTTGCTTGGCTGTTTGATCTATCAGGATATAATTAAATATTAAGGCATACATATTTCTCTGAACATTTCAAAGGAAAGTGCTGTTTTATTTGGCACATGTTTGTAACAAATCATATCAAGATATTTCATAATATAACTTAAAGAGATAGTTCATCCAAGATTGAAAATTCAGTGATTATCTCCTCACCCTCGTGCCGATATAAGGTCAGGTGAAGTTTTTAAGTCCATAAAGCTGGAGTTTCACAGGGAAAACAATTGCTGTGAATGGTGACCAGGTTTCAAACACACACACACACACACACAATTTAAACATAAAAATGCCTCCATACTGTGTCTGATGTAATCCAAGTGTCCTGAAGCCTCAACATGCTTACTTTGGACGAGCTGTATGGAGGCATTTTAAGGTTTTATTATGTTTTTTTTTTTTTTTCATGTTTGAATCTTGTTCAACATTCACAATTGTTCGGTATATGACAGCAACAGCTATTTCCTGAGAAAGTCCAGCAA
Source organism: Naso vlamingii (assembly GCA_029822935.1). Lineage (NCBI taxonomy): Eukaryota > Metazoa > Chordata > Actinopteri > Acanthuriformes > Acanthuridae > Naso > Naso vlamingii. The sequence goes on along the minus strand of JAPQLA010000022.1, from coordinate 16,219,342 downwards.
AGTTTTATAGACTAAAAAACTTCACCAGACCTTCCTTCAGCGTGAGGGTGAGGAGGTAACGACTGAATTTTTATTTTCTATCATTAATAGCAGTGCTGCAGTAATATATTTTACACTTCACACCTATATTCCTGTTTTTTTGTTGTTGTTGTTGTTGTGTTTTTTTTTGTTTTTTTGCAAAGTCCTTCCAACAAGCTGGTGATCAACCTTCAAGCAGTCATTTGTGAGCTGACTGACCTGCATTAGCTGAGGGAGGCCACGTTTCAGAGACGTAAATAAAGAATTTCTCCAGATCTGCTGCTGGCAGGGATGGTCTTTGCCCCTCAGCTGTTGTTTTTAGGTAAACATTGTTTGCATCCTCTGTGTCCTTTGCTGCGGCTGTTCCCATCCAGTCCACAGGGGGTCAACAGTGTTAGAACAGAGCAGCTCACCTGCAGATCTGGACCACTGGGACCTGATGAGCAGGTGATATAACAGGGCCTAAAGTCAGAGACAGTGACGGTGTCTACAAGAGAGGGTGTCTTCATGAGAGAAAGGACCAGTAGGTGCATTTAGAATTAGGAATTACAATGGATTGTGATGTGATTTTGCTCTTACTGCACTTCAATGAATTGCTAAAAATCCTTAAAGGAGGAAGAAGAAAAAAAAGAGAAAAAAATAAGGTTAAGATTAAAGACTGTGACTGTTTATCGTATTTTTTTCAGTGTGTGTGTGTTTGGGCTGTTTTTTAGAATCCAAAGTGACTGCATAATGAGAGTACAGGTGTTCAGAATAAAAGGGGATTTAGTCAAAAGAGGGTTTTAATTCAGTGCTGTTTTAATTCAGTGGTTGTAGTGAAGAATCACACTGAGGGGCAATTAGTAAAAATACATTTTAAAAAAAAACAGCATTATATGTGTTGTATATTTGTTGATTTGTGTATTAACATTATCACAAATGTTTCCAACTATGTTCAAACTCAGAAAAATCCAGACTAGTCACAGGAAATGATGCGTTTCATTTTGTTGCCTGTCGCTGAATTCCTGACTGAATGTGAAGTCACTAAAACTTTACATCACTGAGTTTGTGAACATTTCTGCCTGAGTCACATGGATTTTCATTTCCAGTGGTGGCTGTTTAACGATGAAATAAACTAATGCTATAATCCAAAGTTACTTCTACATTGGGTGCATTTAAGTCACTTGTTTAAGTTGCTGAAAGGAACTTAATTCATAACCATCCTTCCCCTGTTGGGTCGTATGCAGTAATTCCGTTTCAAAACATTCTCAGGATTTTATCCTGTCATTGTAACTTTTACAGAAAAATGTCAGCTGATGTTTTCTCACGTGAGATGTTTTCCTGTTTTCATTTTTACTGATTGATTTATGTGATAGTGAAATCAAATCTTTCTCAACATTAAAATCAACACTGAGGTTTGTTCCATCACACAAGCAACCATTTTAACAAAACTTAGACAAGACAAATATAATCTTATGATTTATTTTTCAACCAAACACTCAATCAAAGAAGGTGACCAAATATTTGACTCAAACCCGTAAAGCCTGTAAATGAGTTCACTAGATGCACGGCTGTGAATTTTGCATGACTTGGAGAAGAGAGATCAGGCTTGTTGTGCAGTAGCCAGCATTTGCCTAAATTTATCTTTTATGCATTTTCACAAAGGAGCCTCTGGTCAATCCATACTGTGATAAGGAGAGGAAGCAGTTTAACAGAGACATAAAATATAAGGGGTTTTGTTGTTGTTGTTGTTGTTGTTGTTGCTGTTTTGTAGTGCTGGCAGCCTCAGAGAAGTTTCATGTTGTTCTTACATTTGCATCACCGACAAAATGACAAGCACAGTGATGCTTTTCCCTCTTCAAAGTGTATTACAGTTTTATAATATCTTAACTGATCTACTTTTTGCAACAAAGTGCACAGAACTGTAACGAAAGAGAAAAGAGAAATGAGAGTGAAAGCAGTGTGGTAGAGCAGCAGCAGCAGCAACAGAAGAGGGAGACGTGCACCAGGATTATTTTGCTTCATTAAATGCACAACAGAGCTGTGATGTCTGTGCTCTTTCAAATCCATATGTAAACCATTTCCTCCCACCGCCGCCTCCTCCTCTCCCTCTCTTAAAACCTCTGGCTCATTAGTATTGCCTTTATGACATGGCTTCACCTAAATGCTGTGGATTTTTCCATTCTGGGCCATTCTCAGGCGGCTCTGGCTCTGCTCAGTGGCTAAAAAAAGAGAGCAGGAAGACATTTTCTCGTTTCAGCGTTTTATTCCTCTGCAGCTTGTTTCAGGCTTTGTGATGCATTTTCAGTTACTGCTGAATTCACTCCACACAGACCAGAGGTGATGGAGTGATTTGGTTAAGACCAGTGGTGTAGTGCAGGGTATGCACAGGTATACGGAGTGTACCCACTTCTTTTTTCAGTCTGCAGTGTGTATACCCACCTTTACATCCCCTCTGATCCTATCTGTTGCATAT
>JAPQLA010000022.1:16194734-16206338 GCA_029822935.1 Naso vlamingii | reverse complement strand
GGGTGGTGCTCCTGAGGCGATCTGATGTAAATTAGATCTTATTATTTAATATAATTAATAATTATCTATGATAATCAATAATTAATTTTGATAGCCAAAATATTAAGTTGAAAATCCCAACACTTTCAAAAGTTAAACACACTCAGTTTGTAAGTTGCTTCTCCCCGTCATGAACTCTTGACAGTCTGCTGGTGTCACAAACTCCTGCTACCTTCCAAAACGCCTCGGCGTCCACTGACGTTGGCACTTATCCCTCTGTCTGTCTGTATGCTGTGCTGTATACACACAGATCGTCGGTCCTTTATCTTTCTGTCTTCCTGATGCACACTCAGTAATTACCATTCCACTCTGTGTTATTTTGACAGACTGAACACGCCCAAGCTTCTCCCTACAAACTTCCCGACCACGTGAGGATCATTAAATATCACGTCCGTTTGTGTCACAGCAACCATTCCAACCAAAAAGACTTCTCCATCCCTCGTCGATTGATCAGATCCACTTGAACAAGTCATCTTTCTCTTCTTACTGTCCAATCCTCACTTCAAAATCATTTCCTCCACCATCTCCATCTCTCCCACACTTAACCAGCAGATGAGGAAAAGTCTTTGTAAAAGACAGGATAGTAATCTCCAATCTGCCTGCTGATGGTCTCATTAGTAGCTGTAGGTAAGATGTGAGGCACCAGTATTAAATTTAGATGCTTCATAGCCAGTTTAACACTTTAGTTGTCATGTTTCCATAATCATATTTAGCAAATATGCAAAAGTATAAAGTCTAAAGTAGATTAAAATGAAGATACTTTGGTAAAGAAAAGAACTGGACTTGAGTAAATGTACTTGCTACTTTCCACCATTGCTGGATATACTGTACATAACACAAAGCCTGAGCATCTGATGACATTTGTGTAAATTCCAGTCAAACTGATAAAGTATTATATTTTCCCTGGCTGAGGTTGCCGCTCTGTTTTCTGGCATAGTCATAACAGTCTGAGCCCCATTCCCACAGACACAGACAGAGACTGTGTCCCTATGTGATGATATTAAATATATGGGGAATCTGAAAAATGAATAGTGTTTTCATATCTACAGTATGTCTGCTCCTTAATAAGCTGAAATTAAGTTATTTAGTTTCATACTCACTGCCAGACACATAAATAATCTCCTTTGTACATTGCAAAAGAGCCAATTCTGTCCCAACCGTTTTCCCCTCTCCTCATCTTCCTCTCTAACCAAACAAGGGTTGACAAGTTCTCGTCGTTCCTGGCCGGTTGGAGGGAGACCCAACAAAAGAGCCCTTGTTTGAGACTTACCCCTGTCAGACAGCGCACTTTGATATTAAAAACTCAGCTGAGGGGGGCAGGAGAGTTGGAGTAGGGAGGGATGAGGGGGAGCAGCGAGGGAAAGATGAAAAGGGTGAAAACAAACTCCTACTGTCTCCTAAGCCCGTGTCTGTAGGTGTAACCTCATAATGGACTCACAAATATTTGTCCAGTCAAAACAAAACAAAACAGCTCTTTGACTCCTCGTGTAGTAAGTCGGATCAGCCTCCACCAGTGCGTCTCTAGCTTGTCCTGCTGTAACAACCACCTGCCTATTCTCTCATGTTCTCACACAGTGATCACATTGACACCGGGGGCCTCTCTTTAGATGTGAACAGGCCTCTTAGGCCGGCCTGGAATCATCGCCAGAGGGAAGAAATCCCCTGATACTGTACCTCACCGACTGAGGCTGTGCCAAAGACCTGAAATACTTGCAGATGCCCGGTTGTGCCCAAAAACGTGCACATGCCAGCAGTAATAAACCATCACGGAGGAGTGAATTTACCCTGCCCACGGTTTAAACCTCTACCAGAGAGTGAGAGCCTGGCATGAGAGCTCAAGAAGAGTGCGTCTTTGATTCCTGGAGAACGACTGAACTTTCACACCAGAACGCCATGGGATGTAAAACACATTACAAGAAATATCAATTTCATTACATCCCTCACAAACACGTCAGCCAGTTCCAGGCCTCCTCCTTCGATTTGCAGCCTGTTCTGGGGTGCGTGAGGAATGAATGGCAGCCCCACAGATAAGTCTGTACACTTTCTAAGCAGGAGTGACAAGCTGCGGCATGTCGGCCGTTCAGTAAGAATGCACAAGCAAGTGTAATGAGCTTTTTTTTTTCCTTTCTGCTTGTGAGGCGCCTGCCATTATCCTGACTTTGAGCATCCCCGAGGGCAGTTATTACAGCATTTATATTAATTCCCCTGGATTCCTTCATTTTGTTCATACAGGCAAAAGAAAAAAAATCTTCAGCAATTAGAGGAATGTCAGCAGAGAGAGGAGACGTGCTCGGTGACGGCACAGAGACAGCATTGATCTGTGTGCAGCTTCATGTGAGCCAGTGTTGTCCTCCTGACAACAATAAGATCCATGGCTGTCTGACACACCAGAGCCCACCATGCTGATGCTGACCTGGCTTCTGTAGCTGGGGGCTCATTCCTATTAGCGATAGTTGGCCGTGTTAATGGCTGTTAAAACATCATCAGGCCCTTCAGCTCTGACAGGCTGCTGCCACTCATACTTGCTGCTACAGGTGAGGGGATGGGCGTTCACAGAAATCTGCGGAGGAATCTGTGAGAGCCTCGCCATCGCACACGGCAACAAGCTGGAAAGAACAGCAGAGATAAGAAAGCAAGTGGCTGGCAGATAGTTCGCTGCATTCACTCTCAAATCCTTTTTTTCTTTCTTTTTTTCTCCAAAAAATATGTGGACATCACTTGCAGTGGTGCAAAGTAAAGTAGCTCAAGTACTGGAAGTGCAACTGAGGTATTTAAATTTTATTTGTGTGTTTCTGTTTAATTTGACATCATACTACTTTGCTAAATTTCAGATAAAATATTTCACTTTCTTTCTCAATTTTACTAGATTTATTTGATAGTAGTTACTAGTTCCTTTTCAGATGAGTATTTGACATTAAAAAAAACACAAAAATCTTATGAAACAAAATGCAGTGCTAAAGATTAAATTACTGGTTCACTGGTTGTTTGGACTTGTGAGCCCATTCAAGTATCTTCAGGTTATTAATACTTCCACCATATGTTTGATAACGTATGATAATTTCATTTAAACAAACAAACAAACAAACAAAAAAATAAAACAGGCTAAACAAGGTAAAAGTATCCAACATTTCACAAAAAAGGGGAAAAAAAGAATTTGTGCAGCAGAATTTAATATTTCCTTGTTTCCTGCCACAATAATCATCTTATGACACCTCATATATTTTTGGGTCCCTTAGAAGTAATGTGACCCTGATCTGGGAAGTGACAGACTGAGCTAACACACTGTCGTCAAAATTAAATACGACAGCAAAGTGCTACCTATATATTGATACTCCATATTGACTGAGGCCATTTTTTTCCATAAGTTTTACTTTTAAGCTTCATATTTCTGTACAAGAGTGAATATGAAACTGAAGGCAGGTCTGTGTGATGTAATGAAGGTTTTTTTTACATTGTTGGATTTGTACTTGATCTGAATACTCCCTCCATCACTGAGTAAATGTGTGCTCTCTCCATTCTTGTCTGCTTTTCTGAATCCATCTTTCCTCGTCTTTCTCATGTCTGCTCCTCTCTCCTGCTCTCTTACAGCCAGGTGCTGACAGAAGTTAGCATTCACAATCTTTCTGTGAAGGCTTTAACAGGAGCCAGATGAAAGACAGCAGCAGATTAAGATGTTAAACAGCCTCATATGGGATGCCACGGGACGAGTGAAGCAGTTGGGGCTGGAGCGCAGTTGAAACGGAGAAAAACAAAAGCTCAGGAATGTCAGATGGAGATCATGTTGCACAGCCCTCGAGGAATAAGACGTGTTATTAACACTGGCCGGGAAACCCTGAGGGGACGCTGATGTTCTCATGGGACCCCACAAAAGCTCCGAGCTCATTTCAATCTAACATTTTGTTTGACAGCCCTTAACAGACAAACTAAAAAGTCATTTTAAATTGAACAAACTGCAACAATTTCAGCATAATGCGACCATGGAAAACCAGATAAATTGTCGCTGGGAGGTTTAGCGTTGCTGATCCGTAGTATTGAGCAAACTTGTGGCCAGAGGCCGACTCGTCTGCTGCAACTGTGCCGGCAAAGAAGTGAGAAGTGACCGTAAAGTCACGCTGCAGTGGGGCTGCCAAGCCTGATATAAATGTGATAGTATCATGAATACTGCTTTCAACATCCAAGAAGATGTCACAGTCTATAAAGCTTTCACAAAGGATCAGACTAATAGAAGTTTTAATTGCTTTTTTGCAGTGTTATTGTTGAAAAAAGTGTTTTTCCGGCTAAAAGCCTGTAAGTCGACTCATGTAGTTCTTAACTTAAGTTTACACCAAATCTGTCTTGTAAATATATTTGCAACAAAGAAACCAACACTTAAATCAAATTAGTGATTTACTTTGCCCTCATGTTGCCCACACTGGCCCAGTTCAAAGACAGTGAAATAAACACTACTGTTAAAATAATGAAAACCATCATGCGCAGCTGGACTGGTATTCATATCCCCCTTCACATTAAAATCACAACAAAATGACTGAACACAAAAGACAAGTCAGTTTTGTTTAGCAGGGGATTTTTACATTGAAATAAAATGGTGCAGCATAGCAGCCCAGCGGCACCATGAGTGGTTAAGAGCTGCAGCGGTTTCTCTTTCTGTGTTTTAAGAGCATCAGCTCTGGTAGAATGAGACTAGAAGGAGCCCTGCGTTTTTTGGACTCCCATCCACCCAATGAGCTGATTGCGGATGGTGTGCGTTGAGTAACAAGGGCTTGGTTTGATTTGGTGAGCCTGCTTCTCTCTGCGTACCTGTTTTCCCCACAGAGAGAGAGACGTATGAACAACTCACTCATGTTTGCTTCAGTAAGTTTCTGTGTGTTTGTTGATGTGCTCATTTTAGCACATTAGCTTGCATTAAAAACACAAACCACTATGTGCATGTGCACAAGAATTTACACACACACACACATTCCTGGCCGTTGGCTGGCACTCACACACTCAGCAGGTATATCAGTGTGGTGACAGGCGGTGGTGTGAGCCTCAGGAATGCGAAACCTGACCTCTGGGCAGGAATTTGAGCCTCCTCACTCATCTTCACGCATCTTATAGCTGAGCCTCGCACATAAAGTCGTCTTCAGCAACTGAGGGCTTGGCAGCAGCTCAATGAAGATCTCACAACACAGTGGAAACAACGTGCATCGTGACAACTGGATTTAAAGGAGGAAGACGAATTGAAAGCAATCCTGGGATATTTTGGGAAACAGTCTTTCTTTGCTTTCTTGTTGAGAGTTTGATGAGAAAACTGAAACCACTTTCATGGCCGCACAAAAAGTATAAAGCTATAGCCAACGGCTGTTAGCTTAGCTTAACATAAAGACTAGAAACAGCTGGAAACAGCTAGCCTGACTTTGTCTTACGGTAACAAACCTTACGAGCGTATCAAAAGCTCCTTAATTAACTCGTTGCATCTTGTTTGTTTAATCTGGTCTACCAGGCGTTCATGCTCCGTTTCTTTTCTAGATGTTGTAACTCCCTGAGTTTGCTGCTCATGTTAAATGCAAGAACTCAGCAGATATAACATGGCTATTAGTGAGCTCTGGAGATGCTGTTAAGTGGCCAGGCTCGCAGTTTTCAGCCTTTAAGCTGACTGGCTGCTGGCTGTAGCTTCATATTTAGCACACAGACATAAAAGTGGTTTCAAGCTTCTCACCTAACTGGCAAGACAGCGAATGAGTGTATGTCATAAAATGTCAGACTGTTTCCTAAGGCAGTTCTGCATTATAATCAGGAATGATTCACCTTTGAGAAAGTTACAGCAGGCAAACAAAGTGTTAGTGGGTCAGAATTAGAGTCATTACTGTGCCATCTACATGAGATCAGGGCTCCTCTGCAGGCAGAGAGAGCGAACATAATAGAACCAGCGACGTGGACATCTCGGCTCCTGAGGAGAAGAGGAAGAAAGCCCACATGGCTGAGCCTCACCGCCTCGGCAGCTCCAGCCGCCCAATCAGTCCCAGTCCACAGAACCACCGGCACTGCAGGCCAAACCTCAGACTGGAAGCTTGGAAGGCAAAGCAGTGTGACTGCATTTCCTGAGTCCACCCCATTTAAACTCACAATATGGAACATATTAGGAGCCCTGCAGAAAAAGGGGGGCTGCGTTCCTAGATCTTCTCTTTTACTGTGCCTTCGGAAAGAAGAAAAAAAAAGCAGCACTTGTGGGCAGACTTCTAAAAGGACAAACTGGACCAAGAAAAAAAGCTGTTGAGTTCTTGGTGGGATCAAAGACGTACTTTAATATATGGGATTACCTCTCAAAACATGTGAGACTAAGTGTTAAGTGAATGTGTTTTGCATTACTTAGCAAAAAATGTCAAACTGATTTGTGATTGGTTCCCTCAATGAGTCACATTTCCAAAAAAGCCACAGACAGGCACAACCGAAACCATGCAGGCGTAAAAATACATAGCTCGCTTCTTAGCCTCCATGTGTGACCGCCACACAGTTCAGAATGAGGGATCTGGAGGGATTTGATTAAAGGAACCCTATTAAAGGTTGGCATGAACTATAGAGATTCTTGACAATACACAGAACTCAGCAAACATCTTTTCTTCTCATCAGACAGACTCGTTATGCAAACCGAGGAGAAAACATGGCCTCTCTGAGGAAAATGGGATATTAAAGAATGTAATTCAAGCATTGTGCAGTGAATGAAGCCTTGTCTCTTGGTCGAGGTTAATTGTGAAAGGAATTCTTAATTCAAGGGTTTGGGCGAGAGACATGGAGAAGTTTCATGCCTTAAAAAAAGAGATGCCTGTGTTCAGTCAGGTTGAGTGTGTTACAGTAATGAGTGAGTGTAGAGTTTTGTACCCTGAACAAATAAAAACAGGCAGCAGGATTCACAAAAAACTCAGTGAAGTTCTGTGAATCGGCTGAGAAATTGCTGAATATGTGAACTCATATCTTAAATACAACTGAATGTCACAGTAAGAACCACTGTGCTGCTATGAACAGCAATAGATGTGTGTATGTATCTGTGTGTGTCCACGTGCGCGTGCTCACAGTGTGGCATTCTTTTAACCTCTGTGGAAACTCACTAAAATAAATCCTTTTCGTACGTCAGAGAGGCCCCTGTGCACCCTGTAATTACCAGAGGGAGGGTGGGATCTGCAGAGGAGCATCAGGATCGAGCTGCTTTTGGCTTCTGAAAAACCACGTAAATGCTTACTCAATGGTCTGTTCCAGGCTCAGGCAGAGGCCTGCAGCACAGCAGCACAATCACCGTTTGTCGTCGGGTACATACAAAACAAATGTCACTTTGGAAATGAGATTTATCAGCACGGGGATGGATTCAAAAAGTGATGGCTGGAGAGACAAACACACACCTGTGCAGGCAAAGACTCATGCAACCCACACCAAAGCTCAGACACTTCAGTCCCACCACAACCCATCCGCTGTCTTAAATTCAGCCTCTTACGGTGGAAAAACACCCAACAGGAAAAAGTCTCCCTCTCTCAGTTTGCCCTGCGTGCCGGCCCATAATCCCCTCTGAGAGCACGGATCCCCTGTGCACCAGCAAGTGTCAGCATGCCCCAGTAAGTGGTGAGCATGGCAGCTGCGAGGAGCCGTAATTAACACCCTCAGCCAAGGTGAGAAGACTTCCGTGGGCCGGCATTCATGAGAGAGAAAGAGAGAGAGAGCAGGAAGTATTTCAGGCGCTCTGTGTAATCTCTCCTCATTTCAAAGGGTGCTATTACCTCACTGTGTTTTTACTGGGGCCAGATGTGCAGCATGGGGTCATCAAATGGAGTGAGCGGCGGTGAGGCGCGGTAGTTCCACATCTGTCCGGCTCAAATAACCCACAAACTCTTCAATGCTGACTTGTGTGTGTGCTTTAACTTTAACCAGACATCTTTACTCATCATTTTTCACTCACGCTTACATTTAACTGAAGGATGTTTTTGCGGGTTTGCTCACCTTTAATGTGAGTCTAATGAATTTGATTGTAACTATGAGAGAGACCTCAGTCCTTTTTTGCTAACTGTGAACATGGAGAACCAAGCAGCACAGGCTTCCACACAAGAATCCACAGTCTAAGGAATGTACTGAGGCTTTGGCAGGACACAAGCCATAATAACAGGGTTTCGAAACTCTGAGCTTTAAAAAGCAGTTGTCCACACACAAGCTCAGAGACCCGTTTGTGCAGAGAAACACAAATGCAGATATCCATCCTCATGCAGCACATTTGTTTTATGTACACAGAGCCCTTTGTGTTGCCATGAGAAGGAGCTACTATGTTGTTTTTTTCTCTAACATCCGTTTGTAATCAGTACAGCACTGCAGCTACAGCTCGGCCGATCATCAACAGTGGAACAAAATGGCGACTGGGTTTTTTGGGGGGCCTGAGGTGACACAACTTCTCCAGAATATGATTGACGACTACAGCTTGCTAATCAATACCATTCCTGAGCTCATGGAGCACACAAAGCTGCTTATATGGCTTTTCCTTTCCCTCCTTCATCTCGCCCTGGGTTAAAGTCCTTCTGCCACAACTATTCCAGCTCTGGAGCAGCGTGGAGCGGAGCAGGCGCCCTTGTGCAGAGATGCAGCTACAGTAGATGTGTATTGTCGCTTGGCCTCTCCCCAGCCCTGTCTAATTAGGCCCCTTCTCAGACCCTCTGTGGTGGCTTGTGTAATCTGCCCACTATGTGTCTTAGCTGAGCTCCTCACCACCCCATATAACTGTCTGCCAGTTCCTCTTCAGTGGTGTTGTGGGCCCTTTTCCCATAACAGAGACACAAAGGAGCAGGATAATGGCCCCCAGTTGTAGGGAAGAGAGCGGAGGCAGAGACAGAGGCGGAGTGGAGCCACTCCTCTCTGCTGTTTGAACTCTACACAGTCTTGGCTCCAGACAGACAGCAGGCCTGGAGGAGGCTGTCTGAGCCTTCACGGAGGAGGGGAAGGACAGAGACGCTGCACTCAGCAGCCAGCGATGGGAGAGGAGTATTTGCGAGAAAAAATATGAGAACCTGTCATAAAAATGAAGTCCTCTTCAGTGCGTCTCTCTGCTCAAATATATTGTTCTCAAACTTCAAACAGCTCATCCAGCAGTGCTGATGTCTTACAGAGACCCACTTTAATAAATGCACAGTTCAGCCCTCATTAAACCAGAATCAGAGTGGTAGTGAATGCCTCTATTGCTGAATGTTGGCAGAGAGCTCTGCCCCGCTCCCCTCCTCCCCACTAACACCACTGCCAATCCGACAACCCAACACCAGCAATTATGAAGGAAGCCAGCTCAACCACATCCACCTTGGCTGTAGTTTTTTAAGATTCCAGTAGGCTTGTAAACTTCTTGGTTTCTCTGCATACATTCCGGTATCACAGCGGAGGCCGCATCCCCGGTCAGTTAGAACAACGTCCTCTGTAAGATAAGACGGCTGCAGAGACCTGAGACGTGCCAGCACGGGCCAGCGATGATGTGCTGAAGAAGAAACACCTTTGGAGGGAGTGGCTAACTGCTCAACCTGAGTTGTTTCATCATTTCCTCCTGAACTGTCCTCCGCCACACCATCTCCTCTCGGGCCTCCTTACTGGGGTTCCTTAGGACCTCAAGGACATGTGGATCAGTTGAACAAGCTTTTCTCAAAGGCTTATTATGAACTTGATACAGACAGGCTACAGAAATATAAATATCTCCAATTAACTGCTTAGGTCTTTTAATTAACTCCCCCATACCCACCAATCCTCACACTGAAAGGTCTGAATTAACACTGAAATGACAGCACTGGTTATTTTATGCTTGTCAAAGTTTAGGACAAGGTGAAATCTGATCATAACATCATCTTCTGCCAGGCTAACCAACCCTTGGCCTGAATGTCAGATGCCACAAAAGGACATGAGTGTATTACATGATTATAACACAAGGTGGTGTTCTCAGATTTGTGAGTTTGTAGATAGATTATAACATGTAGGATTAGGTATAAAGGTGTCTTCAGGACATCAAAACAATTAAGATACATCAGTGCCGTAAACAGAGAGCTAATGATGCAGACCAAACAGAGTTATTATGCGAATACTTTATTATCAATGTGTGAATGGTGTTAGCTTTTGTCTGGATATTAATAGTATATGAAAACTATACACCAAATCCAGACTCATCCTAATTTTGTTGTATAATTTCTCAAGTTGGTATTGAAAGATTCTTTATCTTTATATATATTTATATATATATAATATATATATATATAAGCCAAAGTGCATTTTCCGTTTTTTTTCCTCTTGTCCATATACACATTGCACCATACATAAATAATTACATTGTAAAAACGACTCCATATTTACAAGTATAATATATATTTCATATAATATATAAAACTTTATATTAAATCTAGGTAGATGATATTTGGGATAGTTTGTGGGGTCCGTCTGTGTTATCTGTGGTTGTTGAGGAGGATCTCCAGCCAGCAGGGGCAGGAGGTGATGAACTGTCTTGAGTAACAGGGGCCCCAGCCCTTAGCAAAGCTGATGCGCACACTGTTGGGGTCAAAGGGTCCGTCCAGGAGGTCAGCCTCTGTGGTGTGCCTCAGGAGGCATGAGCGGTCATAGTCAAACACCTTGATGGAAAAGCCTGGCATCACCTTCCGCACCACCAGAGTTCTGCTGTTAGGCACGTCAAGGGTGGGGGAGTTGACAAATATGGGGTGCTCGCTGCGATTATACGCCCAAACGCCGTCCGGCTCTTTGCTGAGGAGAATGCCGTAGCCAATTTTGCCTCGTGTGCGCTGAACGGTGCTGCTGCGGTGTTCCAGGTTGAGCTGGCCCAGGCAGAAGCCCGTGCCCTGAGGTAGATCATAGAAGATGCTGACGGAGTGCTCGTACACTGTGTAGAGGCGACCCACACGTGTGCGGTGCTCCCAGTACGCCACGTTACACCAGTGGCTCTGCTTAGGGGCGTCAGGCAACACACTGGCATCTAGAGGAGACAGAGAGACAGACGATAAACAAAAAGTAAACAAAAGCAAACAGACTCAGTGAAAGGGAAAGCTTCAGTTTGACGGGATTAACCATTTCGTTTTATTGTTCACAGCAGATGGCCACAGTATAAATACTGAAGGAGGCGCTGTATTGAAATCTAAGCCTTGTATAAATACCAGTGCATGCACGTCCGCCCAACACACACACACACACACACACTCGCACAGGCAAGCTACTATACATATCCTGAAGGTGGAGGGTGTAGTGGGTTCAGTCCAACTGCAGACCTGCAGTTTCCTTCCCTGCCTCAAGAGGGCATTGTAATGACTACATACTGACCACCAAGCACTGAGGCAGTCACTGCTGCTCACACATGCACTTTCACAACAGATCATGCTAACTAAAAAGAATTACAGATTAAACTCAGTGAAAATTGGTGAGTACATCCCTGTAATCATGAGATGGAGCTCGATTAAAATCTACAAACAGCCTCTAGAAAAAAATCTGTTCTCCATGTGCACTCTCTTATATATATATATATATATATATATATATATATATATATATATATATATATATATATATATATATATATATATA
>JAPQLA010000022.1:16170390-16190146 GCA_029822935.1 Naso vlamingii | reverse complement strand
ATATATGTATGAATATATGTAAAAATCCAGACTGTCTTCATCTTTATCATCAAATGCAAAGGAATATCAAGCAGGTTTCAAGGAGTGTATCAAATTCAAGTATATTTCTACCCTTGAAAAACAGAACGGTTCCAAATGAGCATTTTCCAAACTTTCTCGACATTCTGGCTGGTTGGACTGTGAGGTTAATGGTTAACTGATGTATTCATGTATAAGCAGCATTACGCTGAAGATAATGGACTACTGTTATTGTCATGAGTCAAAGAAATGGCTGACACTGATCATGATTATAGTTATCAAATCGTTTTTCCAGCACACTGAGACCAACATGTCATTAGCACAACCCTTAAATATGCCGACGTTAAACACAACGTGGCCGAGCCCCGTCCACAGGTTTACATATGGAAAAAAGCAGCTTGCCCTGCTGTGAGTTCCCTGCACTTGAGGGCAAGTCTGGATAATTACTACTAAGTACACAAAAATGGGGGCTTGAAAGTTTCAATGGCAATCCTTGATGATCATCCAGTAATGCTTTTAAAGACAGCACGAAAAGGGGGGGGGCAGCAGAGAAGCAGAGAAGAGCTGCCCCGGGGTAAACACAGCTCTGCAGCCTTGGAGTGAGATGAATGAGAGGCCGAGTGTCAGGGACAGGCAGACAAACAACAGCTTCCCCTCCGTGCTAACATCTCCCCACCAAGCTCCGGGGCCACCTCCATTATACTTCATCTCTCCTAATCCAAAGCGGGGAACCCAGATGAACTCATTCCTCCAAAAACTTTGCTGAGGAGAGGAAAAAAGAGGAAAACACTGTTGCCCATCCCTTTAAGCAGTGAGGGGAGGGGAGGGGAGAGGAGCAGCAGTGTCTCATCCTGTGCCAAGGATTAGATTCCCCTCCAGCTATTAGACTCTACCAATGAACTGATAGGCTGGGGGCTGGTGGTCAAGAGGGGGGTGTGAGGGCTGTGTGTGTATGTACACTGAGAATATATGCATGAAATTTCAGAACCAATTATTTTTTTGGTGCATTCCTGCACACACACACACGCACACACAACCACCCCAGCCCCCCCCCCCCCCCCCGCACGGTCCAATTTGTTGGACTTTACTTTTTTTTTTTTTTTTAACAACAACAACAACAACAACAACAACAACAACAACAAAGCAGACGTAAAGTAAAAAGCCTCCCCCTTCTGTTCAGAGTACGCTATGGCTTTAATTCTGTAGACAACGGTTCCTACAGGCCGATTATGACTCCCGAGCAGGCCACATTTAGGCTGGCGTCTGGGCTATCGCTGCCATCAAAGTCGGCTTTATCAGACAGACACGCTAACAGGGGCTGCTCTTATATGTCTATGGATTTTTCTTCCCGAGGTCTGGCCTTCCTTTGCCGAGAGAGAGAGAGAGGGGGAAAGGGAGAGGGATAAAGTGAGAAAGACGAAGAGAGAGGAAGGGCGCTACGTGCTGGGAGAAAACACTGTGGGAGCCGCAGAAACTGAATCCAGTCACCATGCCTGGGTGGTCACAATGGGAATGCTTTACATTGTCATCCACTTCCTCTCCACTTTCCCTCCGTTTCTGTTTCGGGATGACCCCTCGAGGGAGGAAAAGTGCTGAACCCTTGATAGCATATAACAAACAGAATCCATAAATTAAATCAATAAACAACAGTGGGTGTAAAAAGAACAGGAAGCTGAGGTGGCCAATGTGGAGGAGCTGTCTGGGTGCGTGAGTAAGAGGCCACTGGTTTGAGGGTGACGCTCTTCGTGCATCTCATTTCCTCAAAGTTTCCTCTGAAGCTGAGAAATGTGTCATGGAGCACAAGTGATGAGTGGTGATGCGAGTGAGGAACTGTAAGAGTCCCGCTCTGCAGAGAACTGTCGGGAGGTGTCGGTAAATGTCCTGTCTACAGGCGGCGTTAACGTCCGCCAAATTCTGAGAAAGCACAGAAAGCAAAACACAGCATGAACATCCTGCTGGGTGGCTGCGCCCTTTCACCTCCTCATACAACCTATCTGCCCATGTGTGAGCGCCAGCGTGTTTGTTTGTGAGCGTGTGAGAGAGGTTCGAGCCAAGAAGGCTGGAGCGTTTGAGTAGAGGAGACCCTGCACATTCCTGAACCCCCCCCCCCCCTCGCTGTGCCTCCTAACTTCCTACTCTGGTTAGGACGGGGGGGGGGGGATGCAGTTGCTTTCTTTCTTTTTGGTCCTTTTTAAAAGCCTTGTTTGTGCTCTAAAACTTTTACATACACACTTTGAACTTTATTAAATTCAGACTTTTGAGTGCGAGAACCGAAAAGTGAGAGCTTCCACTGCAAATGCAAACTTTGTGTTTACTTCAAATGAACTAGCATTTTTTTTTTACTTTGTACTTCTTACAAATTTTCTTCACTTTTTGCCTACAAACTTATTTCATATAGTTAAATGTACTTGATTCTTCTGAGTTTGTATTACAAGACATGAATCACAGTGTTGTGCTCGTGTGGAACAGCATTGCATCATGGGAAGGCAACTTCCAAGCATAATGACTCCATATATCCTCGTGTTGCTCTCTTCTCACTCTACCAGATTTTTTTCTTTACTTTCACTTTCATGCAACTTCCAAAAATTTCGTCTGAAAGTGTACAGCCACAATAGTCACACCCCAGCCATTTGAAATCCATAACATATTTCTGTTGACCTGCCATCCATGTGGGTATGAGCACCTTTCTCCAGGTAAAGGTGGTCTTGTGAGGAATTTAGGGTGAACTGCCTCCTCTTCCTGCAAAGGAGCATTTAGTCCAATGGAGAGGGGGCACACTGTTGGGCAGGGCAAATTAATAAATTGTATAAAATGGCAATTCTGAGTAATCTATACTTACTCAAGTGTATATTTAAATGTAATCACTTGGTAAACTTTAATGAGTTTACTGAGTAACTTAAACTAAAGTGTTTGTATTCCATACTGAATAAGCATTTAGTACAACTAATCATACCTATTCAACTTTACTAATGTGAAACTACAACTTAGCTTTTTTTTTGGAGGCAATCAGTTTGCATATTTTTTTTGAAGTAAGGTTAACTTATTAGATTTTACAGTGTGAGAGAGGAAACTGACTTTATCTGGCCTTTACGCTCAAGCTATGTTGGAGGTTTGGTTTCAGATGAACGATAACAAGAACTTTATTATTATGAGTTTTATTAGTCTGACTAATTTAAGGTGAAAGGTAGGTATTTGGTTTCCTCTGGGCTGGGAGGTGGACCAGCCATGATGGACAGAGTCGCTGTTGAAACAATGGTTTCCTATTGATCGGCCCAGTCTCAGAGTCTGTGAGGAGAATGTGTTCTGTCAGGATAATGTGGCACCAGAGTTCTGTTTCAATCACAACACTTGCTGGGCTGTAACACACACTGCTCCACGGCAGCCGGCATCCCAACACCAGCTCCCCAAACACAGACCCCCCACCCCCCCACCCCCACCACCACCACCACAAAAAAAAAAATTACTGACAAGTTGACGCGTCTGCGACAAGCAGGACGTTCATTAAAAATGCAGGAGTGAACATTTCCAATAATTCACAAAGTCCATCCCTGTCAACATCTGCAAAAGTTTTGAAGCTAAAGGGAATGGCAGGATTTCATTAAGTAAATTATGTGCTGGCAGTCACAGAGAGGGGAAGAGGGGGGAGCTACAGGCAGACCTCTAATCTAAACCGTACCCTAAAATGCGACAGCCTGACTGCATGTTCTGAGAGACGCAGCCGAGCCTTCACAAATGCACACAAATAAAAGAAGTGGAACACGTGTTAAGAGTAAATATAATTTTCCCTGCAAAACATTATCAGTGAGTATGCATGTTTGCTTTGAGTAGAGCCTGAGGACAAACATACGTGTGCACACTCAGGAAGTAAAAGACCTTGCTGAGTAGGGCTGCACGATTTGAAAAAAAAAAAAAAAAAAAAAATCTAACTGCCATTTCTTGGACCAATATTGCCATTGCAATATGATCTTCAATATTAGAGGAAATATAATTTGTACATAAATATTCTCACTTTCATTGAAAATAATATTAAAGAGTTCCTGTTGAATTTTAAAACACAGATTTCTCCTTTAACAAATAATTCATCTCCCTGCAATTTAAAAATTTTAAAATTGCAGTTGTCTATACTGCCATTTAAATTAAATCTCGACTGACTGTGCAGCCCTACTGCTGATGAGCCTTTGTAATTATGGATCATGGAGGTTTGCTGGGCTATAACTCAAAATAAAGTTTTCTGCTAAGATTTATGAGGCTCCATCTTCAGGATCAGATCAAAGGCTCCAGATTATGTCTATCATACATGTCGATGGGCTCATGTTAGAACATGGGAGTGGAATGAACATGTAGCTCCAGTAGTTCAAGTTCAAGATGAGGAAAGAAAAACTTTAGTCCCTGTGTCTCAGTTTGCATACCATCAGTAGAGAGAAAATTAACAAGACCTGGACAGACTGAGAGCTTCCTGTTCACCCATCAGCACTGAGCTCCTCTCCTGTCCCTCTGGCTGTGAGAGGCTTGCGTAGAGATGTCGAATGACACGGGCCCCAACAGCTAATCCACACACAGCATTCTGGAGGCTCAAAGAATGCGGTGGCTATTCTGAGTTTTAAAAATACTGACAGCCATAGGTTCAGGCACAACTGTCAATGCTCCTCTGGGAAGGAAGTCGGGGGGGGGGGGGGTCTTAAATCTATTTTTGCTGGCAATCAGACCACAGGCCTCAATCAAAGCTGACCAACACCAGTGTCTGGATTTATAATTGTGGGTAAAATGGTCAGAAAGTAAAAACAGCATCCACAACTGGCACCTCCTTCACTGCTGCTTGCCAGGCTTTGCAAGGCTAGCACATTTACAGTGGCCAGCTCAAATGAAGTATTGTTCCCCTCTCAGCCTTGAGAGGAGGCACACTAAAACACTAAACTAACAGTTGGACATTCCTTACATTTTTAATGGCATTGCACACTCTTTATTTGTTGCTGTAACCCTGTGCCCTCAGCTGAATGAATGGAGCCTTTGGTGGAGGCTGGTGCTGCGCTCTGGTGTGAAGGAAGACAAGACGGTAACAGCAGCCCCTCCCTGAAGCCCCCCCAAGATTAGCTCATCTACTTTGTTTGCTGAGGTAAAATATAGGACAAAACTTTTAGCATGAGTACATGTCCTGTTATTTCTACAGACTGCACTTTCTTTATCGTGTAAGGGCTGTGTGTGTATGTGTGTTGGTCACTGACTGTTAGGTTCAGGATGTTCTGTTCGGGATGCTTCCTCCTACAACCCAAAAAAGTTGGTTTATGTCCACGTACTCGCATGCAGAAAACTGAGATTCTGGGGCCAGAGTTCTGCCGAGAGAGTTTGGCAGTGCATCATTTGCTGAGTATCAGCTTTTGCATGCTAGTTTGCTGAACTCTGTGAGTTGAGCTCATGAAAAGGTTCGCAGTTAGTTACAGTGAGAATGTACGATTAGTGTCAACTAACTGAAGTCAGGTTTGTCAGCAAACACGTAATTTACAGCTGCCCTCAATGTGTCAATGAGGCCGAATGAGACAAAAAAGTCTGAAACTGGCGTTCTTTGCAGCCCCGCTCTACAGATTCACAGCAATAACTAACGTTAAAGGAGTGTTCACCCCCGCAGCAATGGGACCACACTCACATGGGAGAATGTGCTCTGCTGCAGTGTGCCGTCACATGTGCAGTCGGATGGAGGATTACTGACATTTGTGTCACTTATTGTTGCCTTTTTTTGACAATGTGACAGTATTTGAGTGATAGAAGAACTGACCCTAAGCCCCGCCCCCCTTAGTTACTGTTGCTATGTCTGTCAAGCTTTTAGACCTAGCATGGAGCTTACACTGTAATTAACTACACTCCCTAGAGAAATAATAACTCATTTTTTTTGAAAAATGAAAAAACCATTTCAGACAGAAGGTCTGCAGTGAGCCTTTGAATGATAAATACAGGAAGTCAAAGAGACTCAGCAGTGAAAACAGGTTAGAGTTATGAATATAAAGCTACATGCTAAAGCTACAGATCACAGTGCAGCCGCTTCAACTTGTGTTTCACTTCATTCATCAAACAAACAAGGACCCTCGTAACGATTCAGGACCTGTTTAGGACAAGCAGAGGACACTTCTCTTTGTATATTAACATTAAAGGTAAAATTGGGTTTTTTTGTCAGGTTTGAGTTCAGTTTACCAGCATTGCAAACTGTTGAGAGCTGCTATTTCCAAGCTGCAGCCATGGACTTTAGCTTCGCTGGCCAGGCTCGCCATCACTCTTAATAGCTATAAGTAACTCAAATTAACCGTCTAATATCCACTAATAACAACGTAACATGGCCTCAGTGTTTACTGACGGGTTACTGAAGCAGACGTAGCGTTAGCTGTGCTTGTTAAACTTTGCCCAGAGCATAATGTTACACTTTTCAGTGTTTGATTTTGTAAAGGTAAAGAATGTAAATCCCCTTCAAACCTCGCCGAATAACGAGTATCACTTTTAAAAGTGCCCCAGACTCAACGTTTAACCATGACCAGCTCGAAATCCACAGAAGCAGCCTGAAAAAGACGAAAATCTGAAAAGATTTAATGAGTTTCAGTGGAGCACAGACATACAGTTGTTCAGTCATGATCTGAGCTGGCAGATGCTACGCTCTGTTTGGCCTGTTTGCGTTCAAGGGCTGAGCTTAGCGAAGGGTCAATTATGGATAATTAGACACTGTTGAACATTAAAATGTTATTTACTTCATTTTCTGCTTTGTTGGCCGTATCTGAAACATACCATCTGTGCCCCTAAAAAGGAGGGACACACTGAGCCGAGAATTTTGTGACTGTTTTGTGTAACTGCCGTCCTTCTCCTGGCTTTGCAGTACACTTTGTGAATTCATATGGTGAGCAAAACATGAGCCCAGACTCACAGTCATGTTTAAGGCTGTGGATTTATCTTCATCTGTGATCCCTGCAGAAGTTAGTCAAACACCCAGCAGCACTGGCACCAGACTGGCCTGCCAAGCGCAGACAGATAAATACTAACCTCAGCTGGCTGGTTTCTGTTGACATGTACAGGGTTTCAGGCTTCTCCAAGGACTGCTTTAGATTAGCATGGCTTTCACTCTGCACATAGAGGTCACATTACCTCACCACGTCTAGCTCCTGTGTTGCCGGTTCTGACTGAAAATCTGCTCTTAAAACTAATTCAGAAATTTAAAAAAAAATCTTGACACAATGACATCCAAACTCTCTGCTCTCTATCTTTGTGACAATTTAAGATTTTTCTATGAGAACCTACAGAAAGGCTTGTTGTGAATGCATTTAATCTTGACTTGAAAAGTCTTTAGAATACTCAAAAAGCTTTAAAATGTGAAGTAAAAGATCTTTAAGTGATGACCCAAAGACCTAAATGCAATTGGACAGATGGGAAACAAACTACAGTTCAGTTATATTATAAAAGTCACAAACATGCAAAAAGCCAACACTCCTCCATGTACAACAACAACTAATACATTACTGTATCAAAATGAGCCATTAGGTCATGCTGGCCATAAAAGACTCTACTGAGGATCCTTCATGTCAGAATCCCTGGGATAAAAAGTTGAAAGAGCATTTTCTGGCACACCACAGTCTAACAATGCTGAGAAAGGGAAAATGAAAAATGGCCTTATCGCTGTTATCAATGGCTCTTTTTCTATGTGTATGTGTGTTACGTAAGGGGAAACGGAAGCCAGCCTCCCAGGACAGGAACGGATACTTGAGACGAGGACTGTGGGTACGGGCCCTACACTACCACACAAGAGAACAGTGCAAGACCCTTCAGGATGTATAGCTCCAACCCTCCGCCCCCAGCTCAAAATGGACTCTGCAAACTGGACATGACAAACGGATGAGGAGAGCCCCCTCACGTCCCCCGAGAGGCTGGCCTTCTCTTCAACATTCCTCCGTCTCCCCCCACTGTCAAAGGGGCAATTCTCCGCCCTGTGCTGCTACAAAACCCAGGCTGCTTTTTAAAACAGGATGTTTGTCTGAGGCCTCCTTCCCCTCAAATAAACAATCCGCAAAACCTGATTTCGGGAGGCAGCATGGAAGCACTCGAGTCACATTATTTCCACATCCCGTATCCTGGAGCACTGGGGCTCCTGAGGGAGTGTGGGCGGCCAGGCGCTGGGAAGGCTCAGAGCTGTGGTGGAAACCTGAGGCCATGTGCTGGGGGGGGGGCTGAATTGCTTTGGGGTCTGTGGGACAGAGCAGGGGGTCGTGCCTTGAGGTGGGGAGGGGGGCATCGCTAGCATGCTGATGCAGTTGTCACTTCATCAGGCCATACCTTTGCTCGAGTCAGAGTCAGATGTCAGCACAGCAGGAAGAAAATACTGTGCATAATATTCAATACATTATATTATAAAGTAATCTACAAACAAGAGAGGCATAGGATTACAATTCTCATCAGTATTTAGTCTTCAGTTGAACACGAGGGTTCCTAAATGAATTATTTAGCTGTGGATTTGGGTGCGCTGTCAATGATGTCACCTTCAATATGTCACTGAGCATCAGTGAAGCTCAGGAGAGAAACAACAGAGACAAACTTTAAAGAGCCATCCATAAAATGCCAAAGCCTATGCAATGAACTGCATAGATGATCTAATATGGAAAAACAGAACGAGACAGTTCAGAGTGAATTAGAAGTGCAATGCTAAATCTTTTCAGATGTGTACAGCAGATATGCTATTTAATTAGTTCCTAGCAGAAGTGGAGTCACATGCTCTTAAAGTCAGATCAACAAGTACGCGTCTAGTCTAATCTACTTTAATCGAGAGAAGCATCACATGCCTTGATTAGACTGTCTAATTATTCCATGTACTTCCACTGTCTCTGACACACATGGAGGGTTTGATGCCTCTTCCTGACACAGACAGGCGGGCTGGGATTAATATTGACTGCGGGATTTAATTTGCTTTGCTTTTGCATGTGAATGTATGTCAGCGTACAATCCGACTTATATGAGACCCTGAGAAGGGACTAAAGGCTTAAAGACCCCATGAAACAGATGTCAGTGTCATTTACTACTCTGAATTTACGTATTTCCTGTAAAAACGATAAGCTAAGGTGGGACGTGTCGCAGACAATGATTGGTGTTTCGAGCAGTCAATCACGCTGAATGTGCGTTACGCCCCAGCGAAATTTAAATTTGACTGCAGCTAGCAGCGTAAACATGGAAAACAGTCGTGAGGAGAGCTTTCTCTCTGCTGCGGAGGACTTCTTGCCACAACCATCGCCAAATCCAGCCGATTGTAGTGACTCAGACACGGATGAAGGGGAGGGAGAAGAGCCGCCAGGTTTTGGAGTGAGACCGTACATGTTCGAGCCGCTCTGTACAGCCGGCAGTGCTGCTGAGCCGGCAGAGATGCAGGCTCGTCCTGCCATGTGTGGTCCTGCACAACAGCTGGTAAGAAAGAATTTTATTGGACGCAAAATTAATATATGCCCCCGAATGCAGGATGAGTCATCAATATTTTTAAAACATTTTCCAGGAAATGCTTAACTGTAAAATAAAATTAATCAAAACTGCAAAACTACTTTTTGGTCATTGCTAGGGTTAGAGCAACACATGTCTGATTAAAAAACCTAAAAACGGATTTTCATTTCATGGAGACTTTAAAAATGTATGAACAAACATTTTACAGATGTGTTCTTGTAGTCCCAGCTCCTGTGTGATACACACTGAGCTCTCTGTTGGGTGACTCACATGAGCTCCTTCCCATCTGTCTTCTAACTGCCTGGAAGAATCAGTCAATACCAGAGTGGACCTGACACAATGCCTGTCTGCAGACGAGACATCCAGAGAGACAGCGCTGGCCTTTCCTCCAGAGACGGGCAGGCAGACGGAGGAGAGCACTGCGTGATTATTGTGTGGGAACCCTGACTACCTGCCGATGGATGTGCCCTTCCCTCCAGTTTGTGCAACAGCGTCTGACAACTTTCATTCTTTCCGCTCCTCCAGTCCAACTTTCCTACACTCTCAGGAAGGGGAAGAAAAGAGGAAAATAAAGGAAAGACAGAGACTCAGGTCAGTCTGGATGTCCTATGGTCACCTGACCCTGCAAATCTGAGGCAGCCCCTCCATTCACATGGGTGATCTCAACTCACACCAACATGAGCATGTACA
This sequence comes from Naso vlamingii, assembly GCA_029822935.1. Lineage (NCBI taxonomy): Eukaryota > Metazoa > Chordata > Actinopteri > Acanthuriformes > Acanthuridae > Naso > Naso vlamingii. Next base: position 16,179,988 of record JAPQLA010000022.1, on the reverse strand, counting down.
CACAGTGTCATGCTGACAAATTCCACTGGGCTGATTGAGGACACAACCTCCGATGACTGAAGAATGTAAGCGGGCTGGAGTCACGATCCTCCAACGGTAAAACCAGACACAGAGAGCAGGCCTGCATCACTGCCTGTGTTTACATGGGCCGCAATAATCCCACTACTGACTTTTTCCTAAATAAGACAATATTTAGATTAAGGTGTTTATAGAAGTTGCTTATAGAATATTACATTCATATTGCTGCTCACATGTTACACAGCATAGTCTGATTAATGACTCATGAGACGCAAGCCCACCCCACTTCATATGTCCAATATTGCTGCAGGTCTGACCTGAAACCGGAAGTCAAACAACAACAACAACAACAACACAACAGTCAAACATCTTGCCACCGTTTCACCTTTTGAGTTTTAATTTTCTAATTTTTCCAAAAACTTCATGATGTCCATTTCTTTCAAAATATCTAACATGGCGTTCGTTTCTGCCTCACCCCACAAATGTTGGGATTTCTTTTTAAGTCCCTTTTTAAGTTCTTTTTTTTAAAAAAGCTTGTTGTAAACTTGCTGCTGGAAGATAGAGTATGCTTCATCAAGCAGTTTGACTGCCGTGAGCTATGTGTCGCTGTTGCAAAAAGCTGCGATTAAGGTGTATACATGTGTACAATAATGCAACTAAAACTGGAATACTCCACACGGCTTAATTTAATTATTGCTTACTCCGAATATGACCTTATTTGGAGTAAGGTAATCAGAAAATGCTGTTTACATGGCAGTGTCTTTTCAAAGGATTGTCTTAATCGGGTTAATATTGGAATATTGGTGTCCACGAAAACACAGTGACTGTTAATATCACCACACACACAGGGGCACTTCTCCCTCAGACAAAGACCATACGAGTAAAGTGACTGAAATTCTTAAATTGAGGCAAACATCTTTCATTTCTCTTTTCACTGGGAGCAAGAGCTGGCCAGAGTAGCATCATAATAACAAAGTGACAAACATAAAGAGCTCCCGAAGTCAGAGACAATGTGACTGACATAATAAAGCAAACAGGTTGGGGGAAAACACCCCGCAGACAGTCATACAGGAAGCAATGAGACCTGCTTCAAAGGGACTCACTCCAATGTTCACACGACGAGGCCCATGAAGTGAGGAAACAGGTGTGTGTGTGTACAGACTGGGAGGTTAACACTGGCAGAGGCACAGTCCTTCACACACACACACACACACACACACACACACTACTAAGGTATACCATGTATGCACGGCCTCGAATGCTGGACGCGCTCATGACGTAAACAGACATCACAGAGTGCCTGGTGGGTTTGTCTTTGTGCCACACTTGGAGACGGCCATGTTTAAATAAAACACTGTAAATGATCCAAACGTCTGTGAGCACTGAGCAACTAAAGATATGAGTACAATACACGTTGTAAGACATTAATACAAGATGTGCACACACGGGAGAGCTATTTAAGAATGCATGAATTACATTTGAACATGTTAAACACCTGCAGGAATGAGACAATGAAGAGTGTATTGATTTAACAACATATCTCATATTGACATGGCACTAATTGATCCAAAACTGAACGAGGACTACTTTTAAAGTTTCATACATGCACTCTATACTTCGGTTGACGCAGCAGAACAAGCCTATCTACCAAACCAGTTCCTATCTGTTTTTCTCTGCCATTGTGTGATGCAGGAGAATGCTCAGCGGGTATTCCTGTAGCCCTGGGTGGCAAAGCTGTGGTTCATTATTTGACTACACCCCACCCATCCACTCAGTGCCCCCCAGATTTGCTTTTAAGAACTTTGCTTGTTTCCACACGGGGGAGGAGTCTGGATCTCATACAACTCTAGGTACAAACAGAGACACTCTCTAGCAGAGCTACAGGAAAGGTCTCCTCCAGGTCAGCAACACGCTATACACATGATAATTTGACCATATGGATCAGAAGTAGGGATGCACCAAATTAGATTTATTGCCAATATCTGATACGCTGACATTTTGCAACTCATTTGGCTGATATCTGATACCAATACCCATATATATGTATATTTTTTCCCCACACCTAATTGCAGAGATCATCAAGTCTCCTCTATAGTTGAATTTACACACAGTGTTATCAAGCAGACTCTCACTGTGTTGGCCCGCCGACAAATGCAGGCATAAAATACAAAGCTTAAAATGATGTAATATTCATTCCTTGTGCAAAAGAGGAAAAATACTTGGACTTACGTTATGTAAAACATGTCATGTTAATTTATGAAAACATAACATCTGTCCACAGGGAACATGGGAAACATGGCGTCGGCTCGGGCGTTTGATCACAGAAACAGCAGCCTGTTATTTTATCGGTTATTGTATCGACAGTTATCGGCCAGCATGCTGATATCTGATAATTAATTTTAAAGCCAGTATCGGCCAATACTGATAACGTCCCAGTAATATTGTGCATCCGTAATTGGAAGGCCTGCATGTTAAAGCAGTATGCGCTGACTAACCAGGGCAAAGACTTGGTGGGAAGCCCGAATCACTGACAAAATGCTACAAGATTGATTCACTCAACATGGACACTATTTTGTATCTAATACCAAAGAGCCATCATGCAGTCCAAAGCCAACACATTCAGAGACAAACTGGCTCCGCAGCACTAAAGCCACCACCCTGTAAGCACTGCTCATTCTCTTTCCAAAGCCCGACAAGCTGAGTGTGACACAGCCGATGCAGAGCTGGCCCGTCCTCTGCAAGCAGCAACACAGTTGGAAGAAACCAAAGCCGAGCATGTCTCGATCCTCCCTCCTCACCACAGTCTCTGAGGAATTGTGGTGCGCGCTCTGACAAGCCCCTCATTTGTTGACTCAGGGAGTGTCGCCGGCCATGCTGAGGTGGTGACAGCATGTGTACTGGGGAGGAGGGGGCCCTTGCTGACTGAATACTTCACTGCCAGGTAGCCATGTCAACTGCACAGTGTCCAGGCCTCTGAGCCGTGGCGGAGCCTTTAACAGGAAATGCTGTTCCCTGCAAGCCCCAAAATGAGGGCTCTGATTCCCTGCACACATGATACTGTGCATGCTGGCTGTGGCCTCAGTGTGAGGAGGGAGGCGTGCTCACTCTATGCCCTGAGAAAGGAGTGTTTCATTTCAAATCAGTGGACAGAACTGTTTCCACTCGCTTCCTTTGGTGTGGCTCCATTCACAGGAGCAACTCCATGTCCCTGAACCCACCCCTCCCTGCAGCCCACTTCCAGCCAGGCTGGATAGAGCTGTAGGTGTGAGTGTCTGTGCACATGCATGTGCACAACTATGTGTGCCTGTGTGTGTTTCCGAGCGAGCTTGGATCTTATTACAGTTTGATCCCACTCAAATATTTCTGAAAGAAAAACAGAGGGGAGGCCGGCTCTGTGGCCACTGCACACGCCCCGCTAAACCTCTGCAGCGCTCACAATGAAACCTTTATCTTTACAGCTCGGCCGGTTCGTAATGGCCCTTAATGAGACGGAATTAAGTACAATGCAAAAATGAAATTACCTTTGTTAGTTTGCATATTCATCTGTACACACTTAAAAGCTATGCAGAGCAGAACACTGGACTGTTATGAATAATTATACCTCTTTTTTGTTTTTCAGACATAATTTAACCATTTAAAAGCCAGAAAAACAGAATGATGCAGAAAACAGAATAAAGTCATTAAAACTTTCTTATTTCTTACTGTCATAATACTGTCATTTATAGACTGCACTGATCTGACACGTAACTATTTAATCATGGACAGATGTACGAAGACACAGACAACCATGCAAACCAATCAGCACTGAAGACTCAACATCTCTTATTTACAAATGAACATCTCTCTTAGGTGCTTTATTACTCAAAGTATGAACTTTAAGCAGAGTTTGGGGAGAAAGCAAACGCCTCATGTATATGTACATCCAATCTGTGCAAGATATGAAGCTGCATTATCGAGATTCTGTTTGAATTAAACACAAAACTCACTATGATTTTTTTTACATGACACAAAGTGGAAGCTCTTGTTCATGTTGTGTTTCTATAGTAACAAAGTCACTCTTCAGTCAAGCTAGATCATGTGTCACTGTGCCAGGACAGCCACTTCAAACAGCTGCTGCCAAAATCAGCCAAAACTACACACAACCCTTACAGCACCAACAAAGAAAATGAAAAATAATATACACCGCACAAGAGAAAAACAAGTCACATCAAAGTCCTTGTTTGAGATCCAGGATGATAAACTTCTGGTAATCATGCAGTTCTAAAATCAGCTGAACACATTTCGGATGTAAACTCCTTATTTGGATACTCAGAGACAGTTGGATAAACACACCCACCTGAGAATTCCCCCGGTGTGATGTTTGGTGAGCTGGCTGCCTCAGTTTCAGTGTAAGACAATGTGGAGTCTGACAGATCTGTGGGGGACAAAACAGAAACGAGCTTCTCAAGCTTCTGCTGGTGACAGCGGCTATCTCACTAATAAACAACCAAAGAAAATGATTCTCATTTGGTAACAAAGTCCAAACAATTAACACTATGTCGGGCTTCATCCCATCGTGGATAACCTGGCAGCGTCACCATCAGGCTTTACCTGATGACATCCCCCCTATGCCGCCACAATCCTCAGCTGTACGCAGGCTTGCAGCCCCAGCTAGCAGCCAGGCTTCAGAGTCCCAGCAGCCCACACTGGGTGGCTCTTGCTGGCATGCTGACATTATGCCACATGGTGGCCTGCATCTCATCTCAGAGCTACCATGCAATTTGCCCAATTACAACCGTTAAAATTCTCCACATTGCTTTATTCCTGTTTCTTCCTGTTAAAAAAACGACTTTGCAATTTACCCGCTCTTCACATCTATAATTTTGAATATCAAAAAAAGCTAATACACCAAGTAATTAGAGTTCTACAGCCAACTGATTACAGGTCAAAACACAGAGGATCAAATATTAATCGCAGAATTCAGATGGACATCTACAGGCGAGAGCCCGCCTCGGCTGCCACAGGTCTCATTTAAGTGTGTGTCACTTACCCAGTGGCTTGTGTTCTTCATTAGGGGAAAGCCTCGAATAAGGAGGTGGGGGTGACTCTGTAACACAAAACAGTCACGTCAATACCCGAATCACAGGAGGAAATGCTCCTTAAAAGACAGAGATGAAAAACTCAATCCCTGCTGTGAGGCCACAAAGCATCAAGTCATATCTGCACAAATCAAACGTCAATAAACAGATTCGAGATCAAAGAAAATCTGTCTAACATTAATCAAGCAATGTTTGAATACATGGACACATGCATCACAAAGAAAACCTTAGTGTTAACAAGATAAAAGCCTCTGTGGACAAAGCTGAGCAGTGAAATACCTGTAAGTGCCTTGAACATAGGTGTTCCAGTCTACATGTTGATCGACTTCATGTTTCATTTTACAACAATTCAAAGGCAACCTAACAGTGTTCACAATGTCACGTATTGTGTGAAGGTAAACTAATGAGTCTTTTCTATGAAAGTTAAAAGTAACTTGCAAAACTCAAGTCATCAGAATGCATTAACAAATAACTATTGAAATATATTCTGTTTCATTTCTGAGTAAATCTTACTGGTTTTTTTGTTTGCACGACAGAAATAAATCATTTTGTTCAAAGCTCATTAAAAAGCTCGTGCAGCCGACAAAAAACGACATATTTGTTTCTGTTACTAAAGCTTGAATGATTTAAACGAAGCAGTCGTTACAACAACCACAGAGACTAACCATAACTTTGGGTTCGTAATTTAATGAATCGAAATAAGCCTCTGCTTTTTAACTTCATTGTGTTTAGAGACTTGATTTGATTCAATAAAAAGAAGAGGAATAAAGAGAAAATAACTTGCACAAGAAGGAAAAAAACTTAGTGAGCACACTGTGACCTTACCTACAGGGAAAAAGGGGAAGGAGAAAAGCATAATAGCAGCGGGTCCTTTAAGAGTGGCGGCAGTAATTGCTGGGATCTGAACTCAGTCACTCAGATACACAGCGAGTCAGTCTGGCGCCAGTAGTATGCAAACTGTATATTATCACCACTCCTTCACCTAAATAGCATGAGGGGACCTCCTTAGGACAAAGGGGCTTTTAAAGCACAACTTGAAACTGATCTCATTCAAAAAAGAAGCGTGTCTGGCAAAACACAAGGAAAAAGATTTTGTCCACTTTCTTTCAAGCTCTCTGCTGCACATTATTTACTGTTTTCTTACATAAAAACTCCATGTGTGATTCATTTTCAAATCATTCTGAAGGCAAAGACAAGAAAAAGTAACTGCAGTGAAACTTGCAGCTTGTTTTAGTTGTGTTTTACAAACTTTTTTTTTAAACTTATTGCATGTGTGCAACTTTATCCTCCGATAACTCCATATTTCTTACTTCCCATTTGCAAACAATGTTAAAAAACAGTGATTACAGTCTAGATTCAAAGCCCCCCTTCTTGAATAGCATGAAAGAAATACCAGCTCTATCAGGCCACGCATGAGCGCATGTGAGCTATGTCTACTACGAGCCTTCGTCCCAACATGGGGTATGTGCCCCTCTCCCTCTCCTAACAGTTCATCTTGCTAGTTTAAGTGGAAAGAAACTCACAGCACACAGCCTGACATCCACTTCTGCAGGAGGAGCAAATTTCCTTCTCGTTTTATCTGACACGGTCCATTGAAGGAAACAAACACTGGTTTGTGCGTAAACGTGGAGTTCTTTATAATCAGCTCATATTAAGTTGGACAGTGTGGTTGGACATGAGGGCCGAATCGACATCAGTTTCCCACATTTGCACGCTATGAATTCTGGTATTGTTGGACTTCTGACTTTGAAGAGCTGGTCACAGCCAGCTGGCTCTAGTAAACATGGATGTTATGGAAAATCCACCTCCTGTGCCAGTGAGAAGACAGAAATACTGACGCTCGCATCTTTACACATGACACCACGCCTTGTCGTCGGGTCAGCAGGGTCGAGTGGCCCAGCGTCGAAAGGTTTGCCAAATCACAGGCCTGTCCCCTGCCAAAACTGAACCTCTTTAATATAGGTCAGGGAGGCTCTGTCATAGATAGCTCACTGATTGTGAAAATAAAGCTCAAGCCTTGACCACAACACCAGTAAAAGTGACCGATGTGACCCGGTCCAAACCTCTCTGTGAGTCTGCACAGTCATACAGTTATCATACAGTGTGGATGGATCAGCAGTGACCCTGCCAGAAACAAAGGTAAGAACTGAACACGGGTTTACTGCGAATCAGACCACAGGCAGCGACATACTGACACATTACAGATGTCATACACACCACACCACACATGACATCTGGTGAGTGTCCCAATATGTTTTTTCTTTTTTTTTCCTTTCTTTTTTAAATTTTTTTTTTGTAAAAGACTTCTGAGAAAAGCACCCACAGCAGTCCAAACACAAACTCTCCTTCACTGAGAGGATCAGAGTTTGCAGGGATGCTGTGGTGCAGCATCAAACCATCCAAAAAACAACTCTATACTAGAGTATATAACTAAACTAGTAACTAGTATATAGAACTAAAACCTTCAAATGCTGCACGAAATATTAAAATCATTTCACGTTGCATTCATTTCAACATTTTCCCCATTTAAACTTAATAGATTTCACATCTTGCATTTTATGTTCTGTGAGAGCTCCCTCAGTTCATATTCCTGCTCATATTTGATTATTGTTCACCTCATCATAAGCATGACTTCAGTAAGGATTAACTATTTAATCAAACCAGCAGCCTTTCTCTAGCTCTCTGTATGAAAGTAAGCCAACGGCACCAGGCAAATAAAACCGGGTGATATTAAAAGAAAAGGCCTTCCTGTTGACATGCATCTGCAGGGTTTATGTGTATTTATGGGCTTGTTCAGAAGCAGAGAAGGAATCTTAAATGATAAGATCCTGTGGCACGTAAGCAGAACTTTAAAGGAACCCTATGTTGGAAAAACAGGGATAAACTCGGACAGGTATCTGTTCATGGACCGGCCTGCCTGATGACTTTGCCCCAAAACCATCCCCACAGCATCCTTACCTGGCCCACAGAGCCGGCTGTAGTGATAGGGGTTGCAGCATACTGTTGGACTATCCAGGGCCCCAAAGCTCTTACACTCACAGAGCGGTTTGAGCTGGGCAGGGTGCTGGAGGTCGGACCAGCGGTACAGTTTACACACAAGCAGCTGCGGGGATGCCACATGGCCGCCCAGCCTCAGCTCTGTCCGGGAAACCATGACACAGTCGCTCGGCATCCCTCCTCTGGACTCCACTGACTCCAGTAAGGTATCCAGCGCTTTTTCCTTGAGCCTTTTTAACAGGGAGTATGTTGCTGACTTCAGTTCTTGCTCCAGCACCGCGCGGGGCATCGCCTCCTGCGCCTCGGAGCCGCTGTCTCGCGGTTCGAGGCTCCTCAGCACGAAGTGACACGAGCCTGGATCCCTGGTGCCCTGAGCCGTCTCTGGCGCCCTGAGCTCGGAGTGGTCCCGGTCTTTAAATAAGCAGCACGTCACTGTCCTGCACTCTCTGTCCTGCACGGAGCGGGGGCTCCCCTGCTCCTGGACGCACACCGCACCCCCATCTTGGTCCGACGTGACCCCCAAGCCGCTGCTCTCCACGGGACCCCGGGTGCACACCCCCCCAATGTCCCCTACAAAAGACCCGCTCGGGGTCATCGGTCTGAGCTCCGTTTTGGGGATTTTCTCGGGGTTGTTTCCGAACAGATCGTCCCTACAGCCCTCACTAGTTTTGCCATTTCCATCTTCCCCCTCTGTATCTGGGATCAAACGGCTTCTCCAGAGTCGCCGCACAAGACCTGAGCGTTTCGTCCTGAACATACGACAACTTAAAAATCTATATGGATTTTTTTTTTAATTCTTGCAAGGATATCCGGATGTTACAGATACTTCTCCGGTCGTTGCAAAACATCAATGTCTGTGAAACGCCGTGCAGTGCATGCACAGCCGACTGACGAGGATCTGTGGCCGAGCCGCAACATTAGAGTCAAGGCGATTTTGTTGCATCTACAACAACGAAATCGCGCAATAAATGCACCGCAGCATTCCGATCAAAATGCATTCATTTCGCAGATTACACCGTAAATAATGACGCGTTTATTCTCCGGGATGGCGGCGGAATCGACTGTTTCTATGCTTCTTATGAACGAGTAAAATAAGTAGAATACATAACATAACATAAAAGACGGTAACTAATCCAGAGGCAGCAGACTTCCACCCGACACTGCGGCGCGCAGCCTCAAACAGTTTCGGACTTTTAACGACCTCAAATCTACTTTCTACACCGGCACGTAGAGCATGAGGCACCGCGAGGCGATTTAATCCCAAGAAAATGCAGCAGAGGTCAGGATCCCTGTCGTCTTCTTGAGATGTCTGCGCACTTCTGTCTCTTTTCTTACAATCCCAACGAAATATCCACGCGATATGAACTTACATGAGGAGGATCAATCCCGGCCGAGTCGTGCTCCTGCTTCGCTACTCAGATCTAAACCAAACTGCAGCTCCGAGCCCTTTCTTTCCCTCTGCCCCCCTCCTTTCCATACACACACACACACACACACACACACAC
>JAPQLA010000022.1:16154779-16166116 GCA_029822935.1 Naso vlamingii | reverse complement strand
GAAAATAATTTTTCCCGTCCATTGAGTACTGTACTCATTTTTCCAAAACATGTTCCCATGGGGTCCACAAGAAGGACTTAGCCACTCTATCGCCAATACTCCTTTTTTTTTTTCCTTTTTTTTTCTGGAACATCCTGCTGTTCAGACTGATGAAGCCTAATCAGACTGCACACATTAAAATGAGTGGAATAACTTGCATTTTGTGAATATCTGCAACTTTCTCTTAGTTTTAGAATTTTAAATGTTATTGATTAAAAAAAAACTGAATTTACGTGAACTCTTATTGTAGAAGACATTAGTTGGCACTTCAATTGAAAAATCGAAGTCTAGAGGCTTTTTGTTCACTTGCTAAACTGTTCTAACATCCTGTTACACACTGAGGTTGTTTGGCTGAGTATTTTTCTGTACAACAGCTAATGAGTTGCAGTATGTAGATTCTGTTCCAAATCAGGAATCAGAATAATGAAGCAGTTATCTTTTTGTTTGAGCATCATGGAGTTATTGGAGGTTCTCTCTCGGCTCTGCGGTTGGGAAATACTGACTGGCAAGTCACAGCTTGTTGTTCTGATTTACAATGCCAATAAAGTCTGTTCAAAACAAATAAAACTTGTTGGCAGGAGTTGAAGAACACATTTCACATAATGACTGTATCTGAATCTGAATGAAGCATAATAACACAATTCCTTAACTGGTGCACTTTTTAAGATTTGTCATGGGTGATTTTAATCAACAGCTAGTTTCTGCACAACCTTCCAGCCCAACTAAATTTGCTTTCAGTGATGTTCAGTCTTTAGTTTTACGATTATTTAGTGAAACCTTATCTTCTGCATCTTTTTTTTTTGTAGTAACTCCTCCAGACAGACAGCTGTCTTAATAAGGTGTTCCCTTTTCCACTAATGTTGATGGGACTTCAAATGAATGAGATCAAACAAAAACCTGACTATGAACTGACTTTGGCTCTACTGGCTCAAAAAGCTGATGTAATGCACATCCACATCTGTCCCTGGTGCAGGACAAGCTCAGAAACAGTGTCAAAAGAAAGAAAAAGACTGTCTTTGCACAGTAAAAGTGTTTTTGGAGCAACAATCTGCTGTAAGGACTTTCCTTTCTTTTGACACTTTAAATTAATTAACCATGTTAAAGGAGGATTGCAGTATTTTTCACCATGGGCCCTATTTGTGTGTGTGTGTGTGTGTATTTTATCTGATTTCTGTCATGCTTTTGAACTCCATGCTGACATAGTGAACACAGAGTGGTCAAGCCAATGTTTCTTCAAATAGGACTGGACTATATTTCATTGAAATGTTGCTGTGGCAGCTCAGTATGAATGTACAATCTATTGTACCACATGATGGCCTTGTGCTCCGGTGTTACAGTGCAATGAAAACCACTGTGGCTTCTACATAGAAGACTTCAACAAAGAAATGTATGGTTTTAAATTGGACAGTTACTTGCTATATGGATTTCAATTGGGTTTTGTGGGAACAAAGAGCAAAATGTTTTATGAAATTCCTCAGACAGTAACTATTCTACAAAACTCTATTTAGAAGACCTTTGAAGATTCATCATTTACATTTGATTTTATATAATTGAAAGCCACCAACAACATTCAGCTGTCTTTCAAACTGAGAAATCAAAGTTGAGGCAGTTGAACTTGTTGGAGCCCTTCTCGACTAATGTGTGCCTCATGTGCCAAAGTGTGTGAGGAAAGCCTTCTTCAGAGAGGAAGAGGTAACTGAGTCCATGGTTCTGAAACAGGGCACAGCTGTTCACACAGGCCTGTCTCCTCGCCTGCCCTTCTCCCTGTGAAGGTGCAGGCCCACGCACCCCTGGAGACCCCTGGGTGATAGTGCCAAGGTCATGCCAGTCCAGCTCCTAACTCACACTTCAGACAAAGTGGGCAAGCAACTTACAGTAAAGCTGGAGTGTACGATTCTTGAGTTCTGCTGTCCAAAACACTTTTTGTCATAATCAGTACATATCTCCTCACTGCGTGCAAGGTCTTGGGTCTGTGTGTGAGCTGAGAAAAAGTCCTGTGTTTTCGTGCCGTCCCTGCTCTGTTTTCAGGGGAAAAACAGTCAGCGTCGCCCCCGTGCAACCACCACACCAAACACTACACCAGCCAATCAGCTGGGCCTTCCTAGGCTCCTCGTGCAGGGGCTCAGGTAGGGGAGGGGGAGGGGGGATGATGCTGAGTGAGAAGAACCAAACCGAGGCGAGCAAGCAGCAGCAGAAACGTCGGACAAACCCAAACGAAAACACATGGGGAGAAAGAAAGAGTCGGACAGAGTGAGGAATAAAACCAGGATCTAGATTGGCGACGCTTTCCAAAGGTGGAGAGACTTACGAGATTTGAAAGGCTTCAGGACCGATGTAGAGGCGGCTGTATTTCTACTGGACATAGTTTTGCTCACCTAACTTGCCCACGGATGTTCATCTTTTACTCAGGCTGGTCACATGTAACTTATGGCTCGTAGTAACTGTTGCCTTGGCCACGCGTGTGCATGTGTTTGGAGGGCAGAGCACGGGGGGCTGGGTGGAGCATCAGAGAAAACACAAAGGGAGGGGTTTGTTTGTTTTGGGGGCATTCAATTCAAATATCAACTGACGTTCCCAACAGAACTCGAGAAGCGTGCTCACCACCTTTAAACATAATGGCGAATAGGAGTAGACAAACTGTTGTACTTACAAATCCAGTAGAAAAGACATTATACACAGTTCTGTGTTCTTTCTCCTATTACGTCCTCTTCCGGTGTAAACCTCCCTGAGCCAAACTCCAGAAACCACAAAGAAACAACTTCAAAAGTTTTGACAAACAAGCTCTTTGATTATTGGCACAGAAATCCCATTACTACTGTGACTTCATGTCTGTGCCTGCTAGCATTCAAACCAGGCTCCTAACCCAAAATGTGTCTGTTAAATGAAATACAGCATCTCAACGCCAACATGTGCCACTGGGAACTGAGGTGATGCTGCAATCAGAGATACTGGTGTCAAAGAGTTGGCAAGGCTGTTAAAAGCATTACATCTGTGATGGACACTATATGTCAAGACACACTAAGAATTGGCTTCATGTGGTCAAAGCAACCAGTTTGGGAGAGAACATGCTGAGTCCCTGAGACAATTTGTGATCATGAAATATGGGCCTAATGTATTTCTCATTTTTTGAAGTGATCTCAGATCCTCTGGCTTCCTAAGTAATCAACTGTAATGTGGTCTTTGAAGACTACAGTAATGTGAGAGGACCTGACTTGCTAGTCCATGTTAACAACTGAAACTTTAACTAAGGATACAACTTCACGTGGCATCATGTAATCTATCTATCTATAGATATAAATAAATATACAGACAGACAGACAGACATATCTAAATACACACATAGATGTGTAATAGTACCTGGTAGTATGAACCTATAATATTTGCAAATTCATTGGAATTTATGAACAAATAAGAAAAAGGAAAGTAGTAGGGCTGGATATTGGCAAGAACTTCACGATACGATACATGTACAATTATATCACTATATATAATATATATATATATAAGACCAGGTGAACTGACAAACTGAATCAAAACAATTTAATTCAAAATTACCTTTCCAATTTATTTAAATGGTATTGGAAAATTACAACACACTGATGTAGCTGCCATAACATCAAAATGAAAAATGAAATTTAAGTGCACGCTTGCATTTTAACCGGGCACACAGAAATTGAAAGCATGAAAATGAAGTGCATATGTGTTCTTCTGTGTCATAGAAATTTAAGATTGGGTTTTGGAAAGGACTTCACAATACGATACGTATCACGAAAATAAATATCACGATATATTGCCGTATTGATTTTTTAGCACATCTCTAGAAAGTAGTTGAATTTTAATGGTTCAACAGTGAGTAAAGCCTGACGGACTGGCAAAGGCAAAGCAGAGTTTGCAACATGATTAAAATTTCCAAAGTACTCGAGTACTTAATTATGGATGAATAGCAGTTTTAGTAGTTAAGAGTACTTCAAGAGAGATGTGGAATGAGGGAAGTAAGCGTTTTGATCTATTATTTATCTAGAAATCTAACAAAACTGAACTACATGAAGACAAAAAGCTTACATTCCGATCTCAATATTGCATGTTTTTACAGAACAAGGCTACATTTTTCTAACACATAAATATATTATTTGTACTGCTTATATAATAATCAAAGTTATATAACCATTTCTCGGTATAAAAATTCTGTATAGAATAGTTGCAAGCCATATGTGCACTCCAGTGACATTACAAAGCATTACTAATGTCATTTTTTAAATTATTATGGTTCAGTGATATGTTTTTGTATATGAAAATGGAAGCCAAGAGGAAAAGAAGTATGGGTAATCTTTAATTGGAGGCAATTTGATCCATTTAGCTGTGTTGGAGACAAGGAGTCCGGGGAGACAGTGCTTAAGGCAGTGTTTTTGTCATCTTCTTTTTGTATCAGTCAGAGTAATTCATGTCCCCAGGGGCCAGCTGTCAGTAGCAAGGCTCCATGAACACATTCCTTCTGATCCAGGCCATTATTGGCCTATTCAGCAGCACTGGAGCCTGCTTACGTAGGCCTCTCTCCAGGCTGACCTCCTGGGCCCTCGCCTGGGCCTGACTCAACACTCCCACTAATCCACACCTCAAAGACTGCAAACACAAACTTAGATTAATGTGTAGGGATGGAGTCACAACCAGCCACATGAGCATAACATGATCACACACACTCCTGTCCGGAGTCTGCAGGCCACACACACGCACACACACACACACACACACACACACACACACACACAGACTAATAATAAATATCATCTGCTGTTTACAATAAGGATTTAGTAAGTGCTCTAAGATATGCTAGTAAGACATTTTTTTTGTATTGGTGGATGAGACGTGATGTAATATGCATTATGTGCATTGCAGCAGAGCCTTTGGGAGGAAATAAGAAAATATTCCTTGTCTGTCAGTATTTTTTCATGCATTTAATACACTCATAGCACATTTAGGAGCATTGTGTGATTTTATCTTAATCACCGGTACATTCCTCTTGGCTGCAAATTAGAGGTGTGTCTAAGAGCAACAGTAACAAGCCCTGCAGCAGAAGCCACACCCCGTCTCCACCAACTACAGCCCCCACTCTTTTTATTATTGTTTTGGAACATCTTCATTTGATTGGTTGTTTTTATAACAATATTCAACATAATCACTGGCTGTCACATTCAAGTGGTGCCACGGGTTCTCTTGTGTGGGCACCATCTTGCCCCAGGGGTCTGAAATATCCACAGGGGACTTTCCTGCAAGCGGCTTCTTTCAAGTCCACACTTGACAGAACGCTCAGTAAAATATATTAAACCATAGCTGATGTTCTGTATTTTTAATATGCTGCTTTTATTTGCAGAGCGTGAAGAGGAGCTGACTGCAGTTATAAAATTATGACTACCACAGAATTATAATTGGCTGCATATTTTGTTCTCAATTCATTGGAAGTGCCTAAATGTGCCTAATGCATTCATAAATTTTGGGTTGAATTGCCTGGCTCTCCATACCAGCAGAGTGAAAATGAAAATGCTGTTCCAGAAGGCTGGCATCTGAGCCAAAACCAACTGGCAGTGAGTGGATTTTCACACCTCAGGAAGATATCATACTCCTGCATTTGGCACAACACTCAAATGCAAATACTCAGGAAAGTTCCATCCTTGCCATCCAGATTAGACATAACTCATTATTTCCACGCTTAATCTCAACAAAAGGGAGTCTGGTGTTTGGAGAAAAACAATCTTAAATACACTCTACAATGGATTCAGTTATTATTCCGTGAGGTTCTCTCGTATATATGTTTATACTGCTCAGCAGCAACAGTGGCAGTATGTTGCATGAAGTCAGGAGGGGGCTGGGGAAACACTACAGAGAGCACATGCACATTTAGTGTGAACCACTGCACTTTTTAATGTTTTCCTGAATGCTAGTAAATCTAAGTCTCCTAAAATCCACAGTGAAACATTATGCCAACTATGACATCACCTCTGCACAGACACGTTTTATGATTTTTAACTTTATTTACAGAGACCACGGCTGAGCAGGCAACAGACTCCAGTTTAAAACTCTGTCGCCGTGCTGAACAGCACAGACTAGTTTTGCGAGTTGAGTCATTCAGTTCTGATTTAACTGGCAAACTCGGAAAATCCAGAGGAAGAGATGGAAGAGATCAGCTGCTGTTTGCTGTGCATGTGTGAAACGCCTTTGGAAGCTTCAGTGAAGATCAGATGTGGGAGGGTTTTACTATTTTTTCTACTTACCCAGAGTCATACAAAGGCTACATTCAAACTAATGTTTTCCTCTTCAAATGCATAGCTCTCACTTCCTTCTACCTGGCATCCACACTACTTCAACATTTAAGAGCCCTTAAAACAGACACTTCTGGAACGCAACTGACCTGTTTTAGTTTGAAAACTCGGGGCTTGTTGTCGCCTGCACAGGCAGAAATGGGCCTTTTGGTAACAAAGACTGAAAGGCAGTTTACACAGAGCAAATTTTCACATCAAACGAAACACTTTTGTTGCTGTTCAGCCTTCCTTTTACATGACAATGGCGTGCTCGTGCCCCTGACACAGCAAACATTTTAAACCGAGTTCCGGATGGATGCTGCAGACATCCAGTAACTGAGTAAAGCTTCACTGCATGCTGCAGAACGTACAGCTATGACTCTGACCCTAGTGAAAATCCTTTTAATGGTTGAGCGATTATATTATGTGGCTGAATTGTGTAAACGTAAAGAAAGAAACATGGCTTGTACTGCGCTGTTTCAAAATACAACCCATGATGCTGAATTTGATCAGACGTAATACTTCACTGGACATCGTGGTGGCCTTGTGAGTACCATGTACGTAGAGCACAATGTCCCCCTGTATGGTTCTTGTCCATGAATTTTATTACATCTCGTTCCACCCCTCGCTACTGTTCACAAGGCAAAAAATCTGTCAAAAATATGTCTGTTTGTTTTTTTACAGTGTGCTTCAGTGGGCTTTTCTGAACGTGAAGGCCATTGAGCATCTCTGAACTTGAGAAATGAATCTCATTTTCTTTTGGATGGTGCACTTTGAGGAGTATTTCCTGTTCTGTCAGGACCATGGATAATAATGTTATTATTGTGCTCTGTGAATCCCCCCTCCATTTCCCTGTCCAAGGATGCTCATTAGAAGACCAACCAGCTAATCTGGTGTTGGGGCTCTGATAACTGCCTTGCTTGGCGTCACTCTAGTAAATTGCCGTAGCTCCCTGTTAAAGGCCGGCAGTTGATAGCAGTATCAGGAGACAGGCTGCATTGGGGAGACAGAATGTCCGGCTCCAAATGACCTCCCAAAATAGATACCAGGGGCCACAGGCACCTCCAGCCAAAGCAAAGGAGCTCAGACAAGGCCAGGAAGAATATGTCATCAGGGTCATTGCTGTTAATGGCATGCAGATATTCAAGGGAGGCGGCAGACACTGAGTGACCCCAACCCTCAGCGTTAGGTTCTCTCACAGAGCCACGTCTTGCCACACCACAGACAGGTCAGACATGGAGCCGCCTCACAGAAGCCACTCACTACCACAGAGCTGATAATGGTTATGGCCAATTCACTATCACTGACGGTGTCTCTCCGGCTGTGGTCAGAGGACAATCACGCTGTGGACCTCCCAGACCTGACAGGTGACCGATGATACAAAGAACCTCCGCAGCCTTACTGGACAAACATCTTCAGATGGCTCCATATTCATTTTTATGATGTAGCCTGTGCTGTCTCTTTTCACCCAGTCATGGCGTGATTTAAGATCTGCTGGTGCAGCCGTGTCAGCTCTGTGACCCCGTGTTTCACCACTGATGATTTACTCGGTGCACAGAGGGCACACTTTCCATTCTGCCCGGGCACTGTTTCGGCTTGGGTCCTCCCTGAAGAGTCACTGTTTTTCTTCTACACAGGAAGGCTAATCACCGTCCTTGATGCTACACTTCCACTGCTGGGCCCCATAAGTAAATCAATAAGAAAGGAGAACAGGAGGCAGTGGATCATGGAGCAAAGAAACAAGGCAGCTCCGGTGTATGCTATCTGGACCTGTGCGAGCCTCAGAGTGAGGCAGAGTGAGAGGAAGTGAGTAAATGATCCCTGTGAGTCCTTTAAGCCTGAGAAGAAACACATTGTTGAGAATGCCAACAGGTTTGAAAATTCCTGACTATCTGCAACACAGTTACGCATCACAGCCGTGATTTTCCCAGCACAACACCAAAGGAAAATTCAGTGTTCCACGGTAAATTACTGACTCAGCAGATACACTAAAATTATGCTATGATCTTAGGGTTGGTGCCAGCGTTTTTTTTTTTCAGTTGTTTTCAATATGGAGAGAGTGTCTGCAGCAGCAGGCGCTCTGAGCACTTCAAGCACTGCAAAGTTTAACATTACTCAGCTTTTCAGGAAAGCGCTGGTGATGTCACCGGCACTCTTTCCAACAAGCAGTAGACCGTTGTGCCGTTTCGTTGCTTCATGGTTAGCTGTACGATATATCTGACAAAAACATCGTAACATAGACGAAAGCCTGTTTGTGTTTGTTCACGTCATGCACCCACATCCTCTGTGTTCTGCGTCTGTTCGCTACAGCCATGTTAGCGGGTCCATACCATTATTAAGATCGTCATCCAAACATGGCATAAGGGGGAGGATCCTCCATTTGATGCTTACTCATAGTGGAAAAAAACAATTTCAAATAGAAACCAGACAGTAAAAGCAACGGAGCAGTGTCGATGATACAGTGGTCGTTGTCAAGATATTGTTGTCATGGCAACAAGACGCATGAGCAGCGTTTTTTTCTCTCAGCAGACAGTCCGTCAGTCCAGCTCTGCTGAGCGCCCTGCCAGTGTTTTTCTCGTGAAACGCCATGTGGACACTGACCCTGAGGCTATATTCAGACCAAATCAGGTGGCCTGTTGAAATGCTGCAGGGTTGTCCACCGGTGAGAGTATGACACACTATTAACCACACTATGGAGTAAGGGTTAACACTGTTGCCTCACAGCAAGAAGGTCCTGGGTTCAATTCCCAGCTGGGGCAGGACCTTTCTATGTGGAGTTTGCATGATCTCTCTGTGTTCGCGTGGGGGTTAAATGGAGAGAACACATTTCATTGTACGCTGCATATGTGACCAATAAAGCACCTTTACCTTTACATTACACTGACCAGACATCAAGTTGTGCCCTCTATTCCTCCTCCATGCCGAGGGTGGCGGTCGATCGCTGGAAGATGGTCCCTTTACATGTTTGGCTGCCACAGCGTGACGTATGGCTGCATTTATCCTTAAGCTGAGCTTTAACTTTTTTCACTGCAGCCGGCTGCATTTTTCTTTTTGGGCCGCCGCTGTGGCTCAGACTGACAGCCAAAACAGACAGACCTCATTCAAATAATGAGAAAACCTGCGTTTTCACCAGTTCGTCTGATTGGGTCTGAATGCAGCTAAATCCAACATAGCAAACATTGCAGCAAAACATACAGAATTCATTCCTCTACATTATTTTTTCTACTGAGAGAGAAAAGACTAATAGTAAAATAGTCACTTTTGGTGTAATTCACACAACAAGGGGTTCTTAGATTCTAAGAAGTGGCCTTGTCTTACAATGTGAGGCCCAGTAACAGAAGCTTAACATGATATGCTCACAAGTCCGGGGAAAAACAAGACAAAAACTTTTCGGGTTGGCTGATGTCAACACATCTTTCAAAATAGAGTATACAATGTAATGACTATAGGCTGCTGACACCACTGGTATCTGATTTAATTGGTTCAGTCATGGAGGACTGGATCTTTGATCCCAAGTGAGCTCTACACGCTAGCATGATGGACAAGAGATTGGAAATGTCTGACCCTCACTGTTGCAAGGAGCCAGTAAGATGGTAAAAGCTTGGCACAATTTATAGGTTGATTATAACCTTGACTTGGTGATGGCAATTGACCTGCAAGGCTTTGAAGAGAGTGCACTTGTTAAAAAGGATCCAAGTTTTGCCTGCCAACAGAGCATCAGTCCTGTCAGAGCTGTTGTGATCATATTAGATATCTTAGTTCTTAGTTCCTTAGTATCTAAGCTTCTGTTCTAAAGTTTAGATCACATGTACAAAAAGTACAGAAAAAGAGATGACCCCAGTCTGCAAATGCAAGATAAGAAATGCTTGATCCTCTCACCACCAAGAAGGCCGAGGAAGCTGATGCTGTTCAATGTTGTGAGAACCAAGTAGTTTCCTGTCCTAGCAGCAGCCACACTGTTCCAATCAGCTAGCTGTGATTACGATTTTGTCATTACTGGTATTTTGGGAGATGAATCTCTGTGTGTCCATTTCAACAGAATCCCCTGACACTGCAAACGAATTAATCGAATTAATTAAATCAATTGGTTTGTCTCTTGTCTTTAGAGTCATTGGCAGCCTGTGAAAAATTAATCATCTTACAAGGTAACACACTATTCAAGTGGGGCGAATGTCATGAGCCAGACTAATGGAGCTTCAGTCTATATGCTAATGCTAGACAACACAACACTAATACTGGTTGCACCAAGTCAGCCATGATGCCAGGATGATATCATGTTGGCCAAAAGCAGAGCCAGTCGATGAAAAACGTATGATTGCACAAAAAAACATCTTCATAATGTTTCACATCTCAGCCGGAGCCATTTGCATGGGGGACAGGAGCAGCGGTCATTAGGACCCTTAAAGGGTAACAGCTCTGAACTCTGATTTACTTGATATCCAATCTTGGAGGAAACTGTGGATCGCCTGCCAG
This sequence comes from Naso vlamingii, assembly GCA_029822935.1. Classification (NCBI taxonomy): domain Eukaryota; kingdom Metazoa; phylum Chordata; class Actinopteri; order Acanthuriformes; family Acanthuridae; genus Naso; species Naso vlamingii. The sequence continues at coordinate 16,155,311 of JAPQLA010000022.1, read as the reverse complement.
TCTGGCGCTCACAGACTCCCAGTGTGACCTCAGCTAGCAAGCCTGTTCAGCGCTCACAATAGGTGGCCCACTGTGGCCCGCGTCCCTGGTGCTTCAGTAGATGTGGGCCTAAAAGAAGGGAAGGAAATCCTGGTAGTGAGCAAAGCCGGAAAGAGTGTCGCGATTCCAGTTTGCAGGTCTATCCTTAGAGGTCAAACAGACCTCTTCCCCCCAGGGGCCTTCACCGACCCCCCTCCACCCTCTCCTCAAAGACATTCCTCTCTTTAAACCTTGCCTCAAAACCAGTACAGATCCATCAACATCTTAATACTTCCCCATGTAAGGCCTTTCACTTAGTTATTCAGAGTTGTCATGTAACTTGGGCAGGCAGGGTTTCTGCCATAAGTGAGACAAAAATGCAATAACAAGCTCTCCTACGATGGATTTTCACCCAAATGGGTGTCCTTTTGAGAGAGGTATGAAAATAAATTTGCTATGGTGGAAATATATGATCTTAGTCATAGTCACACACACACACACACACACACACACA
>JAPQLA010000022.1:16139892-16154679 GCA_029822935.1 Naso vlamingii | reverse complement strand
GTATGAAAATAAATTTGCTATGGTGGAAATATATGATCTTAGTCATAGTCACACACACACACACACACACACACACATCTTTGGAGGAAGCCAGCCATGAACAGCCAAGCTACAGCCAGATGTAACAAGAGCGTCTCTCTGGAGAGACCTCAGGAGAACCAGCAGAGGAAACACTGGGAACATGGCAGTGATGGATCAGCAGGATGCACAAGAGGGACACACAGTATAACACATACTTTTCGATGAGCTGCAGCAAACTTCTTACTGCAATGTTCACCTCGAGGCCAACACTGGAGACACAAACTCAGGGTTTTCCCAATGTGTCACCCACTCGAGGGGTATTAGTGTTTGTGTTACAGTGTCTCTCTGTCCTATAAACAATGTGTCTCTTGTGACAGTGAATCAGACACGGCCTGTCGGCTAGCCTCTCCGGCATCAGGCCTGCTTGCCAGAGATTGGTCGGGGACTGCTGCAGAGCCATGCCATTTGTCATGCTGTATATTTACAGGCTGTGTCAGCACAGGGCGGGTGGAGCGAGACGTCTCCACTCTGCGCCTGATTCCATGGACGCCAGGCCCAGAACCTCCCCTCATTCATCTGTTTACTTTCTAAATAGGCCTCTGTTTGGACTTACATCAGTGGGGAGAGAATATCTAAGAAAACGAGGAAGGAAATCTGTGGAAAACAAAGGAAAAGGAAAGAAACTCTCTGTGATAGAGACTGCCCCTCGCTGTTCCTGATTACGGCAGAGCTGCAGAGTGCTTGGCGCCATCAGAACCGGCCATCCAGGCAGCTGGGCAGGCCAGACGGAGAGAGGAAGACTGGTGGTGACGCTTGCAAATACCAAGTAGGGGACTGTAAGGGAGCTCTTACAGTGTTTATGTATTTTAGATGGCTGTCTTTGATTTTGCAAAGCTGGAGAAGAAAGACAGAAACCTCCCACAGTTACCAAACTTGTTTTGTTCACATATTACACAATACAATCTTTTTTGATGACTGTCTTAATTTGTGTAATGTTTAGGCACTTTTTAAAATCACATCAAGCACTTTGTCACCAAACATTAAAAGTGAAATGAGAAAATCATTTGCACAAACAAGTGTAGGCCGACAACACCCTAAAAATTCAAAGCATCGACCTCCTCCATCGTTCAGGAAAATCATTACATGCATAGGGCCCTATAATTTTTTTTTTTTTTTTCCAAATTCTGTTTTATTTTTTCCCCAAATTCTGTTTTTTTTTTTCATTTTAGTTTATTGGAGTTCTGTTTTTTCCATTTTAATTTATAAGAATTTGTTTTTACACTCATTTTACCATTAGAGAGTACGTGTTATTATTGTGAATAAATAAAATGTCCACAATTTAATAAGAAATAACTGTAAATTTAATGATGCAAGCAACATTGCACTAATAAGTGCTTTAAACAAGCCTAATAATGTGTATACCACATTATAATAAGCTTTGCATTGCTTTAAGTAAAAACAAAATACATGACTGCAAACAAACATTTTTCACATCAAATCAAATTATCTTAATTTCCTGTGTTTGAGAGTAGCTGTAATGTCACTCAGTTCCTCCTCAGGTATCAATAAAGTTTTCTGATTCTGATGCATCGCTGTTACTGGAACACCGGGGGTCATCTTGACATTATAATTTGCATGCACACAATTCACTGAACAGGTTGCGAAAAGAATGTAAGCTAATGTTAGCTTACCAAGGATGCACTGAAGTCGTTCAGAAACTGCTTGGCTCTGAATTTTTGGGTAAGTGACGTGTTTCGTAGTTTTTTTTTGCTGACTTTGCCGGCGTCATGGGCGGCCGCGTCGTCATGCTTGCATTGTTTAGGAGGGGGGCGGGAGTGTTTGTCCAGTGAAATACAGGTGGTCCCACGCATTAGCGACCCCCCAGGAATGTTCTCCCCAGATAAATATTCCTCTAGAATTTCAGCCAGATTATGGTCAAGTCCGTGACATTCCGTGTTTAACAATAAATTCCGTTTTTACTGGCCAATTCCGCAATCGCGGAAATCATAGGGTCCTACAGTTGACTGTGGGAAATTAAGATGAGCAATTTTAGTTCTTTTCTGACATTTCACAGAATAAAGGAATAATTGATTAATTGTAAAAATGAACGGCAGATTAATTGATGATGAAAATAATTGTTAGTTGCAGCCCTAATAATATATTGCTTTAAAGCCCGAAAACAGGCTAATATTTTGTTAATTAACACATAAAGTAAACAGACATTCACAGCAGCAAAGCTTCTCTCTCTTGTGTCGCCACAGCAGCTCTATCTAATCTCCGCTAAAAAGAACAAGAACACCAAAAACAACAGGGCTGGCTGGGGCTGAGGCAAGAGTGAAGAGAAAATCAGCAGCAAAGATTTGAAACAGGAAGAGTGTGGCGTCAGTACAGGCGGGAGATAAGAGCGCTGCGCTCCATACACAAACACAGGGTTTCTGTGGCTGAGTGACTCCCAGCTCTCCGGGCGCCCTCACAGTAGCTGTCCTCTCCCCCCGGCTGACTCCGCACCACAGCCCGTCTCTCAGCCCTGGACACAGCAGATCAGCGGCCTGATACACCCTCAGTGACTCCAGGGGTTTTGAGGGGATTTGTGCAAGTCTAGAGGACAGATGGGCCTCCTCAAACAGGCAACCCTGGGAAAAAATGAGGGGACTGCATTTCAAACAAGCCCCTTGGTTGACACTGAACTCCAAGATTGCTAATTAACAACAAAGCTTCCTATTTCTTTTACCTGTTTCCTTTCCCACTGTGCCCAGCAGACAGCTTATTTTTCTAAATTGATATTCAAAACCTTGTTTCTTTTTTTACAACCCTAATAGCTTGCTGCAGAAGAAAACTGACCACTGCTCTTCCCCCATGGTCTTTGTTCCAGCCATTAAAGAAGAACCAGATTCCTCTCAGCAGCAGCAGCAGGAGGAGGAACACAGATTATAACTGCTGTCACAATCGGCTGCTGTATTTACATACATAAGCAGGATCACATACTCCTTTTCCGTCACCACAAAACCACTATCTGTTGCAAGCATGCTTCAAATCCTATTATCGGAAAATCCTGAGTCAAATACCCTCCCCAGTGAATCTCACACGGCCATCATTCAGCAGGCCTGCGAGTGTTTTGACAGAGACGTAGAGAGCGAAAAGACAAACAGCAGAGTGGTCAGATGAGCTTCTGTATGAGACAGAAAGGTGGAACAGAAAGAAACCCAATCTTCCTTTAACCTCACTTGTGAAGAGTTGCAGTAATTTTCTGACAGATCAGGAGAGTTTCCAAAACCATCACAGAAACAACCAATGAATACTTAACGTGACAACATGAGTGTTTGTGTGTGGATGAGAACGAGGAAGCCCTTTAGCACAGGGCTGAAGACTGAATCCTAGCAGGGTTAATGAAAGAGGGCCTTGGGGCGCTGTTTTTCCAGGCACTCTCTGTGATGTTTGAATGTGAACTCAAACAAGCTTTCATTATGTGGCCACAGCCCTGGAGCCCCCGGTGCTGGGAGAGAGGCCTGCTCACTGACAGCCACGGCTTACAGGCGGGTGCAGACGCCTTCCATTCTTCTATGTCTCTTTCTCTCCTTTCACCCTCCCCGCGTCTGATCCATTTCTCCACACTGCTGTTAGCCTCTAATCCTGCGTTCCCCCTCTCTTTCCTCTCGACTGCAATTCCTTCACCTCTCTCTATGCCCTACTCCGCCTTTGCCATGTATTGCTCCGATCATCCTTCATGAAGGCATTTGTACGACCTGGAAGTCTTTAATCCACAATTTTTGTTTGTGGGTTTAGATTGCTAAATGTGTTAATGTGGGAATATACATTTGGTGGTACTTGGTGTTCTGGACAATGCTGACTGTGCATGCAATAACAGCAGCTCATTTTTCATAACATACACGTCTTAATTATATTTAAGAACAGTACATCATAATCTCAAATTGACACTTATTAAAACAACCATTATTGCTTAAACACAACATTATTATTGGCCTGGTGTGCTGCTGCAGATGTGTTTTTCATGAGTCCACTATCCCCTTCCTTCTTTCAACAAGTCTATCTCTCCATGTTAACGTGTACATCAGCGCAGAACCCCCTTAGAACTGTTACATTTTGTGTTTGAATTTAAAATAAGTCTTCCAACCGCTGACAATGGAACATTTAAGTTTTTTGAGCAGAAGGTGGAAAGAAAGCAAGACAGATTGACTGAGAGGAGCAGGGAGACACATGGGGAGAAAGAGAGGAGAGAGATCTGTAATTAGAACCATCTTTCTCTCTGTGATTGTAGCCCAGTGTTTTCCAAACCCCTGGTAAAAAAAGGGCCCTCCTCCTCTCTCCAGCCGGATCTTGAGACACCCGCTGTGTCACTCGGACCACATCCACACAGAACTGATTAAGAGCACTGGCGATATTACACTTCTGGAAAGTTAAAAAGGCCAGAGATACGAATGGGCAAGATTTGGAGAACATGGCACAGCAAGGTGCTGGAGAAATATCACATGACCAATTTCAGCACCGATCACACTGAGAAGCGTCGCCAGTAAAATCTTTGTTTTCCTCTGGTAGCCGCCTACCGACTGCTCCTCTCTCACTGCTGCATGACAAATAGAAGTTGAAATAATTTCAATTTTTCAGCTCGGGGCACAGAGTCGCACCCTTCATCAGTGTCACTTGTGGCCAAAGCAGCCAATTAAATCAAGAAGGAGGCGGGCTTTACTGCTCACCACATCCTTCCTGTTAGCGGTAATGGTGGACACAAACAAGAAGTTAGTACTGGCTGTATTTTCCTACAGATGCGCCTTCAAGGCATTTTTGGTGCAACGCTTCTCAGTGTGAACATTAACTATGGAATTCACTTTTGAATGCAAGACACTACAACATGTAATATAATCCTGATATTTGTGTTCCCACATACAGCTGCCCAGGTAAACTCTAGATGAATTCTGAGTCACAGTGCACGAGCAAGGGCCTAATGTAATCACTAAAAATGTCTGCTGTTTGTCTATCCGGTTCTTATGAATAGCGCTGCCGTTCAAACCAGATAATCAGCCAACGTGCAGAAATCCTCCGGGTGTGAGCAGCCAATGGAAAACATTGTTACAAACACAAATTCCTAAAAGCATACTATGCAGAAACCGTCTTTTTCTGTTCACTCACACAACATTTGAGGTTGGCCCTTCCTCACCAGCTCAACTAGACTGAGTGGTCGTCAAGAAGCTTGAGAATGGATGAAGAGCAGGAGCTGCGCTACTGAGAACAAAGTTGTTATTCAGAGAATGAGAAGCTTATTTGATTGTTTCACAGAGTTACATTCTGTTACATTCTGGAGGCTACACACTACCGCCAAATGATTGATCTGATATACAAGATTTATGGTCCTAAACATTCCAACACCAATACAGTTTGAGGGCAGACCAGCACCACACACTTCCATTACTTGAGTCTACATATTGTTTTATACAGAGAAGTCGCTGGATTTGTGAAAACACTGAAACTCTGTTTGCATGGTGCACTGTACGACCAGCTCAATAACCAAAGGGCTATTTTCGGATGCTTCATAATAGAGGGCATGTTGTTCGATTGCCCGACAGCACGGCCATCCTGTCAGCAACGTTAAATTATGACCTGAAAGACCCTGTTTCTTATTCTGGAGTCTGATTGAAGTCTGTCTGTGCATCTCTGTGAAGGGCCTCTGTAACATCTAGCCAGAGGCGAGTAACAGGCCCAGGCCTGATACTCCGCATAGCTCCACAACGACAAAATGATTCATTACCATAGAAACCACTAATGTGTATCATCTTTTGAGTAATCATCAATTATTCATAGAGCAAGGCTCTCAGACTGTTTGTCTGCTGTGTAAACACAAACTAACTGACGCCCCCCTCATGGTCCTGAAAAGTGAAACAAGTGGCTCGTTCTCATCATGTCCCACATTTGAAAAAGTGCTTCACTAAAATACTTTGTGCTCTTTTCATACATATTTACATTACAGATTTAGACTTAGGCAAGCCAAAACTCTGCTCTTACTGAGTTCGCTGATAATTTTACAGTATTCATTCATATAAACAATCAACTGCAAAACTACAGAACAAGATGTCTGCCTCTCTGTCATGACCACAGGGATGAAACAGCAACAGAGTGTTTAATTAGTAGCCATGCTGGAGCTGTGAGAGCTGCGACACCTCCTGCAGAGATGAGACTGACTGACATGGTAACGCTGTCAGCCTAAAACACGTGTTTCATCAAGTGGTGTTGATGAGTCAGCATATTCCGCCACTGAGGATCCTGGGAGTGTGAGTGTCGAAGATCTCCCACTGTGTTGGGTCGCACATTGGCCTATTAAAAGGAATCTTGCTGGTCTCTCCTGCAGAGAGCACTTTGGACGGGTCAGCTAAAAGCGAGAGTGAGAACCACGCTCATGTTGGGGCAACGTTAAGTCACCACCAGCAAACAGTTTGTCCTGTTGAGAGGTCAGCCATCCTCACTTCCCTTTGACCTCTGACCCCTGACTTCTTGCTTCCAGCTCTGTGCTGTCTGCTCTGTCAGTCTGTCCATCTCACTCTGAAACAGCACAACGATCTCAACGCTGTCTGTCACTGACATGCAGGTTCTTGCTCTGGGCACAAACAGAAAAAGGTGGGGGTTTTTTTGGTGTTGGGAGGACAAAAGAACCCTTTAAAGACAGCACTTTTGACTTTTTTTTTTTGCAGTAGATAACTTTTGTAAGGAGCTAGCAAGTTAAAGTTAGCTGTAGCATGACACCAATACCTAATTAGACGGGACGTGAGTGAGCAAGTGAGTGAACAGCTGATTCCTTTTGGTGTTTTTCTGTGAGGATGTCCTAAGTGGTACTGCGTGACAGCAAACAGCCATAGCAACGAGTCGCTTGCTGGAAATGACGCTTGCGTTGGCTCTAATTGAACAAAGTTTTGGGCACTTGGTCCACCTCCGACCTATTTTGATTCCCCAAAACGACACTGACATCCTTCCGTTTCTGCTCTCCGCCTGTCAACAACCAACTCAACCGCTCCTTCTGCTGTGACATCGCTCATAGTCAGTCTGGACAATGTATTGTGCTTCATCAATACGAGGTCGCTCACACTACATCTCGTTAGGAATTAGTGAGAGACTCGTTGGGATGCAAATCCGCTGTAGACTTTTCCGTCGCATTTCATTTGTTGTCTCTCTCTCTGAAGTCCAGTTTGAACTGAGACCAAACGGTTGCAGGGAAAGTTGCAGTGGAGTAAACTGGTCTGTCTCAGCTCAAACTGGAGCCGACTGACGGTGTGGTTTGCAGACACTCTGTTGCTGGCAGAGGCGAGTCAGAGCGTAAGGCATGAACAGCTAATCAGCTCATACCGACGTCACCTGTCACTAAGAAGCACAGGATAGACCGGCCAATCAGGACAGAGAGTACAGAGAGCATAAATGATTTTTCATTTTTCCACAAAACCTTCATCCCGGTGGCAACAAAAATATCACCATAAAAACAGGGCCTATTGGAGACCAATTCAGCAGCAAATGGTGTCCTTTTTCAACCACTATTACACTATTTAATCAGGTTATACATAATAATGACAAAGTCTCACTTTAATCAGGAAAATGATTGACAGATTGATCAATAATTAAATCAATTAGTTACAGCCTCAGTCTGAAGGCTTGTCCAAGGCAGCACAGGCCGCAGCCAAGACATGGTCCTCAACATGCTCAGAGAAATAAGAGGGATTTGCTCTAACACTTAAAGCCAAATGTGTTTTTTTCCAACAAGAGCTCGTGTGTGACTAGATTCAAGCTGCATTAGTCCTTCAAAATATGTTTTTTTCTTTTCTTTTCTTTTTTTAAGCTGAGGGCCAGGATGTCTGAAGCAGATTTCATTTCTTCATGAGGAGTGGGTGATTTCCTTGTGTATATAGAGACATGGTCCAGTGAGATAGCAGTGTCTGCGCAGGCTGGAGTCAGAGTTCCTCGGCCTGCAGATAAGAGAAGCATAGTTTCTGTGTGTGCCTGTGAGTTTGTGTGTGTGAGAAGAGTGAGAGAGTGAGTGCTGCTGTGAAACTAATGATAACTGAAACTACAGGACAGATCTGCAGCATGTTGGCAGAATACAAGAAACTTGCTGCTAAACTGTTTTTGTGTTGACTTCAGCAGGTGTAGGGTCAGTTACAGGACTCTGTTACTGGTACAGATAATTTGATCAAAGTCTGTTTTAAAGCACTGCAACGGATAAAGTATCTCAAGAAAAAACAAGTCTAATGTAATTATGAATTTCCTAGTTTATTAATTTTACAACAAATTCTCAAATAAACTGGTAACCAGCTGGATAAGCAGTTTATTCTGGGTGTCATCGAGCAAAAATTCCATAAAAACATTCAGCATATTGTAATGCAGCTGGTCTGCAAGAACACGTGACTTCTGGGAGGGGGCAGCGGAGTTGCTTCCTTAGAAGTCTCATGCTACAACTAGTTTGATTTCCTGACATTGCCCACCACAGCTCTAATAGATGAGGAATGTAAAAAAAATACATCTGAGGCCATGATACTCTATTTTCAAAGGACCTTGCATGATAATTATACAGTATTAACATCATGACAACCCTTAAGTCTGATTTCAGTAAATGTGGTTAAAGGTTGTAACATGATCTGCTCAGCTCTGGATCAATACTCTAATGACTGTGTCAATTAAACATTTTGCTGAATGAACCAGCAGCAAAGAATCAGTCACCTTCATTTGGCTAAAGGGGGAGAGGGGAAATTGAGCTTATTCTTAAGCACTGTAATCTCTAGATAAAAGTGCCCCAAATATCTAAATCCATGCTTGCAAGTGGAAAAGTTCAGGGGAGGCTGGGGGGGTGGGGTAAGTTTGCGGTGTCGGACAAAGCCGGGACACTGTCGCCTATTGATCTGCACCCCTGGCACCTCTATGCAGACTGTTGTTGAGAGCAGGTCTGCCGGCCCTTTCTTTGCAGAGCCGGGCAGATTTGAGTGGTGCCGCAGACCAGCAGCTGGGATGTGCAGTGAATACAGTCTGCACAGATAAACGGTGCCTTGTTTAGCCGTTTCTTTGCTGCTGCTGAGCCAGCTGATAACAGCGGAGGGAGAGCAGGCAGCCCTTGGCGGCAGTGGACAAGGCCTGGGGAGGCAGACACTCTGGCAACAGCAATCTCACTTCCCACATCCCTCTCTGCCCCCCAGCCTGGCTAATCTCGCCTCTTTTCTTTTCTGTCTCTTTTCTCAGAGGACTTTTCCAGTTAATTGCCAAGTGAGACTGAAAACTGTCAGCATGGTGAGCAGAAAGAACAGAGAGAGATGGACAGAGCAGTTTTTATCAATACATTCACTGGTCCAGCATACGGGCTAAAACTAATTTAATTTTATGCAAATCAGCTAAACTGGCTTTCGTCATTGTGTGAGATTCTGGCAAATGGAAAGCAAACATGAGCAGCAACAGGTACCGACACCCAACGGCCTGACGACGTGCAGAAATCTAAGTCGTATCACATTAACAACAAGCAACAAGATAACGTGATCAACATATTATGATGTTTGATTGGGCTACAAATGAAAATGAATGACAGCCAGACATGCATGCTATTCAGTTTAGAGCTCAGACTGCCCAGCGCCGTGTAACCTTATCAAGACACACAGCCTTAAGCTTAGCTGTTAGAGTGAGGAGGAAGGGGCGTTTCTAACATTAATTACAGTTGGCTGAATCATAATTTGCACGGTATCAGTTGTGGAAGTTCCAGAAACGTTGGAAAGATTAACGACGTCGTGAGTGTGTTTTATAAAATAAACTGGAGGTCCATTAATGTGCCGCACAGCCACAGTGGAGACGTTAGCTTAGCTAGTAGCATCACATAATCCTCATTGCTGCACTGTATCAGCTGAGAAGGTCCCAGAAACGCTGAAAAACTTGACGTCATGTCTGTGTTCATTCCATCATTCCGTGGTGTAAGTTAGCATTATGAAGTTTGTTGTTAGCTCCATAGAATTCACACACAGCAACAGTTGTTTCGGTCTCAATCGCTGGACGTCAGTGACGTCAGGAAAATCTCAACATTGACTGTCTGTCGCGACACACTTTGTGTCACCTATTTCAGGTGGCTGAGATGTGTGACACCTAGTGGTAACAGTCTGGTATACTGGTCTTGTCTGATACTTGGCTTCATATCAAACCGGATTAGAAATTTTTAGACCAGCCCAGCCCTATGTCACACACGTGCATGTGGAAGCTGTCAACAAAGACCTTTGGTCAATATGCTAAAACACTGCAACGCAAGGAAAGGTTTTAAAGGTTCTGCTGTTTTTAAAACCAACTGACACGAATGCCAGATGGAATATCATTCACTGTGGACACATCAGTGTGGAGGTCAGAGAAACAGAAAGTTACTGTGTTGAAAGGTCTACTGCAGGCCGACTGCACACACAGCAGAGATGGGAGCTGAACTGCTCTTCCCTTCAACACCACAAGCTGTCATCTCATTGTCTTGGCCCGGCACCAGACGCTGGAGTAATTGCAGCAGTGTGGCATTGTGGGGAATACTTTGCATTCCGACTTTCACATTGAAGTTTTTCTTCTTTCCCTGCGTCGTACTGCAACCTGCCACGGATAAAACATGCCTCGAACCGTACGTGTTGTTTCCACTGTGTCCCTCTGAGTCGATGCGGGTATGTGTGCCTGTGTGAGTGTGTCAGGTGGCTGAAGAGTAATAGATTATCCTCCTATAATAACCGATTCCGCTCTGGAGCGCAGTGAAAGGCTGACTAGTTTATGTGTGCATGTGAGGCTTTGGGTGGCAAAAGTGGTGGTCGGAATTATTAGCAGTCAGTTGTGATTAATAGAAAAAAAAATCTAAGTGGTGGGCTTTAAATAAAGTCTGTCTGTGTTTGGATGGCCTGTTAACAGCCTTGGCATATTATTTCAATGGAGCTATCTTAACATCAAATGCTACAAAAAGTATTTTGGCTTCCTCTATCATGTCACGAATTGAACTCGATGGATCTGCTTGCCCCCCCCACCACCATTTCAATTCATCATCCTTGGCTTTAGAGCCCTGCTGATAGCGCAACATACCAAAGGATTAGCAATCAATAATGGGGGAATGTTTTGCCCAGAACCCCCCCCCCCCATATTCTTGTCTTAGGCCACATCTGTTTTTAATAACCTCGCCTTCATGCCGCAGAGTTACACAATTGCGATCAAGTGTGTTTTCTGAAACACTCACAAACACAGACAAGGACTCATGCCAACACCAACACTAACATACATTACACCCTTTAATGGCTCACCAAAGGAATGAAGAACAAGATGTCACTATGATTACTTGGCTTGGCAGATATGTGTCTGGGATACACGTGTATGCCTGGAGGATATTGTTAAATCAATAATCAAAGGGACGGAAGTGTCTTATGTCGGAATGTACGACCAGTTGTTTTGTCCTCCTCTATGTCTCTGTGGCAGAGAAAATATTTTTGAATTACATTATACATATGCCGAGGGGTCTAAAGATTGTTTTCTCTGTATTAATAAATTCTCTGAATCAAATTGGACAACAGTAACCTGATGTCATTAAAGGGATAGTACACCTTCATGTTGATGGAAGGTCAGGTAAAGTTTTTTAGCTCGCAGAATGCTGCTGGAGTTTCACAGAAAAAAAGGCATTGCAGTCGTATCCCAAACAATCAAAGCAAACGGTGACACATTTTCAAACTTTAAAAAATACATAATACGACTAGGGGTGTGAGATTTACATTGTCTGTGATAGTATCGTAATTGTTGTTTATCAATGTGCAAGTTGGCATTATCAAGTATGTCACTCATCCTGCCGCCTAGACAACACACGCCCCCAGCCTAATGTTGTCAAACACATTTTTCAACACATATTGACACTGAACATTTTAAAATAGTTCCAATATAAATTTTCTGATGATACCAGCTTCGCTTTCTCCTGTTGATTCTCTCCAACTGCAAGTTGATATGCACACACACACAGACACACACACACACGGACACACACACAGACACACACACACACGGACACACACACAGACACACACACACACACACAGACACACTTGTCCTCAGTCACTCTGCTGTCTCTCATTTGTCACTCTGGTTTGTTTAGTCTCTTATAGTTTGTAGATGGCAAGTGCCATGGAACCTCCGTGACTGATTTTGGTAAAAAAAAAAAAAACTGCAAGAGGGCTGTTTGGAAGTACCCTGCATTTGAGACCGATGAACATGGAAGCTGAAAGATACAAACAAGCCCATATGCAAGAGACGCTGCAGAACAGCGCTTACCAAAAGTCCTAACATGAGCAGATTAGCAAAGCAGCTAACGACCGACACACCAACGTATTTAAAGAATTTCAAGAGGATGGAGACCGCTCCCCTCTCATCTTTACTGAAACATTTAATGAGAAGACAAACTGTGTTTAAAGGGATATGCCAACTTAACTTTTTTTTTTCTTTTTGTTATTTTCCTTCCTTCAGAGTTCCAGACAAGAAGATAGAACCCTATTTTTTGATTGTGTGTGCAGTATCAAGGAAGAGACGGGCAGAGCTCGCCCACCGCTAATTAGCTTAGCTTAAACACTGGTAGTCAATGGGAAGTGCTAGCCTACCTCCACCTGAAGTCATCAAAAACACTTTCCAGCAACTCTAAACGGTCCTGTGAGCTTGTTGTGACTTGTTTATTTGCCACATTAAGTTAATTTTAAACTCAGATTAGCACTTTATGTAATTTTAGATTCAAATACGTACTGAAAGTAAACCACGGGGCGCATGTGCACCAGTAAACAGCTGAAGAAGAAGGTTGCTATATAAAACAAAATGTGCTCCATGCATCATTATCAGGCCCACCTTGTGTCCCACCAGTGCCCGGGACAAGGTGACAGCGGTGTGTGTGTCCCCAGCACGCCAAGCATCATGCTGTTTAGCGGCAGCACTTATCTTCAGCAGGTGATACATATGTGGTGACTGAGTGCTGGACACAACAACAATTTGACTGCTTGCTAGCAAATGCACCAGGTTATTTAACTATGAAGGAGAGGCAGCGCTGATACACGTTCCTGTGTCTGTGATAGTGATGCCAGATCAGGACGGGTCATAAACATCATTAATATGATTAATAGCGGGGTGGATGTAACAGGCCACGTCTTCAATGAGGAAAATATTAACAACATCACAGAAGCTGCAGCAGCAACAACAAACCCTGCACTGAGAGAGGCTGAGCGCGTTACGCATGAACAGCATCAGATTAACTTCATTATCATAAATTCGGCTCTTTAAATCTCTCAACACTCCGACAGGATTGCTCAGGATTTTATGTTAATAAATGTATCGTGTTCCACTTAATGTCCAGACGGTCGCACACACAGCTCAGATTTTCGCAGCTATGTTTAATTGTTTGGTGTGATTTAGTCGTCCTTCTGAATAACTCTGGTGCTCCGTCAGAGCTGTCCTAAAAATCTTTTTTGTTCTCTCAGAGTTCTTCTCTCCTCAAGTACATAACCACAGTTTTTAGTTTTGCTGCTTAAATGTGCCACGATAATTATGAGTGACATTACTACGCAAGTACTATCAATGTTTAAAAATGCATGAGGCAGCCTTCTTTAAACATTTAAACAGAGTTTTGTGTGTGCGCACATCTGATCATCTGAGTGACACGTTGTTCATTCAAACAGCAGGAATTAACGCTGTGGCATGAGACCAGCTTTGTGTCGGTTTATGGGGCAGTCACTCTCTGCTGCCCAAATGTAGCGCCATGTCATCAGAGTGCCTGACCACACCTCATCAGACCGAAGAGATGCTGCCTGGACCAAACCATTTTTGATTTTAGGGAGGGCAATTAAAATAATTTTCAACCACTATGTCATGGAAAATTAGGAATATGAAAATAAAATGCTCCAATATGAGTCAAATATAACATTTAAAGTTTTGATGAATATGTTTTTTGACTTCCTATTCAGAAGGAATATTTAAAAGTTAGAGGGCCCACTGACCCCCCTTGACTCAGGGCCTGGGACAGCTGTCCCGGTGTCCCTCTCCGTCAGCGGCTCTCATCGTTATCATAATAATAGTCACTTATTCTACGTGTCTGTTAGGTCCAGACAGCCTGGGGTGTTTTTTTCCAATTTATTTTGGATAGATGGAAAAAATTTTCAACAACAGCAGGATTAACTAAAGCTGGAAAAGTGTCATTGTTGTGATACAATCTCTTCGTGTACTGTCCTCCTCACAAGATATGTTAAGTCTATGGATGGATGGCAGCACCAGGTGCAGCTCAGCACAGCAGAAGCATTCGTTTTCTATCAGCATAGGTTGACAAGCCCCATACACCACCGATCCATGCCACTTCTAACTCTCCACCCGGCCCCACGCTGTTCGACTGCCTCAGCCGCTCTTCTTGCCCGCTCAGTTTCCAAAGCATGTAGTTCCTCCTCCGTATATTTTGGTTGAAAAGGTTGAGGATCTTGGTTAGTCCAGCCGAATTCATCCTCGTCCTCTCGTAGGAAGTCAGCAATGATCAGTAGTAGCAATCGTTCTTCTGCTCGTGAGCAGATATTTTGTTTTGTTGACTAACTTACAAGCACATTGGCGGTGTTTTGTGCATGCGCCCTGCTATTTAATTTTTGGTACGTATTTGATTTGAAAATTACAAAGTGCTAATCTGAGTCTAAAATAACAATGCGTTAAATAGACAAGTCACAACAAGCACACAGGACCGTTTAGAGTTGTTGGAAAGTTTATCTGATGACTTCAGGTGGAGGCAGGCTA
>JAPQLA010000022.1:16125089-16139792 GCA_029822935.1 Naso vlamingii | reverse complement strand
TTCAGGTGGAGGCAGGCTAGCACTTCCCATTGACTACCAGTGTTTGAGCTAAGCTAATTAGCGGTGGGCGAGCTCTGAAGCTGATGAAAAGCTGCTCAAATGTTCACTAAATGTCATTGCAGATATCAGACTTGAGTCACTTTTAAAATTAGATGTAAGCAGGGGATCAAAAACATCGGATGTAGATAACAAATCGGAATTGGGCATCAAAACAAGACAGTGGACTTCACACTTTTCTGAAAGATGCAAAATATCATCTAATTATTATTATTAAGAAATCATAAAACATATTAAGATCTCATTTTTTGGCAGTGTTGCACACCCCTAAATAAAACCATGAAATGCCTCCAACTTTGCTTGTAGAGGCTTCGGGACACTTGGATTACTTTGGATGAGCAGTATGGAGGCATTTTATAGATTATTATGTTTTAAGTTTGAAAATTGGTCACCATTCATGTTGCTTTTTTCCCCTGGAACTCCAAGAGTGTGGACTACAAAACTTCCCAGACTTTACATCAGCATGAGGGTGAGTAGATAATGACTTAATTTTCATTTTGGGTGAACTATCCCTTGAAGATGTCACCCTTGGATTTAGAAAGATGGAGCAACAAAATCAGGTCTTATGTCACAGTGTTTTCCCCCTTGAATTTCACAGATAGCTTTTTACTTAAATGTTTGGCAGTAATGTGCCTTATTGATGTGGTTTGTTCCATTGTTGTCAGACTGGCCTAACATTAGTGCACTTGTTAATGTTCTGTATGACATGTACAACATTTGGATATCCAGTTTCTTTTTCCAAAAAAAAAAAAAAATGGAGAACAGTGACTCATTTGATCAGAAAAGAGTTTAGCTGCAGCCATTAAAATATGGGCATCCTGTCGCCCATTGCTTCATGTATTGTGGTCTCCACTTTATCCACTGTGACCACATTTTGAGAGAGCTACAGTGAAGCGAAACTCCTACTGAGAATTCCCCTGATATGTTACAAAACTGGAAGGATGCCATTGGCTGGATGGTCCCAGCTTTAAGCTCCTCATGGAGAGTATGACAGTGCTTATGACTCCGGATCACCTTACACTGCACTTCCCAAGTGGCTCCAGGCTTCCTGCAGTTACACTTAGATGTCAAGTTATGAGCTCCGAGGAGTGCAGTGGAATTTATCAAGAACTTGTGTACCTCACTAGGGGGTAAACGGTATGCTTTCAATTACCACAACTGTAAGATCATGGATGGATGAAGTTAGTTTATTATGGAGGATCAAATAAAGCAGCATCCTTGAGTTTTCCAATGTGTTTGTAAGGCCAAAACAAGCATACAAAAAGCCATACACTGCAATAGTCATAATAAAGGACCACAAATTAAAGATGGAAATAGCTTTTGTGCAGTCATTGCCACCTCACCTGACAAAGTGCAATGATGACCACATTTTTGAGCGTTTTCCCTTCTTCCATTGTGCTCAATGCTGGCAGTCCTTTGGCTCTTCTTATGACGTTGCCTGCTCAGTGTGGCTCAGCTCTGCCAAGCACCAACATGGCACTGCTGGGTTACGGCACTGTTTGACTCTGTACATCAAACCCTTCATTAGACTATCAGTGCAATTAGCTGATTCACAGCATTTGTGCCTGAACATACTCAGACATCTCTTAAGTCACAGTTCAAAGCCCTCTGTCTCATCAGGAAACTATTTGGCATGGGAAGGCTCTCTCCTGTGCTACAAAACAAAAACAATGTCACAATCTAGTGACTCAAATTCATAAATCACACTGACTGATGGAGGGCATAATAACTTTCTATACCTCACCTGTGTTGAGTATATTTGCTGTGACAGGCACCTGCAGGAAATCAGTCTGAAATAGTTGCCTTTGGTGAGAGGCGAGGGAGGGAAGAGAACAGGAGTGTTAAAGGCCGAGGTAAGTGTGCTGAGCACTTTCATCAATGAAGTACCTCAGAGAACTCCAGCTGTAATGATGCAAGCCCACGCACCTCCCTCATCACTTTGCCTCACCCTATTAAACAACATCCAACTATAATTACATGCTAAAGGGTGCACAGATGCTTTCTATCCTTTGTCAAGTTTTTTTTATTTTTTTATAAGACATAATTCTGACAGCTATACACAAATGACTAATCTAATTACTAATACTCAAACTGGTTCTTAGCATTAGCAGACACTTGATAAAATACACAGTATTTGAACCAGACCTGGAAATAAACAGGATATTAGTGCACCCTGTAATTACTTTCCTCATAAATAAATACCCTTGTTGACCGTCTAAACCCGATTGAACACGTAAGCTTCACACTCCACCCAAACCTGCTTGTCCACTACCTACAAATAGGGGTGCTGGCCGTGATTCAGCAAAGAGAAAGCAAACAATGAGCTGACCTTGATGATGGATAGAGTTAGCATGTCAGCAGAGGCCGGGTGATAACATTTGTGACCTATGCCTCTGGCCGACTCTGTGCCTGGCTGGCGCTCAGCTGGTGCCATTCTGTCTTGTGCGCACCAGCTGATTGAATGTTTCTTGTCTGTTTCTCACAGCAGATTGCAAACTGTCTAGCCATCCTTGAATACCCCTCCACACCCTCAACTCCACCCATATCGCCACGCTCGACTGCACACAGCGCAGCAGTGAGCCCTCACAGAGTTATCTGCTTCATCAGACCCTGATGATAGTGTGGAGACTGGCGTCTGGGGCGGCTGATAGCCGCCAGCTCTTTCTGTTCAGAAATAGAGATGTGCAAGAATGGAAAAATGTCACAAACAGACATTATTTCTTCTTTAATACTGATGTTGCATGATCAGCGCTTTAGTTGGTACATAGCCTACTGCCAGTCTGACTCACTGATAATGTTGCTTTTTGTAAGATGCTTATTTCCAGGTTGCTGGACTTCATCCCTCTCTAAAGTTGATCTTTGAAAACATCATGTGCACAGAAGAACGTGCTTCACAACATGTCTCTGTCTTCCTGAGTTTTCTCCTCAGGTGAAAGGTGAGGTGAGTGCAGGTCAGAGCTTGAGTGCTGGTCTGCTGTGCATGTGTGCTGCTACTTCCTGTCGACTGTAAGTCTGCTGGCGGTCTGGTGATGAGGTCACCTCACAGACTTTGTATTGAAAGAGAAGAACAAACAGCAGAGACCTTGACCCCCCCCACACACACACACACACTCTCCAGTCTTGTTGTATTTATGTCAAATATCAGTGTCTAAAGACTCAATGAAAAAACTCATGTTAAGTTAAGCTGTGTGTGTGTGTGTGTGTGTATGTGTGTGTGTGTGTGTGGGCAGTGACTGGAGAGAAGTTCTCATTCTGATCTCAAATTAACCTTGAAGACCAAAAATTTGAGAGAACTGCCCCTCATTCAATATTTTCATCAGTTCATAACAATAGAACACAAACTAAGATGAATTTTCTTGAAATAAAAGGCAGAAGGCAACAAATCTTCAGCTTCTCCAGCTGACTGGCTGCTCTGACTGCAGCTGAGCTGGGTCAGCAGAGACTCACAGTAAATGGCCATGTCGCCAGTGCGCTCTGCTGTTGAGTCGACTGTTGAAATAATGAACCACACAGGCCTGTTTGATTTCCTCTGGAGACAGCTGAGCGGGAGTTTGATCCACATGCAGCCCGGCTCCCACTAACCCAGTCTGCCTCACCCCACTCTCTCTCTCAGCCTCCAAATGAGAGACGACTTTGCTTCGGGCTTTTTTAGGGGTACATCTATTCAGCGTGATTTATTGGAATTTAAAAAGCTTGCACTTGATTTGCATGGCTAAAATGCCTACTCCGACTGCCTGTTTCATTTAGCCCTGCAGTTTGTGATGCACACTGATAGTGCAGAATTAGACAGCCGGCTTGGAAGAATATTTCATGCACCGCAATATTATGTAGCTGCACATACAGTAAAGACACTGCTGTCAGGTGAACATAGCAAATAGAGTGATGGGGAGGACTGCACAGCGCTACGGCAGTAACATAATTATGGGTCCATGGTATTGCAGTGCAAAAGTCAGAATGACGGGTAAAGGCTCAGTCGCAGAATCCGATATTTTTCTGGGAAACAGGGAGGTTGGCGAGCATGCAGGCAGTCAGTGGTGATGTGTCTTGGCAGGCACAGATAGGGGCAGTGTAGTCATGGACCCAGTCATCATCATCTGGCCACACATTCCTACACTATCTGTGCAGTAAACTGGATCTCCTTCTCGCTCTTATCAGCTGTGAGGAATTTTCTATCAGAGGGCCTCTTCTCTCTCTCTCTCCCTCACTATCTCTTTTGCTCTCTTGTTCCAACTCTTTGCTTTTTTTTCTCGCTTCCTGTCCCTTCCTTGAAGCTGCAGGGCTGACACAGAGCAGAAACGGTTAATGTTCATTAAGATAAGGAAGCAAGGAGACGTCAGGCGGCCCCTAGGACAGGCTGGAACCCAAACAGCTCTGCTGCCTACTGCGTCAGCGCAGCAGGAGGCCCTCCGCCCCAGGAAGCACCACTCACACACGGCGGACACATAAAACAAACTGACACATTTAATAAATTGACTGTTTGGCCCATTTTTTTAGTTTTAAGATTCTTACTGAGTGGTGATACCCAAAAAAAAGCTTTGTTTCTCTTTAAAATTCTACATTTGGCCAGCTGCCAGGGAGCGGTTAGGTCGCCGCGCATTTCCAGATTAAGTTTTTCATATTTAGCATCAATACCTCTTGGTCAATTTTACCTGAAACTGTATTTTTATTATTTTGTGTAGTATTTGTATTTGTTTTACCTAATTTCAATTGATTTTAATTCTTCCATTCTAATGAATTTCTGACTCTTAAGTTGTTTGAATCTGTGTTAGAAAAATATTTGCAATATTTCAAGTTTAAGTAAATCTGACTAAGCCACTTCAAAGAAAATTAATGTTCGACTTATCTGTGGCTGCCAGAAAAGTACTGGTGGTTTATTTCCACAGCATATGGTGACCTATCACCAATAATCACATAAAAATAGTAATTATGCAGAAGATGAACACTTTTTACATTTACAGCATTTATTTAGCTGTGTGAGAAAGTTTTTGTCTCTGTTCAATGAAGAACATCAACTAGTTGAACGGTATGTACAGTGTTACATGACATTAAATCAGAAACTGCTTCATACGTGTTTTTACCATCAGAGGTTTTCAAATGTTGTACCACAACTGTGTAATCATTAAAAGGGACAGCTCCGCTTCCTCCTCCTCTTCATCAGAGATTTTAAAAAAAGAAGAAGAAATTATGAAATTGTTCCTTTACATTAATCTTTATTTCATGCTCTAGTTTCAACTTAAAGGGGGTGTGATTTTATTAAATCTATGCCTAGAATTCTATATCATTATACTGAAGAATTAAAGTTTTACTGAAAGTCATATTTATTCCATTCTTGCTATTTCATTTGTGTCTCAGCTTCCCTTTTCTGCTGACACTCTTTTGCAGTGAGTTTTCAACAGTTCACAAAAATATGACTCAGTTGACATTTTAAGCCTCTAAATTATTTCAAAATCTTTTTCCTTTATGTATATAGTTAGCTGAATTTACTATTATTTATTTCTTAATTAACTGAATGATGTTTAATGTATATATAGGTAATAACAGAGTCTAAGTAATTTGAAACAAACAACAACATTCATGATAATGTCAAATATTAAAGTCAGTGTAAACAACATCATCTGAAGATACTTAAATGAGTCAAAAAACTTCTGAATGTTTATCTCGACATTATTCAACAAGCATAAATTTGGGAATTTTTCTGCTGAGTAGAGTTGAGTAGAAGTCAAATAAACACAATCTAATCAGAAGAAATGCCAACACACTGCAGGTGTCTCAGGCCAATAAACACAGCTCCACACTTGATGAGCGGCAGTGTGGCAGCTTGCTGTCTGTGCCGCTGTAATTAACATGAGTGCATATTGAGACAATTATTCCTTTTTTCCTCAGCGGATGCAGAAAGTTGAATGCTTTCCAGTCTCTCTGGAGGAACTTTATGAAGTCGTTTGGGCTCGTTGCTGAGTGAAGGATTTGTTGTGAGCTGAGCAGTTTGACTTCCTGCAGCTCATGTGAACGTTCGGTCTCGAATACACTCTAAACTAAAACACAGCTACAGTTCATGCCACGGTGATCCTGTCATATCACAGTACAGGCAGACGGCTCTCTCTTCCCTCTCTCTCCCTCCCGTTCAGCCCTGTGTGATGACAGACCCCTGAGAGGAGCTCTTTGTTGGTAATTGAGCTTACCTCATTTTCAAAATACCAAGAGCCCTGCTGGATAATAAAATGTGCCTATACTGGGGTACATATTTCTGGCAGAAACCAAACAGCGCTATGCACAGAAAACAGAGCTGTGCTTGTTAAATTAGCCCAGAAAGAAGGAAAAGGTTTGTTTTTTTCATTCCTGACTTTCCTTTGGTTGAGATTTTTTCCCCGCTCTGCTTTAACTACAGTGGGAGAGTGGCCTTGCACGGAGTCTGGATCGCCGGGACTTTAGTAATATCCACCAGGGAGCCTGTAATTACTCACACAGCACTGCTGCCATCAGGCCACGCCTCCGGCGCTCTGCAGGCTCGGTGGACTGTAAACGTGTCAGTGGCAGGATGTCTGTCCTCCTCTCACTGAAACACTTTCTTACACACATGAGGAGGCCAAACACAATCTCTCAAAGAATGCAAATCACAGAAGCAGCCCTTTGTGTCCGACTACTCACATGAATGACCTGATGATGCTCTTGGCTTTTTTAACTGTTAGTATGACTCTTCCGTGGGGGACAGGACTAGTCATCTCCATCTCCAACAATAATATAAATCATTAGAAACTGCTCTAATCATTTAGCTAAGTAAGATACTAAAAGAAAAAGCCAGAATATTCATGATGAAATGAGTATTTTCCACATCACTGCTGGAGCAAGAGACAGAGCTGCACGTGATCACACACAGGAATGCTTTTCTCCTCCTAACTGGCACACAATCTTGAGCACTGACTACTGGCTATCTCGCCATCAGTATGGAGGCTGGCAGACATGAGTGTTTGAAAGGTGATCCTTGTCCCAGCCAAGCCCTGCCTCCATCACCCTAATTGGATGATTACATCCAGAACAACGTTATTTTAACTCGAAGTGAGACGGGGGAGTCCTTTAATGCTAAGTAAATTCCTCTTGACTTGCTATTTGTACCCGGGGCAAAGAGTCCAGACTGGGAACAAAGCAGCGCTTAGCTTGGGCCTCGTCAGCATTTCAGCTATTTCGCTGGTCATTCTTGTACCATAAAAATCCTAAAAACAGGCAAAGCTTCTTGAATATTTGCTTAAACTCTTGATGCCCCATAATCATGCCAGTAATGATAGTGCGTTTGCTTTGCACAAACACAGGGGGCTCTGTTCTCAACACATGAAAACACAAACACACACACACACGCATAGGTAAATACACACACAGAGTGCTGCGACCATGATGGATGTGAAGAAATTACAGGCCAAAGGCCTCGAGTCTCCTTCCAGTCATTTAAATACACAATTTATATAAACACAGGAGGACTACACTAAAATCCAATTTCATCTATAATGTAACAATTATTAGTAAAATCAAAGTGTTTACAAAAAAGGCAGCCAGTTATTGGCAGAGATGGTACTCAGTTTGAATCAGAGTCAAGCAGACTACAGCCAAAAACAGAATAACAGATTTGATCCATATTTGTGCTGGATGCTTTGTAGGTTGTGTTTTCCCTTCCAGTCATCAAACGATTTTAAGCATTTAGTGCTGTGAGAAATGAGAAACACCTGTGCGTCATGTGGTCGACGGATGCAAATGTATTTGAGTCAGGGGCAGTGTGTTCCTGAGGGATTTTCATGGGAGACATTAAAATCTTGAATAAAATAAGTTTAAATATCAAAGGCTTTGCTTTAAAAAAACAACATCCAGCCGGGAGGGAAAATTATACAATTACCTAGAATGTGCCAAGCTGCTCGCCAGTCGAACACAGGTCATGGAAAATATAAATATCCAGCCCAGAGAAAAGGCAAAACCGCATAATTACATAAGAAGACCAAGAGCATTGTCATTCTTCATTTAAAAAAATAAAAATTTTGTTGTTTATCATTCCAAGAAACTCTGCAGGCAGTTCGCGTTGTGAAGTGTGAGTGTGGCCACATACAGGCACAACATTTTCTCACTTGGACTGAGATGAGTCAGAATAAATTACAGTAACACAAACATACAGATCAAATCCACGCATCACATCCTATACCTCTGGCCTTTTCTGCTGCATTAACATCCTAATGTGAGCCGAGGCGTTCCTACAACAGCAGCAGGCTCAAACTCAGCTATTACACAGTTTTCTAAATACAGAGCATCCTGTCACGACACTGAGCGAGTGTGAATGGGAATGCGTTTCCTGAATGCTCCACAGACAGGATTAGCATTAGCCTTGTCACAAGGTCAGGGTTCACATCAGGGCTATGGTGGCAGGAGACGAGTCACATGACCACTTCCTGGCAAACTGGTGTTTGAGGTTACTGGCTACCAGCAGATGAACAAACACTTCACTTGACGTTCTGAATAACATGCAGCAGCTTCTGCAGAGTTGATGCTGTCATCACTCGGCACTAGTGGGAGGAAATGCAGCTTTCAGAGTTTTAGTTCAAGTCTTACTGGGTCTGTGTCTCATTAAGAATTTATTCCTGAGCGATGCACAATCCAAAAATATCTAAGCAAGCTCACATTAAAGCACTATCACTAACAGCATTTGTGCCTGTCATGCATTATAATAATTATTTTTAGTTAAGCTAAATAGAAAGAATACCTGACGACCTTTCAAAACACAGAGAGCTGATTAACAGACTTCTCCTAACTGCTTGGATCTGGAAATATTCTGTCTATGGCATGAAAAAAAAAAAGATTTTTAACCTGTTTCCCAAATAACCGGACAAAGAAGGTAGTCAGGAATGACAAATGCCCTTTTGCAAATACAAACCTGAATTTTTTTATTTTCATACAAAAAAGTGCATTTAGATTGTTTGTGTATCACGCATAACAACCAAGAAGATGTGTCAACTTGAGCTACATGGACAGAAAAAAGACATTTTAGGATAAAGATTAAAAAAAATCTTACTTGTAGTAAACAAAATATTCTGAATAAAATTCAGAAAACATTCTGAGGATGTTCAAGTAATATTCAACAAACAGCTGTGATGATAATATCATCAACAACTGATGTATTGCTGAAATGTTAAAAATACTCTATGAACTATCTGTGGGCGAACTCTTCGAAAAAAGCAGAACCAAATATTTTTGCACCCCGATGGTTCAAAGAGTCTCGGAAGGATCTGATCTGGAAATGTCTCCGAAAAAAACAAGCGTTAAACTATTCTCTAGATTTTTCAAGGATCACCTGATATTATGTTTTTGGGAAAATGGATGCTCGTCTATGACTTGTATGCCTCCTTATGTAACATTTACAAAATGAGGCAACTGTACTGTAAGACGCGGGATTCAAAAATATGTGTTGTGATTTGATCTGGCAGCGGAACAAATCTGTCAAAGCTCGAACATATGGATAAAGCACTCAGCACAGGAGGCAGAACAAGAACGACATCATGGGTGGGGGCATGAGGACTAAAGAGAGTCCCTGTGTTTGTTCGTGCTCTTTCCCAGGCTACCTGGGCTCATTAACACGTAGCAGCCCTTGGCAGCACACTGGCACTCTGGCACTGGGCTGAGCTGGAGGACGACCATGGCCGTGCAGCCTCTGCACACCGGGAGATGAGGACATGTCCTCTCAACCCGCCCACACTCAACCATACCCCACTTCACAACACCTTTCTCTGGCACAGTCACGTCCCTCCACCCTGACTCTTGTGTCATCTGGCTCAGTCCTGAGGGCAAATATGTTGAACATTTTCATGCTTTGGTTCAACAGAAATTGACGCAGTGTAAAGTTGGAAAACAGTCAGCAGACGTCATTCTCACTATGTTCACGTGGACACCAATATTCCAATATTAACCCGATAAAGACAATTCTCTGAGTAAGACACTGCCATGACAACTGCATTTTCTGATTACCTTATTCCAAATAAGGTCACAGTCGGAATAAGCAATAATCATGAGACACGTGGAGTATTCCAGGTTTAGTCGCATTATTGTACACGTGTATTCGGCCCCGACTGATACAGTTGTTTACCGATGTTATCGGCCTCTATCAGCCTATTGCAGGTATATCGGTATATATCGGTATTGGCATATTTGTTCTCCGATAAGTGCTGATATTAAAACAGTTTTTTTCAAACTTAAAAAAATACTTGGACTAGTGATTAAAAATGGTGTAATCACGTAATTTGTCCAGCAGAGGGCGGTCCCTTATTTAACTGGTAATAGGTGAAGTGTATAATAATAATAATTATAATAATAATAATAATAAATAAAATCTATTATTATTATTATTATTGTTGTTATTATTATTATTATTATAGTGTTTACTGTTTTGTGCAGTGATGTGTAGAATAAATTTTGTTAGATATCCTGCCTCTATTACATACCCTTGTCACACATATTTGATAACCACATTCAAAATATTATATATACAATATCAGCCGATATATCGGATATCAGAATTTTCTTGCTCCCTAATATCATTATCAGAAATCAGCCCCAAAAATCCAATATTGGTTGGGCCCCAACATGTATACACCTTAATCGCAGTGTTTTGCGACAGCGACACATAGTTTACGGCAGTCAAACTGCTTGACGGCGCATACACTAGCTTCTGGCAGCAAGTTCACAGCTAGCTTCAGAAGAAAAGATGACTGATAGCGCCGTTAAAAACAAGTCCCAGCATTTCTGGGGTGAGGCAGAAACCAACGCCATGTAAGAAATGTTGAGAGAAATGGACATCATGAAGTTTTTGGAAAATTAGAAAATGAAAACTCAAAAGGTGAAATGGTAGCAACATGTTCGACTGTTGTGTTGTTGTTGTTCGACTTCCACTTTCAGGTCAAATCCGGTGAGAATATCGGACATATGACGCAGGGTGGGTGTGCGTCTCGTGAGTTATTAATCAGACCATGCTGTATAACATGTAAACGGGAATATGAATGGAATATTCTATGAGCAACTCGTGTAAACACCTTAATCTACATATTGTCTTACGAAGAATAAGGTCAGTGGTCGGATTATTGCAGCCCATGTAAACAGTCAGTGCTGATGAGCAGAGTGTATGCTGGGTGGAGAGAACAGCTGGGAGTACACAGAGGCAGTCCTGAGATGTTGTGTTTGCAATCATTACCGCCTTGTTTTGTTTAAACCCCCTCAGCTGGCCAGGTACTCCCCCTCCACTCCTCCTAACCCTCACTCTCACCCGCAATGCACCTGGAGCAAGGCCAGGGCTGCTGTTAATTTGGCCTCATTATTAAGTTAAATGCAACGCGGGCGGCGGTGCTAGAGCTAATGAGCAGCGCTCCCTGCCTCCTGTCCCAGCCATTAGAAAAATTAGAGAGTGGAAAATGAGTCCAGGGTAGAGGAAGCCTTACTTGAAGTCCTGAATGAAACTATCTCTGATGTGAGTAAACCCTGTTCTTACTGGGAAGGTCTCAAACCTCACTTGGAAACAAAAGAGCTCTCACTGGAGACAGAAAGTGCATTTACGTCAACAAAATCAACATGGTAAAGGACAAAGGGACTGAGGGTAGAACCTGATACATGATAAACAAAGTCTAACAGCCATCCTATGTGCATACAGTGTATGTGTGTCAGAGAGAGCCCTCTCTGTCATGTTTATGCACAAGATGGTATCTGAGCTGTGTGGGTGGCAGGGTCTCTGTGGCTTTAGAGGAGAAGCTCAGAGCAGGGGCACTACAAAAATACACATGAGAGAGACAAACAGAGCACTCAGCGTATCAAAGGACAAAGTTACACTCGAGGCTTTCAAAGAGTGGAAAAAATACTGATTTGTATGGCATTAACTGTTCAAAGCTGTCCACTGCTCTAGTAGAAAATAGTATCCCTCTTCAGTAATCTCAGAGGTCGTCTATCATCGAGTCACTCAGTCAAGACCGTGAGAGACCGAGAGGTTTAGGAGTCTCTATGTTTAGACGACTTTGAGGGTTTTTCCTCTGCAGCCTCGCTAAATTGTCCAAACACGACCACACTGGCATTCATTTGCACGTCGTCCCAACAGAGCTTATCCTGACCACACATTGACAATGTTTTTCTGGGAGATACCGGGGAGATAGCTCGCCAAATCTTTGAAACCAAATCAGCAGCTTACAAAGATCAGCAAGAGGCTCCGATTCGATATTTAAAAAAAGAGAAAGATCAGTTGTCAGTTTAGATTTGGCTGAACTCTATAGGAGGAGATAATAGCCTGAGGCTGGAGGAACCTAGGAGACATATGATAACGATGATGGCGTGTGACTAGTTTGTGGGTGTTTCCTAGAATCCGCCAGACATCTCTGCTTAGATTTGTCTCAAGGGTCAGAGGCTGTAGTAACTGACCTGCGTTCAAGTGCTTCATCCAGCCTCTTGCCTCCCTTTTTCTGCAAGTGTGTGGCAGAGGACAATGTATAGAACATTCCTGTCACAGTACTGTCGTCCTGCAAGCCTGCTTGTGATGGAGAGCACTTAGCCATGTTTATAGCTGCACAGGTTCAAAGAGAGGCCAGCAGCACAATGGAGCAGGGCGAGTTGGCTGCAGCACAACTGTGTGGGAAACACCATCACACACTGAGGAATCAAAACAAAGACACAGAAGGGAAAGAAACTCTGCGAGGATTAAGGAAATTGCCATTTTTCCCCTATCCTATTTTGCCACGACAAATTCTGGAGCAAACATTTCCTCAACACAACAGCTCTATTAGCCAAAAGGTCTAGTGGCACATTAATGGACCTGTCAGGAAACCCACAACAGACATGAAGTTCATTAGTGCAGCCGTCAAAAACAAAAACTGTTTTCTGTCAAAAATATTTTTCAGGCAATGAAAGGCCACTTTTACAAAAGCTGGCCTCTAACTGGAGAGTGTGTCTTTCTTAGAAAACTGGGTACACAGGTGTGACCATGAGGCATCTATAGGGCAGTGTTGTCAAAATGATTACATCAGTGTTCATGGCAACACTGCTGACTGGTGTAACAGCTCTCACTTTATGTTGACTTCCCGTCAAGAGAGCAGAAATCTGTGCATACTTGGCGTCAGTATAGGTGAAGGGCAGACACAAACGCCACATTAAAGGGATAAAACTGGAGTCTGGTTTTTGAGTAAATGTTTGGCTAACTCAGCTTCATCACATGTCCGGCATTTAACTAAATAGTGTGCTGACATTGACCATCACATACAATAAAGGCAGCCAGTCTTCTCACGGTGGCCTTCTCACCCCACCCAGCCTCTGTGACCTGTCCTTCAGCTCCCCCTCCAATGCTTTAATCCAGCTAACCTTGTCAAAACCACCGGACCTCATTCAGATCAAGCAGATGACTCTCTGCACACCAGTGGCCTCTATAAATAGAAATTTCATTGAGGAGCAGCAGGCTGAATGGGAGGTATTGTAAACAGCAGGCCAGCCTAAAGCCTCACACAGGGCTAACCTGGGAAAGTGATGGAAAGTGACATGCTGCAGCCATGAGGCACGCAGTACAATAACAAACTGACACCACTGTACCACTGTCCTTCACTTCACATGGAAAGGTTTTACCCCACGCTGAGTGCCAAAAAACAGCTCGCAAACAGCTCAGTGGGAGCATTCTTTAGTTTAGGCAACAAAACAATGTGGTTTATGTTTATGTCTAAAATAAAAACTCTGTCTCTCACAGATTTCAATTTTCAAAACTTTCCTGCAGCCTCAAACAATACGAAAGTTTGGATGTTTGTGTGGAGACAAAAGTGGCCTGCTGCTCACTCTGCATTCTGCATTAAGAGCACTCTGCACCACGCAGCACACATCTGTCCCCGACTGTGTTTTACAGAACATCATACGTCTGCTCCTTCTCTCTGAAGTTGTTTTGAACCTGAGCTCATTAATTCAGTTTACCTTCCTCGTTTTATACACAAGGCAGCGTAACCAGCCGACTCTGGCACAGGTTGAAAGAGTTTAGCGGGTAGTCTTCCTCAACAGGCAAAAAATATATTTGGTAAATCAAAGGATTATTTTGTGAATGAAACTGTGCCATTCAGTGATGTCAAAAATGGCCTGGGATATACGACGGTGTATTAGGGCCATTGTAGGGAAAAAAAAAAAAAAGATGAGCTGGTGGGGGGGGGTAGATTTTTGAGTTTTAAAAGAATTTTCACATTTTAAAATCACAATTTTTGAGTTTTACACTCGCAAATTAATGAGAAAATACTCTGACATTCTGACATTATAAAGTCAAAAATTTGTGTTTCAAACTTGCAAATTTGTGAGAAATGAACTCGAAAATGTGTTTTTCCTTGTATCAAGTTAGAAATCAGTCTACACAGATGTTGCTCGTTTTTGGATCATGCCTGCAGTGGCAAATCTTATCAACTCTGCTTTTCAGTTGGATAATAGCAAGACTAGGTTCAAACCTGGTGTATGGCTGGTCCCGTCTGGTGAACGCGGGGTTTTTTTTGTTTGTTTGTTTGTTTTTCTCGGCCAGTGTGTTTTAGTGATAGTTAGAGGTAATGTGTAACACGAGCATGTTTGGATATTAGTAGTTGTTATACAGTGGTCTTAGTAAGTCCATCAAGATATAACAGGATGAATAATATA
>JAPQLA010000022.1:16076242-16099203 GCA_029822935.1 Naso vlamingii | reverse complement strand
TATAAGCAGTGTGTGAACTCCACAATGCCGGTGAGTTGTTAATGTGTGTGTGTGTGTGTGTGTGTGTGTGTGTGTGTATGTGTGCTTTGCAGACCCTTTGACCAGCCACATGGAGATGGTAACTGAGATCGTTGTTCCCACTGTGTGCACACTCTCTATTTTGCTCAGTGCCATCTTCCTCATGTTCCTGCTGCGGAGGCGGAGCTAGAAGCTCACAGTGTGCATGTTTACAAACACAAGCATCAACATAAACACGGATACACTCCAATGAGCTGTACACAGGTGCATCCTTTCTTTATTAGATCATGTGTGAGCATAAATACATTTAAACTAAATTTAAAGAGAATTATTGACTTTATCAATATGATGTGTAAGTTTGCTTTAAAAACATTGGTTTGGCTGACATTAATAAATTTAGTACCAGACACATAAAAAGTGTGGATAGCCCCACAACATGTTGGATTTTACAGTATTGCTGTGGAATATTACCATTGCAAACAGCCCTTGTGATCTACTGTACTTTGTGTTTTCGTTGGCTACAAATGGGAGATGTTTGGAAAGAACAAACTGCAACTTTTAAAATCTATTTCATCTGCTATATTGACCAAAAGAAAATGTAGCAATTGTGTTAATAAAGACGTGATTACAAAACCCATGGCAGTGTTACAGGGAATACTTACAAAAGACTGGAAGTTTTTCATTGAAAACATTTGGGAAACATACAGTATATTAACAGAACATCCTTAAACTGTCCGTGCACGCTCTGTGGTGCAGTATATGGTCATATGACGAGTTTTCCCACTATAAAACACACTAACTGCTGACACCAATGACAATGAACACCTCCTTTACTGTTCAGTTGTGCTGTTTAAATTCATGCAAAGTTGACGAGGCTGCAGCACACCATCGTGGAGAAGAAGGCAGGTTCCTCACTGTCCCCATTCACTGTTTCATTCGGGTAATCTGAAGACGGAACAGTTACAGAAAAAACAAAAGTTAAATGCACTTAATATTAGCATAGCAACCAGTTGTCCTAATGTCATACATGGCATGTAACATAAAGATCACCTGTTTCAAAGATGACGTGATCAACCAGCGGTCTGTCACTGAGCAGCAGGGATGTCCTGACCTCACGAGGACCGTGGCCACCGGACACCTCGACCCCCCACACCACCGGATGCTCTCTGTGGAACACACGATTATGAGAGATGAGACGACAGCTCCTGTTCAAATTCAGCTTTAGTTCATCCCAACAAATCTGAGCAAAACAAATCTCATGACCGCATGAACACAGCTGACTTGCTTCTGTCAGCTGACTTCAGCAAGTTTTTACATTTCACAGTGTTGATGAAATGTACAGAATCCAGTCACAGAAGTGCCATCTTTTGTGTCACCTTTTTAAAAACTCATAGGTAAAGCTAATAATTACTTTGTGTTGAAATTTATTTGGATATCTTGATGTGCTTAGTGTGCAAAGGGTCCTTACTTCTGGTAGAAATGACTGATCAGCGCAGGTTTGATTTGCAGTTTGAATTCATGGTCCTCATCAAACGGGTATGTTTTGTAGTGCTGCAAACATGATCTATAAGAAAAAACACTGGTTACTTTAATGTCATCTTCATAAAAGTTCACTTTGCGTAGAGTCAGACTGGTTTACTGTGTGAGGAGGAAGAGGCGGTCGTAAGGCAAACCCAGGAAAGTGCTGCAGGTCAGAATTATTTCCAGCAGATGGTGCAGTTTTCTCAGACGGATCACTTGCTCCTGCAGATCAACCTCTGTGCTCAGGTAATAACACTGTGGAGAAAAATATTTTGTGTTTTGTGAACAGCCACTTGAGCAGTTGTCAGTAAAATAGTCTGAAGCTTACCAAGTGGTTTAGAGTCGTCAATTCTTGACCTGAGAACAAAAACATAGTTGCAAACAGTTGAATATCAGAGCAAATCTGTGTAGAACTTGGAATCACACGTAAAAAAGTAAAGGAGACTCAGTGATGAGTGAGAGGTTACCAATGAGGTAGTTAATGTAATCCTTTCTCATCTTGTCCAGACCCATCTCCAGCAGCATGTGAACGGGGGTGACACCTGTGAGAGACACATGATCGATCTGCTGGTGGTAGGACTGCAGGATGAGTCGGCTGAGGGAGCTGCTGCTGTCTCTGTGAATCTGAAGCATTTGGAACAAAACAAGAAAAACTTCATACACAACCTCCTCCCTCAGTCTCAGTTCCAAACCGTTTTAAGAAGCTTCATCATGTCATACCCAGGGTTTGATGTCACCATATCTTAAAGCTTCAATAACCAATTTCAGGCAGTCTCCGATGTCTTGATATGAAGTAACACCTGTAACGAAAAGCAAAATGAAGTAAAATAACTGTTGCTTTCTTTTTGTAATGCTTAATCAAATGAAAGCTAATATCTTACTAGAGGAACTAACTCACTGTTTCTCATCCGCACCCACAGCTGCTCCACAAAATCCAAATCGCCTCGTTCCAAGAGAGAGCTGAAGATCTGGGTTTCTGACTCAGACTTCAGCTTCGTGGTCTTTAGGAAAACATTAAGAAACAAGATTGCTGTCACATTTTCTCTGAAATTAATATATTTGTGAAAAGTGCCTTGGTTTCATTCTCATGGTCGTGTCATACCTCAGGTGGATTTGCAGTCTGGTCCTGTGGTGTCTTTGCAGTGCTCTGAAGCTCTGAAAGAGGAGAAACAAAAGTAATGTTCTAAACTACCTGTTAGCATCACATGCTAGTACAGGTGCATTGATGTAACACAGCAGATACCTTCTAAGAGGGCCTTGGTTAGAATTACAGCTGACGTGTTTTCCAAAGGTTCCATCCATTCAGTCTCACCAGTTCTTAAACCATCAGCAAGAGTCTGACAAACAGAATTCTGATATTTTTAGTTGTTTACTGACACGTGTGGCCGTTCATCTCAGAGGACTGTGAGACACAAACCTGTAGAAACTCGAGCTCCCTGAATATCTCGAACATCGGGCTCCTCATGTCCCCACTGGCAACTTTGACATTCTGAAAATGAACAAATAAAAACAGGGCACGCACAAAAAATATACTACTTTATATTTTATTCAAAATTTCAATTGTGTATTTATGAAAAGTGAGTGCAGTTGAAGGTGCTTATGGTGATCACAGTTACAGTGATTAACTGCTTGTACAGATCAAAAAGCTTGGAACAGAATTATTTCTGTATGAATGTTATTTTAATAATATGCTTGCAGTAATCAGGAAGTCCACTCACAGTGTTTGCCTTGGCTCTTTCATACATGACAACATATGGCAAAAAAATCAAAAGAATGGTAACTTAATTTAATTATTTTAAGTCTGGCACTCACAGTGGCCTGTGTGCTTTTTGCTTGCTCCCTAAAGGGCCGATTGCACTGAGAGGCGTTGCGAGGGAAACCATTGTTTTCCTCTGGCACAGCGCGCCTGTCGGCCACTCCTCTGTTGCTGCTGCCCGGCGCGTTTTACCGGTGGTTTTGGGGCCAAACGTTAAAGTTAAGATGTTTTCAGCTTTTTAGCTCAAGGCACAGGGTCGCACCACTCATCAGTGTCACTTCTGGCCAAAGCAGCCAATTAAATCATGTAAGCTGGGCTTTACTGTTCACAACATCCTTCCTGTTTTGTTGCCGGGGGAACTGTAGCAGAAACGGTAAAACAATGGTGAACATGAACGAGAAGTTGATACTGGCCAATTCCCCACAGATGTGCATCCAAGGCGTTTTTGGAGCGCCTGTGCTTTGTGCGTCGCTTCTCAGTGTGATGGGCCCTTGAGGCTCTTCTGCTATAATATTCATCCACTCATACTGACAATTTGAGCCAAAAACGGCATGTTTGCTGTAAGGAGCTTCCACTGAACTTACAGTGGAGAGCATGTTCTGACTGTAATTTGCGGGTGCTTACCAGTGTTGCTGAAGAGGAAAGGGGCGGGGTCTCAAGGATACTTTCCACATGGCTCCACTTGAAATCCACTGTCACACTACTCTGTGATTCGATTGTGGTGTTTTCAGCGACAGTGGAGCCAAACAAGTTGAACCTTGCACTGCCTTTAATCACCATCTGAAGGCATTAACAGATGTAAATGAATGAACAGTCATACATGAAGACATGAGCAGATGCTCAGTGACTTACTGAGGCAGGGTGACGCCTTTTCTTGTGCTCTTGCTTCAGCTCATCCAAGGTTATCAGAGATTTTTTGTCCACCGTTGAATCTATGAACATTTTGGTTGGAATAAAACAAATTACAAACAAATATTCATTGTGCTAATAATCTCTCAGAGGTGGGTTATTTAAAAGGAGGTATGAAGTATTAGAGCTCTACCTTTGCAGGTAACAGAGTATAATTTGACACCAGATATTTTATTGCCAGAGCAAACAGTTTCAGCTCCACACCAGGTTGTTCGAGCTGGATCACACATGTCACAGCGCACCCACAGAGGATGCAGGGCAGGGTTTTTGTCCACAGCTGACACATTAGCATTTTGAGATAATGTGTACCACGACAACAACTGCCTATAACAAAGACACAGTGTGACTTTCAGATAATATTTTACAGTGAAATTAGAAGCACGGGTTACATGATCCTGCTGGCACTTGCTTTATTTGGATTCAGTGTTAAGCTTCTCGGCATCGGTCACCTTGCTTTCATGACTGGAAGGGGCTGTGGTCCCAGTTCTGTCTGGAGTGCACTGGCATCTTCATCAGCAGCAGCACTATCATCACCACAGTTTGATGTTTCCGTCATTTGTACATCATCAGGCTCATCTATTTTTGGAACCTGGTGAAAGTCAGATCTCAAAACATGTCAAATATCTTGAGTGATATCCCATGTTTTACAATCATGCATTGTTGGAACGCACAAATAAGACAACGAAAATAAAATTCAAGCCTGGTTCTGGATACTGAGTCCTTCTCAAGCTACTAAACTGGATGTGCATCATCCCATGTCAACAGTATCATGACAAAAAAATCTTTTAACTCAATTGATGTGGTGCAATCATGCACAGAGGAACCGAAGATGTCTAAAATGTTAAGACAGTGTTCATGTTATTTCCATAATATGAAAATTAGACAGTTATGCTTGTCTAGAACGGCCTGAATGTATTTAATGAATGAGTCATCACAGTGACGATACTCACAGCTTTTTCACAGATGAAGACTGGCTGGTTGCCACCGTACATATTCAGCACAGGGATTCTGTCTGCGTTCATCTTCATCACTTGCATTTCCTCCTGAAACTCCAAACAACTGGATTAAAATCATTGCTATGACACAGACAGATTAGATAAAACGTCCCCAGACTGCGACTAGTTTTACTTGTTGGTAACGTTACAATGAAATGAACTTTACCTCATAAGTACGTGGATCACTTCTTCCTTCATCTTGGAGAGACCTTCCATAAAAACGGCACAACACAAACAACACGGCAAAAATGAGCCATAGTTCGGCAAGATAAGCGCGAACTGAAGCGGTCAAATAGTGAGAATAACAACACAATAACGGCTAAAAACGCATCCACCGCCTAGCGTTAGTTTGACGCTGGAAAAACAAACATTTTTTTACTTTTAATTACCGCAAGTAACGCAAACATCCAAAAGTGAACTCACCGAAGGACTTTATAAAACTTCTTGGCAGCAGAAATCACCTTCGAGTCCATTGAAATGTTTTCACGAATATTTTCAACCTGTAGATTATCCAAAAGACGCTGACCGAGTTGAACAGCCCGCTCCGTGAAGTTTGAGCTGCTAACACTGTCGTTGATAGTTTGACAGTCGCGCGCTCACTCAAGGGGTGACGTCATGAGGTCACAGGTCATCATGGTATGAATTCTTTTTTCTTTACACCATATATAAATAAAGTAAGAAAAAGTGCGTGAATTTATGACATCATAAATTAGAAAATGTAGGACAACGAATTAATAATTTATTTTAAAAATTCCCAGAAGAAAAGTTCGGGCTCTACGTTCATCCTGCGTATCCTGCGCCAACATGGCGTAAAGAAATAGTCCCAAGTGTAGAAATAAACTTTGGGGTGGGTTTGCTCGGCTGTCAGAAAGCAGTCCACATTACTACACAAAAAATATTTTTTTTTACATTCATTAAATTTTGTTGTTGTTGTGTGTGTGTGTGTGTGTGTGTGTATTTGCGGTAAGCAAAACAATTTTGCAAAAACCTGCCGACGGAAGTGACATTCGTCGAGGCGGAGCCATAAACCATTCAGGGTGATTCTTCAACTTCCTTTTTACTGTGGCCGCCATAACGAGAGGAGCGTGGTCCCCGGCGAGCCGAAAATAATCATCTAAAATGGTAAGAAACAACACTTCTAATGCTATCAGCACGGCATATTATACTTTGCATTTTCCTCCTTGTTTGTACTGAACAAATGAGCCTGTGTTTCTGGGAGTCTGAAGTCGAGATTTAACAAAGTAGTGAGTCGGAATGCTCCCGGACGAAGCTAACACGAGGAGCCATTTTGAAAGCGCAGCTTCAGTGGTTCAGTAGGTTACACGTGCATTCGTCAGTTGAGTGACACGCCGGTAACGTTAGCGTGTTCAGATGGCATCAGTATTTTGATCTCAGTACAAACTACATGTGGTGTTGGAATGAACGTCTGCGATGATGACGTTGTTGCCATCTATGAGTGATCGATGTAAGAACGTTTTGAAGTTGGTAGCTACGTCACTTTAGCAGAATCGAGCTAATGAAAGCAGCCGCTGATATCGGTGAAATAGCATTAGAGTCTCGGTGTTAACGGCTAGGCTCCACTGCCGCTGTGTAATTAGCGTAAAAGCACTTGGTTTGAAAAACGAGCTGCACGGATTTATCAACCAACCCTAATGGTGATGTGGTGTTTTAAAGAGAATTTCTTGTGAGAAAGCAACTCTAGCTGGTAGCGTGTAAGTTAACCATATTCATGCTTATGTGTTTGCCTAAAATTCTGTTTTGGTTCGTCCTGTTTCCCAGGCCTGTGCTCGACCCTTAATCTCAGTGTATTCTGAGAAAGGAGAATCTGCAGGCAAGAATGTTGTCATGCCTGCTGTGTTCAAGGCTCCAATTCGCCCTGATGTGGTGAATTTTGTTCACACTAACATGCGCAAGAACAGCCGCCAGCCTTATGCAGTCAGTGAACTGGCAGGTGAGTGTGCACGTCCGTCCTGAGCTCATGTTGATCAAGAGTTGCCATCTTGAGTTTTAAACTGTTTTAAGATGGTGATTGAGTTGATGCCTTCTGAAATCTGAGTTATTTTGTTGTCTACAACATTTAAACTTGTAATTGTTTCCTCTAGGTCACCAGACAAGTGCCGAGTCCTGGGGTACAGGAAGAGCTGTGGCCCGTATCCCTCGTGTGAGGGGTGGTGGTACTCACCGCTCCGGTCAGGGTGCTTTTGGAAATGTATCCTTTTGAATGAGATGACTTGTGTTTTGTTTTTGTTTTTTTTTCCCTGCTTTCATTATGTGCAAACCAAGCCAACTGTAACAAAAGACTTGCCATGATGGTGTAATTTGCGTCTGATCCTGTGAACAGTGACAGTTGCCTGCTGTCATTAGCTGTCACAGGAAAGTGATGTGTGTTAAATTCTGAGCAGGTTTTGGGTACTTCAGTCCTGATGCTGGTGGAGTATTTGGCAACCATCCTTAACTCTTCTGTAGATGTGTCGTGGTGGGCGCATGTTTGCCCCCACCAAAACCTGGCGCCGCTGGCACCGCAGGATCAACACAACCCAGAAGCGCTATGCCATCTGCTCTGCTGTGGCTGCCTCTGCCATCCCTGCACTTGTGATGTCCAAAGGTAAGCTCCGAAAACTACTTATTCAGAGGGCCAAAGAGTGTGAGAAATACATTTGTAATGACCTTTTCTGATGTACACATTCTTAATGCAGCTAATCATTTGACTTGCCATGATGGTGTAATTTGCGTCTGATCCTGTGAACAGTGACAGTTGCCTGCTGTCATGAAGCTGTCACAAGAAACTGATGTGCATTAAATTCTGAGCGAGCTCTGGTTAACTCTGTAGTCTTCAACAATCACAAGACGTGAATGGATATCTTTGGTTGAGATTAATGATTTTATCTGTTAGGACACCGCATCGAGGAAATCCCTGAGGTCCCACTGGTGGTCGAAGACAAAGTCGAGGGTTACAAGAAGACCAAGGAGGCGGTACTCCTGCTGAAGAAGCTTAAAGCCTGGAATGACATTAAAAAGGTAGTCTTAATTTCCTTGTGGTTTGACTCAGCAATCCATCAGAACACAACTGAAAAATGAAATTCAATGAATATTAAGTTAAATTGAATGTGTCAACTTGAATGATATTTGGTCTTTGTATCCTTACTGTACCAAGAGTGCTGGAATTACAGCTTTTCTAAAAATAGTCCCTGCAGTTTTGGGGCAGACTGTCAGCATGTTTTACTCACCTGAGGTAAAGATGGAGAGCAGAGAGGAACGATGATGGCTGCCACGCAGACTAAAGTTAAGCATCACTGAGGCCGATTCCCTAATCTGATGAGCGGTTGTAGTGTCGCATTAAAACCTCGTACGTGCTGATAGTGTTACTTTCCACAGATACGCTGCCTGTGGTAACTGTTTAGGTTTGGAACATTTATTGCATTAATTAACCACTAGTTTACTTAATCTTAATCGGGCTGCTGAGATGATATGAACTTTTTATTCTTAGGTCTACGCTTCCCAGCGTATGCGTGCTGGCAAAGGGAAAATGAGGAATCGCAGACGTATCCAGCGCAGAGGACCATGCATCATCTACAACCAAGATGCTGGTGTCACCAAAGCCTTCAGAAATATCCCAGGTGTGTTGTATGGTCAAATAGGAGTCTGACCTGTGTTGGGTAAATAAACAGAAGAATTTCTTTTTTTCGTCGTCGTCTTTTTTTTAAAGGCTTAGGAAATTTGTTTGCACATTAAGCCTTATAAGGATATTTACGATGGTATACGATGTTCTACAGCATTATTATGATGAACGGTGCAGTCCTGAGAGCTGGAGCTCGTTGCTGATGTCACCATTAGTTGAAAACAAAGGAGCATGTGCACTAAGACATTCCGCCAAAACATACAATACACGCTTGTTGTAAAAGACATGAAACTCGTTGAATGTTTGACGGTGTCCTCTCATGTACCGACATTAAAACATGAAGCTAAACGAGTAAAAAACCTGGAAACGGCTCTTTGTTTGTTTCCTGAAGCAGCTGAAAGTCTTTTTCTGGTTATGTATCGTTGTTGAGCTTTGTGTTTTAGTACATGAGAGGACGCCACCAAACTTCTGCTGAGTTTAACTCCTTAAATTGAGTGTTCATTGTGTTTTTCGACAGATTGTCTTAGTGCACATGCTCCTCCATTGTTGTTAGTGAGCTCCAGTTCTCAGGACTGCACCATTCATCATACTAATGCTGTAGAACATCGAATATAATTGTAAATATCCTTAGCACAAGAGTTAATGTGCAAAAAAAAAAAAAAAAACTTCTCTGTGTACAGTTCCTTTGCACAACCTCACTTTCAGTACAGCGATGTATTTATGTAGGTGTAGCATGATTTCAAGTTGCAGTTCTCTGCCTGTGGGTGTCAGTCTTTTATGGTAGTAACCTCTAAGTTACGTTTTAAAACAAGTAATTCGAGATCTTCCAACCTGGCCAGTGTTAATTATTGTTTTGGAACTTGAAGGCATCACCCTGCAGAACGTGAACAAGCTGAACCTCCTGAGGCTCGCTCCTGGTGGTCATGTTGGACGCTTCTGCATCTGGACAGAGAGTGCTTTCCGCAAGCTGGACGAGCTGTACGGCACCTGGCGTAAACCTGCTTCCCTGAAGGTCGACTACAAGTGAGTATTTATGAAGCCAACGTGATGGTAAAACTGATGTTGATCACGTTACGGTGATGAGCTTCCACTTCATGGTCCGTGTTTTTGAAATTCTGTGATATTGAACGAAGTTCTGAGCACAAAAAGACATGTACCCATTTTCATAATTTTCAAATTAAGGGATTTTAACTCTGACTGCCTTTTGTATTCCAGCCTGCCCATGCACAAGATGACCAACACAGATCTGAGCAGGATCCTGAAGAGCGAGGAGGTCCAGAAAGCACTTCGTACACCAAAGTAAGCAACGCTCATGTAAAGAATTTACTTTAGCTCGTCAGCGATGATGATGTTCCACTTCAGGTCCGTGTTTCTGAGCCCTGATATTTATGGAAGTCCTGAGCAAATCAGACTTTAAGAACTTGCTGTCAAGCAACATTTCCTGTTGCTGAGACTCTGTTATATTGTAATTACAGCAAGAAGATCAACCGCAGAGTACTGAAGAAGAACCCTCTGAAGAACTTGAGGATTATGTTCAAACTGAACCCTTACGCCAAGACGGCAAGGCGTCATGCCATCCTTAAGCATGACCCTGTGGTAAGTATTGGAACAATTTTAGCTGGAAGCAAAAATTCTCAATCTGAATTGTTGACTGTGATTTTAAAATTCTGTTTTTCCTCATAGATCAAAGCCAAGATGCTGAAACCCAAGAGGAAGCCTGGAAAGAAGGGAGCACCCAAGAAGCCCAAGGTGTAAATCTGTAAATCTTTCACAGACTGGAGTTCAGTGATAAATAAATCATTTGGATCAAAAGCACGAGTCCGACC
This sequence comes from Naso vlamingii, assembly GCA_029822935.1. Taxonomy (NCBI): domain Eukaryota; kingdom Metazoa; phylum Chordata; class Actinopteri; order Acanthuriformes; family Acanthuridae; genus Naso; species Naso vlamingii. The sequence continues at coordinate 16,088,559 of JAPQLA010000022.1, read as the reverse complement.
TTTCATTCAAAAATTTGATTTGCAAGGCTGAATTCTACTAACAAAGCTTTGAACATGTTGGCGCTGTAAGTCCACGTGGCGGAGATAATCAAGCACACAGACTGAGCAGTATCTGTTTTTAAGAAAGCCTACAAAGACAGCCAAAGAAATGTTCAGTGTAGTTAATTTTACTCATTGTAGAAGTTAGTACACTGAATACATGACTTGCACAACTTCCAAACAAGTTTAGTGCTCAGTGTAAACGTGTTGTATCTGTGGTTAAAGTCATTGTAGGACGGTGGAATCTTGCTTTGCTACAGAATTGAGTCAAATGGTGCTAGTACACACTATTGTGGGGGGTGGGGGGTGGGGGTAGTAGAGGAAGCAAACAAAACTGATTGCTGCCGCACAGGACAAGTAAAACATAACTGGAGAAGATGACATGCATCCACCACCAAGACACTGGTGTGACCAGAGCCTTCAGAAACATCCCAGGTGTTGGGTAAGTGGATACCACGTCATCTTAACTCTATTTTATAATGAACTTTAAAAATGAACACCAACTTGCTATCTTCAAACACCTGTACTTACATTGCTCTATATAGTTTCAAGTTAATGACTGTTGCAATCTATGAAGTCTTAAACTAGCAAACTTTGATTCAAAGACCCAGTAGGGAACTCACTGCTGAATGGTTGTATTCTGTGATGTTGGTGCATCACCCTGCAGAACGTGAACAAGCTGAACCTCCTGAGGCTCGCTCCTGGTGGTCATGTTGGACGCTTCTGCATCTGGACAGAGAGTGCTTTCCGCAAGCTGGACGAGCTGTACGGCACCTGGCGTAAACCTGCTTCCCTGAAGGTCGACTACAAGTGAGTATTTATGAAGCCAACGTGATGGTAAAACTGATGTTGATCACGTTACGGTGATGAGCTTCCACTTCATGGTCCGTGTTTTTGAAATTCTGTGATATTGAACGAAGTTCTGAGCACAAAAAGACATGTACCCATTTTCATAATTTTCAAATTAAGGGATTTTAACTCTGACTGCCTTTTGTATTCCAGCCTGCCCATGCACAAGATGACCAACACAGATCTGAGCAGGATCCTGAAGAGCGAGGAGGTCCAGAAAGCACTTCGTACACCAAAGTAAGCAACGCTCATGTAAAGAATTTACTTTAGCTCGTCAGCGATGATGATGTTCCACTTCAGGTCCGTGTTTCTGAGCCCTGATATTTATGGAAGTCCTGAGCAAATCAGACTTTAAGAACTTGCTGTTAAGTAGAAGCTCACATTGATTAAGCCTCTGTTATTTTGTCAATACAGGAAGAAGATCAACCAAGAAGAACTCGAGAACGCGCAGACTGACAGCAGGACATCATCCCATCCTCAGGATTGACCCTGTGAAAGGAACCTGAAAAGTTTTAGGCTGAAATTGTTGATTGTGACTTTCAAATCCTGTTCTCCTCCACAGATCAAAGCCAAGATGCTGAAACCCAAGAAAAAAAAAAATCACAAATGTTTTTTTTCAGACTGGAGTTCATTGAGTACAAAATCAGTTCTGGAGTCAAACTTGTCATTCAAAAGCTTGTGTCACATGAATATTTATTTCATCACATAAGCTGACAATGGTTGTAATCTGTTGGTGCTGTAAGGACACGAGGTTGAGAGGAATAACAAGCACACAGGTTTAGCAGCGTTGGTCATGATTAAACAGTTTGATCATTAGAAAAAATGGCTTTTCAGGCAGGCCTGCAGTGTAGCCCAAAGAATACATTGTTAATTTCATGTGGCATGTAGGTGTACACACTACATATATATCCATTGATTGCACAACGTTTAAACTCTTAGTACTCTGTATAAACACAGTTTAGCCATAATACAAATCCAGTCATTAGAGGGAGTTCGTTGCAGACGGGACGGGTCTCACATTGCTGTCCTGTGGGTGGGAGTTGCAGGCTGATTGAGCCCAATGGTGCTGCACAACCAGCCAGCAAAGTCAACCTGCTCTGCCTCAGACTGTCTGATAAAAGAGTGCACCTGAACAAAAGGAAAGCTGTGTAAGATGGGGAAGAGATAAAAAGGAAAATTAGGAAATGAGAAAATTGCTCTATACACACACACTCACCATCAGCTGCTTGAGGTCTGCTCTCTCTGCAGGATTCTTTATCAAACTGCAGTGGAGATAAAAAATACAAAAAAAAACAACAACCTTACTGTAATACATTTTAATACCACTAAGTGGCGTAAAGTCTGAAACTGCAATGGTGTTGATGCCAGTAAACATGTCAGAGTTTTTCCTACGTACCATTTATTCACAAAGTCTTGAAACTCCGAGCTGAATATCCCACCAGGCAGCTTTGGTGGAGGCTGAAAGTTGAAAAAGCTCATGTCAGCAATGCCAGTGAGGGCATTTCCACAGTAAACACAAAGAGCTACGTTCATCATGTCAGGACACGGCCGTGTGGTCAGTGCGCTCACCTCATTCACTATGTAATCGAGCAGCTCAAATATAGCCATTGGTGGTCTGCTGTCAGGTCCGTATGCTAGGGGTTACAAAACATAAAAGCATTTGACATCTGCTGCTGTGCACACAGCATCACTCAGGGCTGCTGTAATTTACAAAAAAGAACATGAGCAGGTGTGATCTCAGACTTACAGCTTCCTGGTCGCCCTGGGGGGCGTGGCTTTGGGGAGAACTCGCTGGACGCTGCCTCTCCTTCTACTGGGAAGCCAAAAATCTGTTCCAGCTCCTTAGCATCAGGTGGTGGGATGGGGAAACGTCCAATGGCCATTTCAACCAGGGACAGCCCCATACTCCAGATGTCTGACTGAACTGAGTAGTGGGTGCCCTGCAAACGCTCTGGCTGCACAACACACATGCAATGACATCATTACTATAACAAGTTATTATGTAAGTCTTAAATTCATTGTATACTTCAGCATGTTCAAGCAAAGTCTAAGGCCTCCAGTGTAATATAAACCTCAGAGTGACGTTCTGTGGCTTCAGGGAGACAAGACTTCCATGAAGCATCAAATCAGAATAAATGCTGTTTGACTAACAAGTGTTTGTCAAATGATGCTTGTCACAAGCAGCTTGTGTGATAAATTGATTTACATCTGTCACATTACGGAGAAGATGCCTCTGCACTAATCAAACATTCTGTTAATATGTGAATTTTAGAAATTAGCCTTTGATAAAGCTATTCAAATTTAAAACATGTTAACTGTGGTATAAATGATATAAATTGCATAGTCTGTATCTACGTGTAGGGGCCAAAATTGAAATCTTGCCAAGTTATTTGTCTTATTTCTATTTAAAATATCTCATTTCACTTGATGGAGCACAAATTAAGCGAACAGGTAAACACGTAACGTTTCTTACAGATTAGACTTGTTCTCAAAATGTCATTTCAGTGAAGGGAACTCCAGCACGCTGCCCCGCTTTCTGCTGACATGAAGGTCTGTTTACACTGAAATGTCATTCATACAACAAATATGTCGGCAGAAAGCAGGACAGCGTCCTGGAGTTCTTTTACATTGTTACTAACTGCATCCTCCTCCAGCGCACCTGTCACACATGCAGGTGTGACAACCAGTTTTCTTCAACACTACAAAAATGCTATTTCCAAAAATCTCAGTGGATTTTTCATTTTCCCATTGGTAGTATTACATATTTCAACCAAAAATAATCCTTATATTCATTTTTCAAAGAAGCATTTATGGCTGATATAAGACATGAAGCCTTTTGTATAAAGCTGTTCCAGCCAATCAGTCATTCACGTCGTAAATGACATCTAAAGACTGAAAGTACAGCTGTACTTCTACTACAGTTAAAGTTACCACAGCTGTAACATCGAACCTTAAGCAAATGTGTGAATGAGAGCCGCAAGAAAAGGAAGAGCGCGACCATTTGAACTCACAGACATGTAAGAGCGAGTGCCCACAAAGGAGTTGGCCATGGAGTCGATGAGCTGTCCACTCACTCCAAAGTCACACAGCTTGATCTCACCACGGGAATTCACTAGAATGTTCGAGGGTTTGACATCTGAAAGAGGGACATGCATTATTTAGGAGAACATGGTGGTCAAATGTTCAACAGGGAGCAGTAAGCGCCACAGAACAAACTGCTGCAGAGGCTCGGCTCAGGCTCGTAATGCATCATTCATACGTAGCCCTTCGACACAGTGCAACAAAGATCTGGTGTCTGCATCTAAACCACAGAATTACTGTGTGCTAAACATCGATACTCTGCCTCAGGTTATGTAAAGGAAACCTAGTTCTATCTAAGGAAGAGTATTCATGCATTTAAAGGACTTGTAACCTTTACTGAAACATCCTTTAGTCAGTAAAATATTGACTGACCTCTGTGCATGATCTTGTGTTTTTCTCTCAGGTAGGAGAGCCCTTTAATGACCTACAAAGACAAATACTGCATATCAGTGTGTAAGGAGTCACATTGTTTGATAGTGCAAAAGAAATAATGTACTTCTGCACATGCGTTAGTGATCGAAAACAGCTTTAAATCCAAGAACAATTACAGCTGACATGTAACAGCCAAAACACAAACTAAAAGCCTGTTGGAGCTACTTACAGCGATGCTGACTTTGCCAAGAATCTGCTCTGGGATCTTTCCTGCTTTTTTCAGAGACTGATCCAAGGAGCCGCCGTCCTACAACCAGCAGGGAAGAAAAACACGGAGAGAATAAAAATATCGTGTGAAGTTCAACACATCCAAACACAGTGTGTCGGTGAAACTGAGCTTGTTCATGAAAGGAAGCACTCAAAGTCAACGCTTTGCAAACACACCGGCAGCTATAACATATTTAAGGTAAGTACCATATGCTCCATGCAGATGCTGATTTCTCCATCGCTGTAAAAAGCTCCATAGAAGCCCACAATGTAGGGGGAGTTACACTCATGTAACACCTGCAGCTCCCTAATGATCTGGTTCCTGATGGCTGGTTTGATCTCCAGGTGGATCAGCTGGAACACAGGAGACATCCCATTATTACATTATTATTATATTCATGTTCTGACTGCGCAGAGCAGTGTCTGTGCGCACGCACACACACACACACAAAAACATACACAGCTAAAGCAAAGTAAGTAAAACTATTTATATGGCACTTTTCTGAACACGTTACAAAGTGCTTTACATAAACAATAGTATAAATTAAAACCACAGTAGAAAAACTGCACAGAGTAGATGCAATACAAAAAAAATTTAAATGCATTCAAAAACAGTGAACATACACAGAAAACCAGAAGATCATTGGAAGAAAGGCCAGCCCAAAACAGTGTGTTCTACTTGTTTTTTAAAACCGTCCACAGATTCAGCTCATCTGACGGGAGGAGGGAGACTGTTCCAGAGTCTGAGAGTCAGGACCACAGAAGAGCAGTCGCCTCTGGTTTTAAGATTAGTACGTGCAACAACCAAGAGTTCCGATTTGAAGACCTTAGAGGTTGGAGAAGTGTGCGGTGTCTCAAGCTCAGAGATGTAGGCGGGGCTAGGCCGTGTAGTGACTTATGGGCAATTCAAAGAATCTTAATTTCTGAATTTGACCCTTCAACCAGTGCAAAGAGGCTAGAATCGGTGTAATACGGGGATGTCGACTAGTTCTAGTAAGAAGCCTCGCTGCAGCATTTTGAACTAACTAAAGTCATGCCAGAGTATTTTGATTAAGACGAGAACATTGATACTGAATGTCATGAATGAAAAATGATGAGGATTTTTTTAAAAGGGATCAGTGTTTTGGTATGTTTCCAGTGTTGGTTTTCACACAGCAGACAGATGCTGTCCCAGTAACCCACTTCACATGGTGCTCACAAAGCACTGTATGATCAGACATATGTGAAAACAGTGAGGATGGCCGTAAAAATCAATGCCTGTTAAACTACAGAGAACTCGCACAGTGTGTTCACTAGAGCCCTCGCTGTGACCAGCTTACCTTTCTCGCCATAATCAGACCGGAGGGTCGGTGGGAGACCTTGAAGACGACTCCCCCGTTGCCTGCGCCCAGCTCACAGATCTTCTCAAAGTCATCGTCCTTCAGCTCTCCCACCTTCTGCTTCTGTGTCAGAAAGGCCTCCAGGCGTTTCCGTTGCTGCTCATCCAACTCAAGCTCCTCTAGTTTCTTCTGCAGCGCCTCCAAGTTTGTTCTTAGAAAGATGAAAAAAGACAGACGAGATTTCATGTATTATTCATGTATATTTCTATGAATAAAAGGTTCCTGAGTCCATTAGACAGACGCACCAGCTGTCCGCACACGGTGAATCCAGATTTACTGTCCATTATATAATTGTAAACTTGGAGAAAAGACAAATCATGGTGTGTGTGTGATAACTACCACTGCAAGAGCCTCTGGTAACGATGGCAACCAGCTAAAGAACCAGCAGGAAGACGGAAGAGTCACAAAGTGAGTTTCAGTGCACTTTCCCAGATCCCGATGTAGGGAAGCTCAGAGTTCCTCTGAGCGCTGATGCAGCTCCCCTGATGCTGTTGTCATGGCGATGCATCTCCTTGAGAAATCAATTGTGAACTAGTCAGACATGCTGCTCTCTGACCTCCTCTTCTTTCAAAACACAGAAAGCCCTGCAACCCAAAGCCCCACTGGGCTTTTATCATGAACGTGATGATGAGCTAATGTGTGGTCATGTGATTTTTACTGATTCGAGATCAAACTGCTGCTCTGTAAAGAAGGTTTTTTGCCACTAAAAACTCCAAAGAGAGTAGATGTCTGTTCATGTCAAATAAAGAAACAAGAGACACATTAGCAGCTTTGAGTGAGAGCAAAAGAATTTCAAAAAAAAAAGGAAGATTTGATGATTTCTTTTGCTTGCAAGTGAACAAGTTCCTGTCACGTCCTCCACCATCAGCTTCTACACAAGAATACAGCTTTAGTTTAAGTGCCAGTCTTTCATTATTTGCATGGCAATATGATGCTAATAAGATGGCTTACTTCAAGCACCAGGATAATTGTGCTTTTTAAAAATCTTTGTACTTAATCACGACTCACTGGAGAGCAGCTCAAGCACGGCAGCATGCATTGCTCTCCACTGCTCCACCACATAGCACAGAGAGGGTTAAGTGGTTTTATTTTTGACAGCGGGCCTGCATATCCATGGAGACGAGGTGCTGAGTTTGAGTCGGCTGTGGGCAGCGTGGGCGTTTTGTCGACAAGAGCTGGGGGTGGAGGAGGCCAGAGATGCGGGGAAGAGGAGCAGCCTGAAACACACTCCACACACCACTACATATGTGGGAGGGACGACGGGAGCTGCACACTGCAGCCCTCCCCTCTGGCTGCAGGAAGGAGTGAGCACGACGCTGGCCTTTTGTGCTCCATCCACACAATGTCCAAGGGCGTCACGCAGAACTTGAATGCCAAAGACTCAATATTTCTGTTACATTCCAGAAAAAAGATGGCCTTGCTGTTATGAAAAATGTCTTTGTGAGTGTGAGCCTCATATGTAAAAGTTAGAGGTAGTATTCAGTTTTGCCTGTGGCCTTAGTTGCAAAAGAGTTTGCCTATTTTTCACTGTATATCTTTCTTTTATGATTTTTTTTTTGTTTTAATTAATTACTGGCATGGGCAACATTTAGAAATCAAGCTAGCTGTAGCATGAGACTCCTAAGGAATCAACTCGGCTGCCCCCTCCCCTCCCTGTTTTTGCTCCGGCTCGTGTTTTATCTCGTTTGTCGTCTCTCTCTCTTTTAAGTCCAGTTTGCAGCAAAGATTCTCGATGAGTCCAAACGGCTGCAGGGAAAGTTGCAGCGGTGTAAACTGCTCCGTCTCAGCTCGACTCGAGCCGACTGACGGCGTCGCCTGCAGCTCAGCTTGTCAAGTCGCCAGAGACCAGTTTAAGAATATAAGGCAAGTCACTTGTTTCAACAGCCAATCAGCTCATAGTGACGACATCTGTCGCTAAGAAGCACAGCGTAGAGCAGCCAACAGGAACACACGCTCTCTGAAATGACCTGTGATTGGCTGAAAGTCCCGTCACGGTGTGAGCACAGAGCGAAGGAGAGAAGCTGAAGTCTAGAGTTCTTTCAGACCAGCTCAGTTACAATCGGTGCTGGGTAGCATTACTTTTGAAAAAAACTTGTTACATGACGACGTTACTGCCGATAACGAGTATTTGCTACAGCGTTACATGCTGAGAAAAGTTACCCATCAGAGGGCTCTTGTGTTACCAAAAATGAAAACCCCTTTGCCATTCTTTGTGCATGTGCTGCTTACACTATCCACAGGATGCACGTCTGCCTTAAAATGCTTTGATTCTCAAATGGCAACATTCTAAGAACCATAATCTGTTTGTCTGAAGGCTTTTAACAGGAACGACAGGCAGCAATATCCCTCTCACAACGCTTCATTCATGTTTGATATTGGGGCCACGATTTTGAGAAAATATTTAATGGGGATTATTTGCACTGATATTGTAATTGCGATATGATTTGCAATATCAGAGGGATTGGTCATTTTTTGATCATTGTTCCATTTTTGTTGCTTAACACATTAAAATGATTATGGCATGATTTTCGCAGGGATCTGTACCAAACAAAGATGTTTCCTTAAGTCTGTAGAATATGCTGGGTAGGCCATTTTGCAGCACCACAATATCTGAAATAAATGGTATTTAATAAACAGTAAAAAAATTTATTGTAACAGATTACTTTCTTGAAAACGTTAATAAACGAGTGAGTACTTAAATTGCAGACTTGGCGTGTTAGGTTATTCGTTATATCAAAAAAGTAATCCAAGTTACCTCCAACACAGATTACAATATGCTGAAAGGTTAATATGGAATTTTTGACTGATGACACCAAAAATAAACTGCCTGGCCCAGCTTTAAGGATGCTTAGAATAATATGTATGTATTAGCAGGTAGCTAAACTGCTGACTGCAGGAAATACGAAGACATGGCAGTCAGGCATCACCAGTGGGGATTTTCACACGTAACCTGCTAAATGAGGGTTTATTTCAGCCAGCCGAGTTGGTTTTTATTGAACCATTGGAAAGACAAACCAAAATGGTGTTGACGTTTGACACGGGATGGGCCAGGGCTAGCTAGGTAGCATGCTAACTTCAGCAGATAACTCTGCACCTACTTCACATTTGTTAGAACTGTTCCTTCTTCACATTCTGTTGGTAATGAAGTTCATTTTTCCATGTTTTAAGCATAAATGCTGTCCATATCTTCAACATTTATTCTTTAAAATGACAGTAATCAATACATTTAGATCCAGTGTGCACATGTATGTGGTTTACAGCATCAATACCACTAGCTATGAATGCTGTATGAGTAAATCTGAGCTCCTTTTCACTTGCTTCATTCCTGTTCACCCAAAAAGCAACAATTTACTCACAACTTTCATTTCTTAAGCAATTCACTCATATTCTGCTTGGTTGTTTGAATGCATGTGATCTCTGCAAAATGCAGATAGCCTGCGCAGCTCGAAGCCGAGCAGGCTGTTTTCGTTTGTTCTCAGATCTCCTCTGATAATATTACATGCTTGGCTGGCGTTATGTGGGCCACTCAGCACACTTCTCCCACGGCTGCAAGCCACTTTCACACTAAGAAAGCATTTGGCGGGCAGTAATGGCAATTCCTTTTCACCAGAGTGGAACGGTCAGGTTTCAAAAGGAGGCCTATCGATTGCATTAAGCTCATCTACACTCAATATGCAACACCTGTGCTGCCAGTGGGAGCATCACTTCCTGCAGTGGGCTGCTCCAAAAATCAACCAAAATTATGTGCTCATTTATTTGTGTGTTCTTTGAAACGAGCATTTCCATCGCCTCTCTATTAAAACAACTGGCTGGTTTTCTGTAGTTTCAGCTCAGACTTTGATATGTTAATCTCATCCTCATGTCCACACCTCACCCTTTTTACATGTCGCAGTAGAAAAAGCACAGACATGTAATTAATTCAACTAATGATGGCTGAATTTCATTTAGCTGCCTCAGTTTCCTATTCTGGTATTGCAAATGGTGGCTCATTGTCCTGCTGTCATGGCTTGTAAAGACGTTTAAATAGGAGTAAATACTACGATAAAACACCTGCACTTTTTCTACTATGACAGGTCAAAACATCTGCTGGGTGAAGCTGCACTGAGATTCGTTATTTGTCTTAACTTCAAAATTCTGAAAAGACAACAGAAGGTACAGAACTCAGCTGCCAGGTTTTAAACCAGGACTGAGAACCACAATCACATAACTCCTGGTTTAGCTCCCTGCTTGTTTTAGAACCGATCTAAAGATCGTACTGATCACTTCAATGCTCTTAATGACCAGACCCCAGACTATATTTCAGATCTTTTAATTCCTCACAAACCTTTGCGTGGCTTGAGATCCTCAGGCAGAGGTCTTCTATACGTAGAATCAGAATCTGGGCTGGAGACTAAATAGGACAGGGCCTTTGCCGTCAGGGCCCCGATGCTCTGAGCGACCTGCCTGAGGAAATAGCGCAGCCCGAGTCGGTGTCGTCATTCAAGTCTCATTTTCAGAACCTACTTTTACCGAAAGGCTTTTCCTGATTTTACCAGAGCTGTGCACCCTTTGACTCCTTGTTTTTAATCTTACTGTTGTCATGTTTTATTATCTTGACTTTTGAATTTTGTGTTTTTATTCTCTTGTTGTGTTATACTGTTTTAAATTCTCAATCTTCTGTTTTTATTCTCCATATGTTTAGCATGGCTATTTCAGGTTTATATTTGTGTTATGTTATATTGTAAAGCACTATCTGTGTTTTGAAAGGTGCTCTATAAATTATGGTCATTATGGTCATTATGGTTATTATTATTACATGAGGTAATTAAACTAAGCGCAGCAACAAGAATGATGGAGGTGTGAGGTGAGAGGAGGTAAAATCAGCCAAAATATGAAACACCTGCTGTGATTAACCTACCAGTTGTTTGCTGAACAGTCTAGTTCTGAAACTTTGTAGCCTGGGCTCACACCAGAGGCTCCGCCCACTCCACAGAGAATCAAGTCCACTCAGAGGAGTTGGCGGAGTCTCTGGTCTGGGCTCAGGCTAGAAAGTCTTAGTCTTACGTATATATATTTGGGCAAAGCTTCTAGAATAACAAAGCCTTAAACTGAAAAACCGTGGACAGCTGCAGGACGCCTAATCTGTTGATTTGTTGTTTGTCCTGCGATCATCCTCTGACATCATATCTACGGGAGCCCAAAGCGTTTACACTCCTTCCATTATACAACTGGACTAAAGTAAACTGGACAAAGCTTAAGTTCTCCGTTTGATCTTTTGGATCCTTCGGACCCTGGCAGAGAGAAAAATCGCAGCATCATAAAATCTAAAAACATTTTGGTTATTTGTCCTGTTCTGCACTTTGTTCCTGGTTCTCTCTGACTCAGTCAAGTTCTGAAGCACATTGGTCACCTTTTAAAACACTTTGTAAATCCAACATTAGTATAGTTTATTTTCCATGTGAAAAGTAACTAAACTAGCGATGCACGATATTGGACTTTTGATATCTGATACGTCAATATTTTACAACTCATTTGGCCGATAATCGATACTGATACATATTTGTGTATATTTTTTCTACACCTAACTGCAGGATCATCAAGTCTCCTCCGTAGTGAATTTACACACAGTGTTATCAAGCGTACTCTCACTGTGTTGGCCTGTCAGCAAATGCAGGCATAAAACACAAAGCTTGAAATGATGTAATGTTCATTCCTTGTGCAAAAAAAGAAAAATACTTGGACTTCGGTTATGTAAAACATGTTATATATATTTATGACAATTGATTTTAAATAAAACGAGTCAGATCCATCCTGCTTCAAACTGGATGATGAACAAAACCCACAACCAGGACAAGTTTGGCCTGTTTCACAAGAGACAAAGTCAGTAAACGTGACGTCTGTCCACAGGGATCATGGGAAACATGGCAGCGACTCGGCGCTTAATCAAAGAAACAGCAGCCTGTTACTTTATTGGTTATTATATCGGCGGATATCGGCCAGCACGCTGATATCCAATAATTAATTTGAAAGTCGAGCTGAAGTCAAAAATACATTTTCAACCCTTTTGGAACGTATCCCTGCTCTTCTTGTAGTCACATTTGAAAATGTATCACGAAAAAAATGACAAAAAATGAATTATTTTGTATTTTTATATGAAAGTCTGCCACTTCCATCTTTCATGTAAAAAAAAAAAATCTGCTGGGTCACTGATGTCATCGTTGACTCAGGCTGTTATTGGTTGAATTCAACCAGCTATATCACACAAATCCACCTGTCAATCATTTTGTGGTTCCTATACACAGAGGGCGGGTCAGTTGGGATCTCTGTGGGTTTACTGTCAGGCGATAGGTC
>JAPQLA010000022.1:16048350-16061258 GCA_029822935.1 Naso vlamingii | reverse complement strand
ACACAGAAATGTTACTTAAATTGAATATAAGTACAGTTATTAGATTCAACAACTCACAGATTTCACTTTTTTGAGTGAATGTCATTTCTCAAACCCTTTTAAACTATAAAGAAAGCAGGAAAAAACTCTTATATGACACATATCATTCATTTCCAATAGGCTTATGGCACATACATAGTGAATGCATATATTTGAATATGGTTTGTATTTTGTGCTAACAGTTGGGCTGCAATTTTTAAGTTCATTACATTTTAATTGTTAAATGAGACCCAACTGATATTTTGGTTTGCCAAATTTATCGACTGATGTCAGCCTGTCGCAGACGTATCGGTGTCTGCGTATATGTTCTCAGATACATGTCAATACTAAAACTGCTAAAAAGCTGAAAAAATGTTCGGACATGTGATTTAAACTGCTGTAATTACAAAGTGTGTCCAGCAGAGGGCGGTTCGTTGATTAATAGCTAATAAGTGAGGAGTTTTCTGTTCAGTGCACTGATGATGAAATCTTCGATATCCTGCCTCCATTACATATGTTTGTGACAAGTATTTGATGAACACATTCCGCTGTTATTAAATATATAATATTGGTCAATATATTGGATATTGAGATTTTCTTGCTCAATTATATTGGTATTAACACCCAAATTCCAGGGACCTAAGGTTCAATTATATGTTCTTGTATGACACAGGGCTGTGCCAGTTAGTTTGAAGCTTCGCAGTTTTGTTCATAACTTTGACACTGGAATTGAAAATCATCATTCGACTACGACTGACAAATTGCAGCTTTAAGTCTTGTGTGGACGGGGCGGGCGGAGAACAGGGACAGACGCCGGCTGACAACTGCTGATGATGATTGCACCTACAAGAGAGTCGAGGGCACACTAAAGCTTCTAGGAGAACATCTGGAGTCACACTGGATTCTGGCCTGACCCGAACAAGTCTGCTGGCAGGGGTAGAGCTCAGGTTTTAGTCTTTTTTAAACCTTTGGGATTAAAAATAGGATAATATGTCACTTTCACCATTTGATACAATCTCAAATTCACACATGTAACATCAGGCGAGAACAAGCTTTTTTTTTTGAGGGGGACTGGGGGTGATGATGTCATTCAATTGACATTTAAAGTTTATTTTAAATTGTCATTATATTCTGTATCCTAATGTTGTACTGACAAAGTCCTGCTGCCTTTTGAGTGGATTCATGTGTGAATTGTATTTTCTATCAGTTACATTTTGACTTCATTTAAAGTCCCAACGAGGAACTTCTAATTGGTTCTGAATCAGTCTGAATTTAATCCTGGTGCTTACATCTTACCTCCATCAGCAGACGAGACCAACGGCGAGCAGATTGGAGATTACTTCCTGTCTGTTACAATGTCTTTGCCCGGTCCGCTCAGTCAGCAGAAACACTATGAAACTCTTCACGGCACACAGACTGGAAGAGACGATTTGTTGTTTACAAGCATGATCGATCCGTTGTTCTCTTTTTTACTCTTTATGGTCGGAAGTAGGAGGAGATTTTCTTTACATCATTTCAATATTTTGTGTTTAGTTGGAATAGTTTTGTTCAAAAAAGTGCCGTGTTTCTTTCACACTCTTCCAAAACAAGTGTTCGTGCTCGACCAGATCTTTACGACAGTAAACAGTGCCGCTTTCTCCCACTCACTCCACTACAGTCAACACAAAATCAAAGCTCCTTGGAGGGGCTTTAAGTCTGTCATGTCACTGATGAAGATGGGCATCCTCTTTTTGTATTCATCATGCAGGCTGCACAGAGACTCAAGCACTCCTCCCTTTTGTTCTTTTCCAATGCATTCAGTCTAAGTAGGCATATTCTGCTCAGGTGGATTCAAGGACATTTTAAAAGGTCACAGTGGCAAATGTTGGGCATACATCTTTAATGCAGTTATGACTGATGGAGCCCTTGTTTCACCAATTTGAGATCACCCGGTTGCATGATGACCAAACACGCTGCAGAGCCATATTTTTCGATTTAATAATGATGACGATAAGTCATTCCTCTCTCAGTCATTGACCAGCGATCCAGAAGGTTAATGTGCAACACCAGCAGTGGGAGTAAACCACTGATCCAGAGAGGGATGTGGGAGATGTAGCTTTTAGTCGAGAATGAAAAGTTATATTTTATCCTGATTGGTTATTTTTAGGGAAAAAAATCTCTCTTAAATAAAGAGAGATCCTACTTTTGAAAGATCCCACAGCGTCTTGAATTTCTGTTTCAAAAGTACATCAAGGGTAGAAATGAATGAAGTAAAATTACTCAAGTTTTTAGTACAATTTTGAGGTAGAGTACTTGAAGTTTACTTGTAGTTTACTACCACTTTTTTCTTCAACTCCATTGCATTTCAGATCATTATTGGGCTTTCCACTGTACTACATTTATCTCAGAGCTGCAGTAACTTGTTCCTTTTCTTAGATGGAGATTTTCCATTAGGAAATTCAGGACACTGTGAGTCCCCGGCGTGCTTCAGATGTCTCACGTGTTTTCATTAGAATAACTGTTTTTTTGTGCGATGTTTCACCCCAAAAATCGGACCGCTTAGATTTCTCTTGTGACCCTCTGAAGGGCCTCATCCCCTTGGTTGGAAATACGACTAAACTAACATAACTATAAAGTAGTTACAGTTATTTCCACTTCAAGCAGCTGCAAAAGTAAAGTACAGCTTGCACTTTGATTCCACAGTAATAAAAGTCTAATGTTGTATAACCCATATATCAGGCAGAAGACTAATGTAATTGCAGAACCAGGACTTTTATTTTGATAAGTTAAGGTCATTTTCTAAGTATACAGCTGCATGTCTGCTGAGGTGGAGGAGTGTTTTTGGTATTTTTATGTAAAGGAGCTCAGTGCTTCGTCCACCACTGCAGCTCTGAGATGAGTATGTGAGTGAATGTTACTTGTTTTCCTAAGTGAAAGACCAGTCAGAACTTCAGTACTTGGGCACAAAAAAACCAGCTCTCCTATGAGATCTCACACCCTGTACAGAAAGCAAGGTGCACCCGGGCGCGGTGGCTTTTCTCTTCCTCGCCCCCCTTCCCTGTCTGCTTCACACACCGCTTACCCTGCGACATTTGGGACGAGTTTTTCACTGCTTGGCTTCTCACATCTTGGACACTGACACAAAATAAATGAAGACACAAAGAAGACACAAGGTTCAGAGTTGGAAGGGGTTGGTGGCTGAGGTGTGAAACTATTGGGGTGTAAAATTGCCCTGGCAGCCGTGCTGTTGTTTCAGCATTTCATGGCGAGCTGCTCAGCCAGCGTTCCTACTTGCCTGCTCAGTGCCGTCTTCCCTCCTCCTTTTTCCATTTGTTTTTCTGTCCACGCTGTACCTCTGCTTGAGTTTGGCATGCTTCCTGAACAGGCTGGAACTTTTTAAAATACAGCAATGACCATCCTTGCTGCTTAGTATGCACGGCCATGTGGTTTGTGCTTCCTTGACCGCCGCTGCAGAGAAATAAGAGCAGTTCAGTTTCATTGTCATGGTGGGAGAGAGCAAAAGGTTCACTGGGTTAATATTCACACATTAATTTGTCCTAAGATGTCCAACTGTTCTCCAGCAGCTCTCATTATTTGCAGTCAGTCACAGGGAGGCTAATTGTCTGCGCAGGGATGGAGAGCCTTACTGGTGCGAGGAGGAGCCGGACTGGTGCTTCCTCCTGGAGGCAGCAGGAGGCCACAGCCAGGCCGTGGATGGAGGACAGACGCCGCGCAGAGGACACTGCCGCACATTTGGCTGTAGTCGTGATGCCTGGGGTTTGTTATTAGAAGCATGTGGCGAAACATAGCGAGTATTCCAAGCAGCAGGCAGAGCTATGTGCACATAGTTATTTTGGTTGTTTCACTAATTAGTTTTCTGAGAGAAAATGTGGCCCTAAAGCTGGTAATTGGTGACATGTTTATGATGGCAGATTCTGTTCCTGTAATGCTGATAAGAACCCAAATCCAATTAATCACGAGAAAATGCTCATGTTTGACGGTAGAGGAACCATAAAAAAATGAGGGCGAAGTTGCTATACGCTCTATTCTATTATGTATATTTGATGATCATGTTTACTCACATTAGTTTCAGATTTTCTGCTCTTTCTTTGAACCAAGCGTGAACAGATGGCTCGACCAGCTCCGCCGCTCTTCTCCCCTGTGTGTCTGATTCTACATTTCTAAAGCTAACGTTAGACTAGATTAGTTCTTCTGATGTCCATGAAGCGATTTCTCATTATTGCCTGTGGTTGAGAGTGGGCAGACTCCTGCCTGGGAGTGCACAGGACGGTGTTTGTCTGCTCCAACATGCTGCAGAAAAGACTGAAAGGAATGAGTATGAGGAGAGCCTCCCCTCCAATGGGCTGTGTCTGGTGCTGGCCTGCCCTGCGGTAAGGCAAGGTTATTCAGATGAAAGATGGTGTTGAGATTAGTGAGCCCTGCCTGGGCGTGTGGACGTCCAGCATGCTGCACTGTGTGATTTATGAGAGTCGTGATATCAGCGGTGGCCGCATGAATAAACCATGTGGCCAGAATTAAGCTCCTGTTAAACGACGCACAGCGTTTTCCCAGGTGCCTCCAACTCCAAGTGGAAATCACATTCATGAAAGCTGTGTTGATGCTGCAGCTTCATGAGAGCGCTCGCTGTTGGCCCAGTGCAGCCGCTGAGGAACGGGTTGTAAATCTTCTCTGAGGATTTTCCTAATCGCTGATTATTCCCACAGCTTCACTTATCGTGTCAGCTGACGTTTGGATGCTTATAAGTTCATTAATGTGAAAAGGTGACATGAAACACTGCGATTGTGATGAAGCACCAAGATGCAAAATGCATCCAAGTTGAGAAGATTTAAACTCTTAACAGACGAGAATGTAAATCTACTTGCATAATTTCCATTCAATTATTTATTCAACACAGCATCAGCTTGTTAAAATCAAAATTTGGAATTTATTAAGTGTCCTTTTCAAAATACACCAAGGCTGCAACTTATAATTATTTATTATTATCGATTAGTCTGCTCATTATTTTCTCAATTAATTCATTAATGTTTGGCATGTCATGTGTGAAAATGTCCATCATGATTTACAAAAGCCCGAGACGAGGTCCTCAGATTGCCAGGTTTTCCATCAATCTTAAACTATAAAACATTCAGTTTACTTTGATTTAAAACCCCAAAAAGGTTTTTATGTGACAATGAATGTGACTTTGACCGATTAATTTTCAAAAAGTCAGCAGATCACTTAATGTTGATTAATTGTTTCACTTCTAAAGCATGCTGTGATAGATGTGATGCACTAATGATCACCGTCTCTGCCACATTCATAAACATAATAAAGTCGAGCGAAAGTGAAGAAAAACAGCCGAGACTCATTTGCAAACATAAGTCAGCTTGGTTCGAATTAGACTGATTCAGTGAATGTACAAGCAATCAAAGTTATAATTTGTAGTGCACAACTGCAACACTCAAGAGTCAGTCCAAATGAAACAACTGATTCTGTGTATTTTTATTCTCTGATATGTTTTATCCTGAGAGTCACAATGTGAAGTCAGCCAGTCATCAGCAGTCCCGAGGAACTGAAAACTGCTCTCACATGAACTTGATGTTAATAACACATTCAAAGTGTGTCTCCAGTCTAAGACTGAAGTAAAGTTGATCCTGCATCCTGTCACGCTGGCGTTTCTAATCATTCAGGTGTAATAAAAAATTAAAGTGCCCAGGAGTGCATTTTTACTGAGATCAGGTGGAAGACGTTGCTGCCTTGGCTGCGTTTCCTGCTCTCATCATTACTGAAAGTCCCATAAATGCAGCGACAAACACTCTGTGTGGCTTTATGACTTAAACTTGATGCCAGTTCACGTGTTTGGTCGGTGTGGAGGTGATGTGTATCAAGAATAAACCAAGAAATGAAGAGAAACTGAAAAAAACTAGATTTATTTTTGCGACAAAGGTCTGAACAGGCAGTTAATGTTTGATGGATTTGTTCACTCAAGAAGTGTTGTGGTAATTTAAATAAAGAAGTAAAAATACCACAATGTAAATATACCCTGAGAAAAGATGATGAGTACAGATGACTGCATATTAAAAGCATTAGAGTACTTATGCAGACTTTTGATTATTCTGTTCTGTTGCGATCTATTATTGTACTATTTCATACTATATTATTTGATTGTTAACACTTAATAAAGCAATTCTTTATTGTAACTAGTTAAAGTAGAGCTCTTAACAATAAACCGTTGAACAGTGAAGTGTTCTGTGTAAACTGGTGAATAATGTTCTTCTTCAATGCAGCAGAGTGAAAGAATAAATGTTCAGAAAACAGAAACACTCAGAAAAGCATCAGAGCCTCGAAACTGCACTTAAACTCACAGTATGAACCGTTTCCTCTTTCAAAGGCTTTAAAATGACGAGATGTTGTATATTTTGTTGAGTTGAGTGTTTACATGATCCCAGACGTTTCCAAGGGACTCTGGGAAATCAATAATTTTATACAAGGTAACAGCACAAGTTTACCTCCTCTAGTTGCTATGAATTCTGGGAAAACACAGGGATTAGCAGATAATTTGTCAGAGTGAGGCAGAAAGTTGGCATAATGTTGACCAAACGTAACATGAATAAAATTTTGATACATTTCCTCATCCATGAACATTAAGTTTTGGCTTTTAACAATGAAGACAACAGCTCCCATGATCCTTGTCACTGCATGACATCATCAAACTGTGCCTATGTCTGTGCTTTTTTCAGTGGAAGACTCTGAGTGGCAGGAATGGAAAACTTCGCTTTTAACAGAGATGGTTAACAGAAAGTGAGACGTCTCACTGACCGTTCATTCAGTGTCGCATGGGTTTCGCCACGGCCCCGCCCCTTTAGGAGACAGGAAGCAGTCTTGTGTCCATTCATTCTTACGGGAGAAATGAACGTGATCACAGATTATGACAGATTCTTTTGCCCCGTCATCACCAACATACAGCTTGGACCCATTTTTCACAAGACACATATCTTCTGAACATTCTGACACTAAAATGTCATTTTTCAGACACACAAATCAGGAGAAATTTAACTCTGTTCGAGACCTGTCTGTCTCAGTAACACACTCTCGTGAGATCTGGGAACTGGTGCTTCCCGCCTTGTCTCACAACGGACATAAACGGACATTTAAATGGTCTTACAGGTGAAACCATGAATCGAAATCAAACAAATATCATGCAACGCAAAATCCATCTGCTTTAATCCATTCACACGACGTTGTGACACTTCCAGACGAGGCGGAGGGATGGTGGTTCCCAACTGACTCCATGGAAGACATGACTCTGCCCACTTAGGAAACGTGAAGTATATATATCCTTTCACACCATTGGCACAGCGTGCAGTGGGGGATCTTGAGTTAATATTGACTATTTTTGCTTATAAGTACTCTACTTTCCTTCCCTCAGCACAGCTGAAATGTGCATTATATACAGTTTCTTTTTTTCTGTTGGTCGCTGCATGATTTACTTTGTTGCTCTTTTTGACAGAAACCTGCTCCTCCCCCAACATGTCACCGTCCTCTCCTCCTGGCTTCCAACACATCAGACGTGGCCGAGGTCGAGGGAGCCGATGTCTGTGACGCGCCACACCACGGCCTCTCTAATGAGGCCTGACTCTTAATGACTCACAGCCCTCAGCCGCAGACAGCGATAGCCAGTGGTGGGGCTTATCTCATTGGCACTCTGTGCTGCTGGTTACACCTGTAACCTTTAGATCATTTCAAATTAGGTTGCTCCGGGAATCCTTCAGTAGTGATTACAAAACAGATTGAGTGGCCAGAAGAATTCTCATAAAAATTGCATTTGAGCCCTCCGCTTGAATTTAGAGGAGGGATAACAGGCTGACTGTCCAAAGACACGTTACACACAGAAGCCCACAGCAGATCAGGCATTCTCTGTGCTGCTGCAGACGAGGCTGCAATACTGAGCAATGTTTCCGTTGACTGGTTTCCATTATGTAAATGTGAATTAACACAAGCAAGTCAAAACTGAGCATTGTAATAAATGAGCACAGAGAGCGGCACGATGAAGCAGCTGGGATCTATAGATGGGAGGTGAGCTTCTGACTTTTGCCAGTCAGTCATGGCTGCTGAGCATCATTCATGGAGGAATGCAGGTGGTGGTCAGCCAGGGGACAGGGTGCTTAATTGCATTGCACTTTAATAAGTCACACACTGAAGACACGTGTCTTTAATCACGCTGACGTCTCCTCTGATAGGCAGTGCTGGGGACATAGGTGTCTCTGGCTCATTAATGTCAATGCTTCCATCAGACACCTGAGATTTAGATTCATTGTTTAATGCTGTGGCCTGACCAATATTAAGGAGGAAGAAGATTCTGATACTGATATACTGGCCGATATTACACACAC
This sequence comes from Naso vlamingii, assembly GCA_029822935.1. Lineage (NCBI taxonomy): Eukaryota > Metazoa > Chordata > Actinopteri > Acanthuriformes > Acanthuridae > Naso > Naso vlamingii. Next base: position 16,052,868 of record JAPQLA010000022.1, on the reverse strand, counting down.
ATGCATATAATGCTGGTGTTATCAGAAACTTGGGGGCAAAGGTGTAATGGAGGCAGGATATCTGACATTTGAACAAACTTTATTCCAACATCAGAGCACTGGACAGTAAACACCTCAATTATTAGTTATTAAATAACGGACTGCCCTCCGCTGGGCAAGCTACATAATTACACAATTTTACGTCACTAATCCAATCAGTTTTTCCAGACTCAAGAACAATTCTAGTATTGGTGCCTATTGGAGAACATATTTATGGATATATCGGCAGTTGGCTGGTATTGGCTGATTAAATCAGCTAATCGATGTAAAAGTCTGGCCATATTCAAGACTCAGAAGTTCTCCTCACATTCACCTGAACACTAAACCTGCATTTTGTACTTTGCACTTTTGTCTCCATCAATAGCTCAAAAGATGTTGCTATTTCAGCAGTTTGTCAGCAGGATCAGATGCAGCGATCGGGCGGGCTCCGTTGTCACAGTAATCAAAGTGGGGAGCAACACGAGATGAATTCATTTCGTGGGAAAAAGGTCTCCAGAGAGCATTTTGTTTGGTGTAAAGTGAACACGTTTGATGTCAAAACAGAAACAAACCGTTCTGGTGGATGATGGCAGACACAGGGAGGAGGCTTGCAGGAAAGCCCCAAATGATTCATATTGATTCGACATGTCTGTCTTATGCACCGCTCTTTGTTCACACTCGCTGCATGCGGAATCAAAAGGCAGCAGAGGTTCACACGCAGAGGTTTACTGTTATTACAAGTGAATTACATTTCGTCTTTTTTAAAAAAAAGTCGGATGTTAAAATCTGCACTAAAGGACACGGCAGGGATCTGTTCAGGTGCGTCAAAGCATCAGTGTTTTGTCCTTGACATTTAGATTTTTAAAGTCACCGTCATGTTTAAGTGACGCACGCCTAGTTGCACACAAACACCTCAGTGGAGGGAGATCGAACAGATATAACAGGGTAGAGACTGGCATGAAATCTCTGATAAGATGGAACAATTGAGACAAGCTGACATAAATGTATGTGCTGTTTTCATGGTGTTCACAGATTATTGTAGATTAAGAAATAATTACAGCATAGAAAATAATTTTTGTTCGCTACAATCAAAGAACAAATCACAGCAAAGGTAAAAAGGCAAATGTGACAGATCCTAAATTAAAGGAGCTTTATTGCATCTTTAAGGAGTTCATCAAAAAACTGTTAATAATGATAACTGGAAGTTACATGACAACAATGAAGCTCTGACAAAAATACAAACACTGGCTTTTACTTTGTTTCTGTTGAGTGAAAGTGGCCCAAGCTTGTTTGTTTTTATCCGATCTGCTCAGTTTAATTTTGTAATCTGTGAGGTTTTGATGTTATTTTGTTTCAGTGCAGTTAAGCCAGCTGCATGTTTAGCTCAGATTCAGAGATCTTTAAATGATCTTATTTGTACAATCAACATTGTAAGTCTTCCTGAAACAATTCCTCAGTTTTAGGTCTCATCATCATCCACCCAGCCGGGCCTTAGCAACAGTTTACATGCAAGAGAAAAATGTTGAATTATTTATTAATCCTAGAACAAAAACAGCCATATAATGCTGTAGTGCTTGTGTTTACATCTTAATTCAGAATTCACACTGAATGAAGGGCAGGAGAGTCTGGCAGCCGCCCTCTGACCTTCTGAAGGAATCATTAAGAGCAGCGTAGTGAGAGACGACAAACACGCTCCGTTCACGCCTGCATTATCATTGCAATAACTCTTGTGTAGACTCTGTTAATGAGCGCACATAACTGGATCTTGTCACATTGTGGACGGCCCACTTGCTGTGTTTGAAGTGGGAACACAGTTCATTGTATCAGGCCCTCTTGAGTTAATGTGGGCTTTTATTCCCGTGGGTAACTTTGTGTGTCTGTGGGTAGCAGGTAGGAGGGACACTGGAAAAAGGAATGAGAACTGTGTGGTTGGATGTGGAGGCTGCACAGAGTAAATTGGCCTTTCAAGAGCCCTTTTTGTGAACTATACCCCTGTTGAGATTCTTGATCCCATAAGAAATTTATGAGTCTGCGTGAGCGCATGCGTGTAAGGAAGCATGTGTCTTCTGTGTGTCATCATAAGCTCATTATTTTTCCTTTTCTCCCACAGATCTGCGACTTGTCATCACCTCTCCCAGCGAGTGTGTGTGTCTGGGCGCAGCGGCACTTCTGTCACTTTGTGCTTCCAGAGTCCCTTCAGCATCCACAAAAAAAAAAAACAAAACAACCAACAGGGACCACAGGCTGCGAGATTAGGTGAGCTTAAGGTCACGTGCTGCTGGCTGCTTGTTGCGGCAGTTTTGCCAGGATGCATTCTGGATAATCCTAATTTTATCCCCCTTGGCTTCTTGCTGCAGGCTTGTTGCTGAAAACTCGTGAGGTCTGACGAATGTGACATGTTATGAGCTATTCCACTTTTTCAGAGCCAGTCAGAGAAATGACTGAGGGTGGCGCTCTAATCACAGGTGCAATAAAAGCTTTCTCGTCAATCAAGCGGGTCCCTGTTGGATTGTTTCAGAGGAGGGCCGGGATATGAAAGCAGCTGCAGCCCTTTAACGTGTGTATGTTGATTAATCGTCCTGTTAAGGAAATGAACGTGACTTTAACCTCGGCCTGTTCAGATGAACTGCTACTTAGAGGAAGTGGAGCTCTGATTGATTTTCCTTCACATGTGAGTGAACTACATGCAGCCATCAATGCAGAAGATTAGCTGAACATGTGAATGCTGCTGTTATTGGTTACAGTCACTCACAAATATTGAACTCATGCCCTACAGCACACTGAAGCCAGTGCAGGGCGTGCACACCCTCATGTAAATGCATATGATGACCACACTTTGAGTTACACAAGGATTCATGTGTACTCATTTTGGCTCTTTTTATTATCATGTAATGTGTGAGTTTTCTGTTCTCAAGAGGCCAAATCGTGTTCGAGGTCTGATACGTACGATTCTGTTTTCCGACTAATGGGATTGAGGCATTAAGGCATGTTGCATGTCAGTCATACATGTGTCATCCATGCTCTCTGTATCTTCGGTTGGGGTTTTGCTGAGGTAAGATCTGCACACAGATCCATCACTGTCATGCCCGTTGATCACGTGCTCTCTTCCTCTGCCTTTATGTCTAATGAAATATCCTGCTGATCTAAACAAATCAGCATCTCTGTCACTGTCACACGAATGTTTCATCTCTGCAGCCGCTCCATGAGCAGAGTGCATGTGCTTTTTGAAGGTCTTCTTCAAGGAGAAAAGCACAGGAGAGCACGTTAGAAAGAGCAGCCATGTATGTTCACAATCCTGGTTGAGAAAATTACTTCAAAGGAATAATTTGACTTTTTCAGGAAATGTTCTTATTGTCACTGTGTATCATTTGTGCAAATTTGACCGCAAGATCATTTGTGCATTGTGTTTATTTGCCCCCAAATATCCAATTTAATGGCTGTAATGACTTTAGCTCTAAGCTAGCTGTCAGCGTTCACACTGACTGTGTGTTTGTTTAGTTTCATCAGGAACTTTGTTTTTTTCTCTCATTTTCCTTTAGTTTTTCTTCTTTTTCCTTACATCTCTGGATTTATAATAATTAATAAAGCTACAGAAACACATTTTTTTTTCACTTTAGTTGAGACATCTAATGAATGAGCTCAAGAGATGTTGGTAAGTAACCTGGAAACCAAATGAATCTGCCGGGCTCATAGTTAATTTGCCCTGGAAGAGGCACGAGGCCGCTCTCTCATTCAGAGAGATTTCTACCAGTTCCACTGCATGTTGGGCAAATCACAGCTCTTTATCTAGCATAGTGTGGATTTAATATGAAGGCAGACAAAAGAACTTTTTTAGTCCACATTTGAAAACTGCTGAACTGTTTGCAACAAGACCGGCATTTTTTTCTCCATCTTTAAATCGAACCAAGCTCTGCCTCACTTGCATGTTTCGCTAAGCAAACATTTCTTTGATGAGTTCGGCAGATTTTGCTTGCAGGAGCAGTTTCCAGCTTTTATGCTAAACTCAGTTAACTGGCTAGCAGCTATAGTTCATGTGGCTGTACAAGCGTAAATGTGGTATAAATTTTCCACCATTTTCCTTTAAACAAACAAACATGAGAGCAATGCTTCCTGGCCACGCCCCTGTTTAGTGAAAACAAACCCTCCTCATTGACTGGCTGTTGTAAATTCAAAATATCCGACACTGCGAATTTTATCGCCTTAAACACGAATACCACTGGGCGTCCAGTGGCTCAGGTGGTAGAGCAGGCGCCCCACGTACAGAGGCTGTGTCCTCACCGCAGCGGCCATGGGTTCGATTCCCCCCGTGGCCCTTTGCTGCATGTCATCCCCCTCTCTCTTCCCTGTTTCCTGTCCACTCTTCAGCTGTCCTGTCCAAGAAATCAAGGCACAAAAAAAAGCCCCCCACAGAATGCCACCTTTATTTGGTATTATGAGCACACATACTAATGGTCAGCCAATCGAACTCTTATATAATGTCTTTGCTGATCAATGATTGGC
>JAPQLA010000022.1:16031125-16048250 GCA_029822935.1 Naso vlamingii | reverse complement strand
AATGTGACATAATGTGACACATGCAGACCACTGTCAGTAGTTAGCAGCAGTATTATAGTGGTCTGCATGTTATCACAGTAAGTCTTATTTGTGCTCATCTGCCACTATAAAGGCTGCATTTTTCAGACATTAAACTTTTTTGTTAAGTAAAGAAAATCATAACTCTGGGTTTTTTGTTATGTGATGTACACAACGCAGCAGCAGCTTTCAGGCATGATCCTGCTCGGGTTTTGAGTCTGCTGACAGTGTCCAGATGTCTTTGTTTTCACCCAAAACGGGCGTGAAGGGGGCGTGTCGTTCTGCATGACGTTGCTTTGCTCTCGTGTATGGGCTGATGTTGATGATCATATCTCAAAAACACTTTAAAGGTGATTCAAATACAGGAGATGTATTATAAATAATGCACCAAGCCAACGTTTTTATGAAGTATTTCAGCAACAAGCTGCCACTGTAGGTGGACGGATGGTTAATTATACATAAATTTAAGGAGCCTAATATAATTCAATCAAGTAATTTATACAAAACTTCGCCCCCATTCAGTTGTTTTGAATGAAAAATGAGATGTTGAAACCAAAACTATGTTCTGTGAGAGGCTGTACACATGTTTGTTTCCTCTGTGAAGCTGAGCGTTTTAATATGGAGCTCTGCGGGGACCGTCGAGCTCGTGGATCCAGCCTCAACTGACCGTTCAGGGAGCTGCAGTTTCTGTACAAATAGGCCACTATGAGAACTGATCAAAGTTACTTTTAAAGCACAGCCATCTATGTTTCTTCCTTTTCTTCCTCACAGAGTGAAGAATGGGGTCATCTGTTGCCCTGCCGGCCCTGCTGCTTGTTCTGGGCATAACCACCAGTGTATGGAGTCTGAACCCAGATGACCCCAACGTCTGCAGCCACTGGGAGAGGTGAGCATTGTCCTCTTGTGTTTACCACAGTGCATTGAATTTTAGATGTGAAAGAGAATCTGCTGTAGTTTAGCAACACCAGGACTGACATTGTCGATCCCGGAACTTTTTCAGTGTGCCTGCTGCAAGCACTCTTAACTAAAGTTCCACATCTATTCTCAAAGTCCATAGAGCAATATCGATCCCACACAGCTCAGGTCGCCAAGCACTCAGAGATGGGAGGAGTTGCAGCTTCAAATGAAATACGCAGGGAAATTGATCAGTGTACTCTCATCCCAATCAATCACGACAGCCATAGAGCCTGAATAATTATTAGTTGTGCTGGGAAGTGTCACTTATGAGAAATAAGCAGGAATAATTCCTGTGCTCAATGCAAAGGGGGAGGAGTGAAAGCTGTGAAGATATATTATCTGGATTATTGCCTGACCAAGGTGAGGGTACTTAGCGATCGCGGTTCCACCTTGTTGGCATCGAAATGAATTCCCCAAGTGAGCTGTGTTCACGGCTCTGAGGTCCTCCAATATCCTCACACCGTCTTCGGCTGCATTTATCACTAACACGAATCACCAAAAAGCTCCTTTCAAGTTTTTCTTTGCATATCAAACTTATTGTATTACTTTCACAGGGACTGTATCTGTTGATGGGGCCTGTGTGCTGTTTTTGTTTTCTTTGTTTTCTTCACACAGGAAAATCGATGTTTTAAACAGATCTTTCAGTGATGAAACAAGTCTCCTGAGCCTTCTTAAGTAAAAGCACTAATACAACAATGTAAAATATCACAATTAAAAGAAATATTTATTATTTTGCAATCAAATGGGAAAATGTTGCATGTTATGTATTCAAGTTATAATCAGAAAAAAATATGTTAAAGTATCAAGTTTTTCTGAGGCAGAGCTACGACGGATCAGTTTGGCTGAGGGCTCAGTTGATCTCGGGCATCTCTGACAAACTCCTGGTGAATATTTTTAACACCTTCAAGGTGGAAATGCAGGCCCGCAGGGTACAAAGCAATGTGTTTGATTTTCTTTTGTTCCAAGTGCAATAAATGCGCTTAATTTGCAACAAACCCCCACTGCACTGCTCTGCGTCACTTTATCACAGCTGCCATTCAAGGTGAAGTTTTAACAAACAGATGCATCTTTTATTTGCGTTGACTGTTCAGTGTCTCATGTCGTCGTGAATGTTGTGTTTTTGTCTTTTGCCCTTTGCTGTAAACCTGTTTTTTCCTCAAGAGACAATAAAGATCTGGACTGAACGTAAATGTTAAAATTGAAAATATTTGTTAAAGTAGCTCGTCTGACTGATGAATGATTTTTATATATTTTATTATTAGATTGTTTTATGAATGTATCAGCAGCATTTTATGGTTGTGGATAGTTGAGGATGTGCTTTTTTATCTACTTAATATACAGTTTAATAATTCAGTCCACTGGTTCCTAGAATGCAAAGTGGCACATTATAAATCCAAGGGGTCTGGGGTTCAGTACTGAGGCTGGAAAGCATAAAAATGTTTTTATTTTTTTGGACTTTTCTACAATCTGTTTTTGTGAAATATTGGATATTTGAACTTATTTGGGTTCTTCAAGTAAAAACATGTGTTTATGGGAAAGTCAGTCAGCTCATACAAAGAGCCTCCACCAAACATACTTTATGTCAGAAGTCACAAGCCAAAAAATTTGGAAATGCTGATTTGGTGTTTAACAATGGTAACCTTGAATTTTATAGGGTTATCATAGTTTTTTGTTTGTGTGTTTTTCATGTAGAGTCTAAATCCGAGAAGGAGGTAGTGAATAAAAAATGCAATATGTCCTTCTGAAATGTGGTGGAGCGAAAGTTTAAAGTTGCATGAAAAGGAAACGGTCAGGCAAAATAAAGTCACCTCAGAATTTGTCTTGAGTGCAGCGCTTCTCTCCTGTCGTTGGCTCTCTGTCTTTCAGCTATGCTGTGACTGTCCAGGAGTCCTACGCTCACCCGTTTGACCAAGTCTACTACACCAGATGCACAGACATCCTCAACTGGTTTAAATGCACGAGGCACAGGTAAATTTAGAGGAGTCTCCTTGTTTGTTTCATCAGTTACTGTCCTCTAAAAGCAGAGTCAAGTCTATGAAGGCCACAGTAACTTTTGAATGCAGCTGACAGTGAAGTGGTCAGAGCCAGGACGCCTCTGACTGTAATCATCTCACATGAAATCTTTTAATCACTCCCTCAGGCTGTATAATGGGCATCCAACTAAAGAAGTAAAGAAATAAAAAATGTTGTGTTTTTGTGCAAGATTCTTCTAACCTTTGCTTCTTTTTTCTTGTTGAACTTTAAAAACTTGCCAATAAAAACAGAAAAATCATGATACAACTTCATTTTACCTCCTATATGTTTTCTTGCCCTTCACAAAGGGTAACTCTTTACATCACGCGGCTGTCTCTGTGTGTCTGTTTTTTCAGGATCAGCTATAAGACGGCTTACCGGCGGGGAGTGAGGACCATGTATAGGCGCCGCTCGCAGTGTTGCCCTGGTTACTTTGAAAGTGGAGACCTGTGTGTTCGTGAGTATCCTTTATTTAACTCCTTTGTCCTCGATGATGACATTTCAGGTTATGTGTACTAGACATTACGAGAAAAAAAAAGAATATTAGGATTGATCGCTGCTGTGGGTGGCACCGCCCGCCTCTGTCGCCCACGCTCTGGTCTGAGGCTCTTCATCACAAACACCCAATCACACACCTACAACACAACCTCTGCACAGGCCACCATCCACGGGGATTTTTCTCACTTTTAGATGACTGAGCCTGATTTAAAATGAAGGCTCAGTATATTTTAATGCACCCTCCTCTCGGCTTTACTCTTCCAGCAAGAGTAATTTAATCGAACTTGTATAACAATGAGAAAAATTAACGAGCCAAGAGGGTCCTGCGTACAGACTGAGTAGGTATAGCACCGACATAAAAAGCACAGTGGAATTCAATAACATAACAAGAGCAGAAACTCTTAAAATGTGACTGTAGCAATATGCTGAGAACAGTCCTTCACTGTCATTTTAGCGGCTTCATTACCGGTCATTGATTTCTATTTTTATTCACACACATCAAACCGAATATTTCTGCATGTTAGCCAAATAAAGACAGAAAACGTAGCTTCTGAGAATAGTTTTTTGATATTCTCGCCTCACCTAATATTTTATTCCTTTTAAATCAGATAGGAATCACACTTTAATATTTTCCTAGATCTTTTGCAACATGAGGGAGTTGCTGACACAGTGACGGCAGCCATGCGGCTTCGCTCTTTGACCACAGCTGAGCTCGTCTTTGTCTAAGCTGCACTAGCCTCCGGGCAGCAGAGCACCGGGAAGCCAGCCAGTGAAGAATAAGAGCTGGTGTGATTATCGGGGGGTCTTGAGGAGGCAGGCGCGGATTGATCAATAATGTATTCATTAACCATTTGACTGACAACGGAGCTACTTGTTCATTAACAGTCTTTTCAGGGTGTTACACAGCGCATATGTAAACTGTGAGAGTGCATCTCAAACCCGGCCTTCCCCTCGTATGAACAAAAGGTTTTGTTTTGATATTATGTAAGGCTGAGAGTGAAAACAGCCGCCCGCTCCTTTAACCCTCTTCCAGGTGAAGTGGGAGGCTGAGTTGATGGGGGCCAAGAGGGCAGTTTTGTTTTCTGCTGCCTTTGCAAACTGTTCCACCCCTTTTAATCCCCACACTCTCGCTACCAGGATTAAGAGATTTGTTCTCCCCGTGCTATTTAGCATGCAGTGACAAAAGGGAGCTTTATACACTGAATCGAACCAAAAACTAAAGGTGAGGGATTTAGTGGCATGTAGCGGTGAGGATGCAGACTGCAACCAACTACCCTCCCCTCGAAAATGCCCACGGCCTTCTCTAAAGCCACTGTTAGGTTTGTCTGTTCTGGGCTACTGTAGAAACATGACAGTGCAATATGGCTGACTCAGTGAAGGAGGATCTTCTCCCTCCAGAGATATTAAGGGCTTAATCTAAAGCAATGAAAACACTGCTGATTTTAAGGATGATTATGCACTAACTAAAACATAATTCAAAATATTTTAATCCATTTCTGCCAGTGGATTCTCCTAAATCCCACTCACAGTTCCTTTGACTCAAATTGTCTAGTTCAGGACAATTTTTGTGTTTTGTCTGTTTAGTCTTTTTCTTCATCAGTGTATTTTATTAAATCAAAAACGCTGCAAGAGTATTTTCCTTTTATCCTGCATGTCTTATGACATGCATTGAACATTGGGAAACAAATTTCCTCTTGGCCTTCAAGATAAAACAAGTTTTTTGGGGGCAAAAATGAAGTCAAAGTAGCTGTGACCGTCTGTCTGTCTGTCTGTCTGTCTGTCTGTCCCAATACTCTGAACCGGAACTGTGAGGGATTTTACATCCAGCATAAATGTCCTCGTGGAATCAAGAATGATCTGATTAGAACATGTATTCAGAGGTCAAAGGTGAAGATCAGACAGCCAAACCACCTGTATCTGTCAACATACTAATAACTTCCATTTTGCAAAAATAATGTGCTTGGTAACTTTTATTACTTTCTTCAAAGTCTTTACTTCATAGATATGTTCGGGCAGACGTGGATGTAAACTGCGACTTGATTGGTTCACTGAGGCTTGGAACAGACTGTTATACTGGGTTTTTTTGTTGTCATGTGGCACAACATTTACACTTAGCTGAAGATTAGCTTCAGTGAGAGGCGGCTGAATGTATCTGGGGATGTGCAGACCTTGAATTAACTAAATTAGAACACAAACACACAAAAAAGGAAAACGCTTCTGACACCAAATGAGCAACATAATCTGTTAGGATGTTTTTTTTCTGTGTTTGTTCTTTGTGTCATCAGGTCTTCTAAGGGTGGTTGTTTCATTTTCTCAAAGCTCTTCAAGCTAAGTTAAACTTAGATCTATTCCTCTTCAATTAGTGCTTGATGTTTCCAAACCAGAGGTCTTTATTAATTCTGTGACCTTTGCTCTGTCGTGAGTCATTACCTTAACCTGTAACTAGCCAATGTGGAGGATGTGAGGAACTCATTTCCCTCCTAATAAGCATGATTATTACACTTGTGCACCAAGAAGAGAGAGGGACTCGCTAATGACAAAAGCTCCAAATGTCTTCGCAGGCTGACAGGCTCCGCAGGGCTGAGTCACTGTTTCTTGCTGAGCCTGGCGGCCGATGACACTTGCATGACTCTTGGCCGTCCAGTGGTTCAACATCGTTCTGAAAAATCCTGTGGTGGCAGAATTATCTGTTTCTTGATAAAGTTGCAGGCAGAAATACACCAGCACATTTCACATTTCGGTTTTGATGATCAGGAAGATGATGAGATTTTTCTCCAGAAAGGAATTTCGCCGCCTTTGATTTCATTTTGACTTTGTTGCATTTTTTAATGCTTCAAAGACACAGTTTTAAAATAAATCATCTCTGTGTGAGACGGAGGCACATGGAGGAAGCTTTGGAGGGAGCTGTTTGATATCTTCTGTTGGCGTATGTCTTAGATTGATTTATCCATCAGAAGCATCACGGTACTTTACGTTTTTTCACTTCACCAAACTCTCACTACTGTTTTTTCACAGAACATTATCATTATTACAACAGTCATAAACAGACATATTAGTATAGGGCCCTTTTTTTTACTGACTGCAGCTGAGTTCTCCAAAAATGGCAGAATAACGCAGTTCGAGGAGACTATACTGATGTATTTTATGCGACATTTTGAAAGATTGAGTCAAACTTGGCAAAAATATTAAATAAATTAACACTGCATGACAATCACCAATTAGCTCCATTGTTCCCTGTTCTGATAACACCTCTGTATAATGAGTTAGATTAGCCTTTTATCTAGATGAAAGACTCAATTTTCCAACAGATTCCTCGGACATGAGTTAAGCAGAGTGATTCATGAATTTCAATTAAAATGAAAGACCTACCTCCTACTTTATTATGCCGTCCCTTCAGCACACCAGTTCAGATCTCAGGAGAGGGGAGTGCTTTATCCTTTCTCTCATATTCAAAACTTCATTTCCATATTTCTATTTCTTTCCTAAAGGATGTGACACATTTGCATTTCCCTGTTCTTGCTGATCAGAATTTGCTGATTGAAAGTAAACGAAAATCAACTCATCGTGGTGACATTGAAGTCGTCTCCTCTCTGTTTGAATAGTCTGCATACGCTCGGCTCATTGATTACGTGTAGTCAATCTCGCGCCTTCGTCAGCACAAATGTTGAAGCTCCCTCTTTCTTTTCGCTGGCTTACTGTAATTACACCTTTTTCCTGCCAGAGTACTGATGTTCCGAAATCTGCCCTAAATTATCTTTCAATCTCTGGTTTACCATTTTTGCCTGAGGCGCATTTCTGCGATTAGCCCCAGCTCGTGGGTGTTTAGGATTCACTCCTCTCCTGCTGCAGCTCTCCTGCAGCGGTGGATCCTAATGGAAGCCTGATTGAGTGATAATCTATTGTAGCACTGTTCAGGCCTGCATACAGCTCTCGGCTGACCTCTTTGCCTGCAGGATGAGCGCCATACTGTTTCACACTGAGCTGCCAAATCACTCCAGGGCATTTGTTGCTCAAAGAGAATAAGGCAGAGATGCTGCCCTTTTTGCAGGTCGGATCATAAAACAAGAACAAAAGCAGAGCCTAGATGAAGTGTTAGATGAGGTCTGATCAGTTAAGGTGATGGTCTGTCTGTTCTGTTGTCCTTGGATTGTGTTTCATCCCTCCACAGACTGTGTTAGTGGACTGCTGATTCCCATCAGGCAGGGCCTCTCTCCTTTCCCATTGGCCTGACGGTCTCATCCCTCAGATAGGAGCCTGTCTGTCTTAACCCTGCTGGCCAGGTGACCTTGGCTGCCAAAGATTTATTCACGCGAAGTCCTTATTGTTCTGCTACTTTTCTTTATCGGCTTCACATGCACAAAAAATGGCATCGTGGCAAAAAAACCCTCCATGTAAGTCACTTTATTATCTGACTGAACCAAACCTTCAACTCTTGCACACGAGCTCCCATGCATACTGATGCCAGACAATCAATCGGGTGCTGTGTTGCTCAATATGAATGATCAAGAAAACTGCACGCTTAGTAAACACTGCGGCACCTGCACCTGCTACATTAAAGCATCACTATATGACAAAGCACTGGCTGATCAAATTAGAAGGGATTTACAGCTTGTTCCTTCACGGCCCAGCCCGCTGATAACACCTCATGGTGGAAAGTAAAACTATGTGATAAATAGAGATGTTGACCATAGACCCAATCTCCTAAACAATAATCATAAAAAAAAATCATTTAGGCCAGTGTCAAGTGGTGGAGATGTATGGTGAATATGAGTGCTGTGGCTACAATTTAGTCCCTTGATGGTGTTAAGGAGATACTGAGTGTTTAATTTTATGGGCCATTTTCTTTCAGCTGTTATCTTGGTGTTTTTAATTATGCTCTTTATTGGTGGTTTAATGATGTTTTACAATGTGCTTGTGTGCGTGCATGCATGTGTGTGATAACCAATTAAACACTGCACTGATGGGGAAACGTCTGTGTGTCTCAGCTCTGTGCACAGAGGAGTGCGTCCACGGCCGCTGCGTGTCTCCTGATACATGCCAGTGTGAGCCCGGATGGGGCGGACTGGACTGCTCGAGTGGTGAGCTCACTTTCCTTCACCTGCATTTTCTCACCTAGACTCAGTTGTTCCTAAATGGCTTTCACAGCCTGTTAAACTGTTTTGCCTCAATGTGCGTCTACCTCAAAGCTGCTCAGCTTTGTATCCTCTCTTCTTAGCAAACACAGCCAATGGAACAGGTAAGTCACAATGAATTCATTTTCATTTGCTGCAAGTGGAAGTGATTTGCTTGATGAATCTAGCGGATGGATGGATGGTTGCATCCCCCCTGTGTTTACTGAGCTTTCTCTGTTATGGTCTTAATCATGATTGGACTGGTGCCTTTGACTGTTCAGAGTGATGAATCAATGCCAGGCTCAAACAAGGCGTTTGTCTGGCCTTGCTGTTTTCCTCTCAGCTCCCTGAGCTGGACTCCGGGAGGGATGGGAAGGTGGAGTTCGACGTATCCATTCTGCAGTCAGCTAAATGCTGGAATGTCACTCAGGACAAACAGGAGGAATTAATCTATTTACTCTTTTTGTGACACTAAGTCTGCAGAGAAATAGTGACTATACAGGAAACTCTTATTCCCTGATAGCAACAACCTGTTCACCTGTTCCTGCATGTTTGACCCCAGCTGTCTGCTCCCCATAGCATTTAAGACACTGCAGGTGAAAAGAGTAAAAATATTTTCAAGCAGGTATCAGTAATCATCCCCAGTTCATTACTTCCATTAAGACAACTATTTTTTATTACAAGTTGCCTGAAATTAATTAATTAATTTGCAAACATTTCCAGAGCAAAAAAATAAAAAGTATTGATCAAAGCCCAGTTTGTTTTATTTTGCTGACATCATACAGTCTGAAGTTTCCACAGAGGTAATTTTGGAAATGTCTTTTCATCACATCATGATTTAGAATAAAAAACTGACAACAGCCATGAAGAAAAACCAAAAATTCATTTTCGCCTTGTTTTTATTCTGTTTTGATATATAAGTCATTCTTGGAATCAGCAGAGAAAAAACATCAACAGCAATACATTACAAAAACCTGAGCATGAAAAAAATAAAAGAAACGTTGGCAGCAGTAATAATGATACAGAGACAGAAGCTAATAACAATAAATCCACGAGAAAAAAAGATAAAAAGCAAAAACAGAACATAAAAGTACACAGTACACAAAACATTACAGAGACAATAACCTACTAAATATACTTCAGTACGTTTTGTGTGTGTAAGTACCGCTGAAGTTTGAGACTCTTGACTCAAATTAGGAGAGAAAACTCACTTTGGAAAATGGCCTTGGAAGACATTTATTCTGTAGTTGAGCAGAAGAAACAGTTATCATCTTTGAACTTTCCCAGTTTATTACCTGTATTAAGACAGTTATTTTTTGTATTACAGGTTTTCTGACATTATAATTTAAATATGCAAATTGGACCTTTTCTATTAATAAATATGCTTAAATGTGCATGCATTTTAAGTACAGAAATATGGACTAAAATATGTATTTTGGACATTTCCTCTGTCCACTTTTCTGAAATAAGACACATTGTAAAAGCAAATAGCCCAAAATTCTCCATGTTTTTGCCTGCTGTGTTTCACCTTAACTCTTACACCCTCGTGCATATATTAGAATGGGAGCTAATATCAAATCATAGTGTTATTGTATAGATCTATGAGTTTTCATTAGCAAGAGAGCCACTCCCTGATTAGCAACTGTGTGTAAATCAGCTGCTCTCGCTGCAGCGCCAGCCCGTTGGAGGTGGATTCATGGGCATAAATGACAAGCTCGAGCTGTTTGCTGCCGCTCACTCCGACAGGCTGGTGAGGGTCCAACAGGGTGGATGTGAGGTTCAGGGCCCCCGGGGACTCTTAGCCCACTCGTGGTTGGTTAGGAGTGCAGCAGTGTGTGCCTTTCTGCCTGCAGGTGCTCGGCTAATCCACCTTATTAAAACAGACTTGATGATTGAGACAGAGGCATTATTCATAACTTTAGATTTCCATACCAGGCATGATTCCAGGCTTTTTCATTTACGAGCTTTCATCTGCAGAAATGAGGAATGCGAGCCAATTTTTAAATTAAATCTGCCCTATTTTTCCTTCGTGTAAATGGTTCATCGTGATTTTTTTTGTCTTCCACAGTAAATTTTACTTTCACACAGTTCAGATAGGTGACGTGAGCTTTTGTAAGTAGATGCAGCCATCATCGTGGTGTGGACTGAGAAGCACACTTTAACATCTATTTAGTTCTTACACAATCAATGCCATGGTTTGTTTTAGCGCTATTATATTCGGGTTGAGGTGTTTGTGCTCACACAAAAGCTGATTCCTGGACACGGTCGCCAGTGAGAGGCCAAAATGAGCAGGTCACGTGGTGAAGGATGTGAGAATGTGATAAAAAGTGTGTCGCTCAGGCTTGGAGATGAAGAGCTGCCGTGGGATGCTTAGCGGCCTAAAGCTGAAGTGACAGCCTTTCAGCCGGCGATCTGGAGCCAGATCAAAGGCTTGGACCTCGTTTCTGGAGCAGCACCCACCAGGAAGCAGTTTTGTATATGGGTCAGGTGGTGAAAATAAAGAGCCGGACTGTTTGTGGCCAGAAAAGAGAAGGCGATAAGGTGGGAGAGATTCAGTAAGTTGTGTTGGAGCAGTGGTGGAGGCTGCAGAGAGATAGTGCCTGTTTTCACCCGCTGGTGTCCACCTGCTGTAGCCAGAAAACATTTCATCCTCTGCGTCGGCCTGAGGCAGCAGGCCCGCTGAGACGAGACCTTCTCTGTGACCTGCCTGGAGTCCTGGGGCATCTTAGTCTCATCTCAAGGGCACAGTTGTGCATGTTGACCACAGACAAAACAGCACAAGAGGATGTTTGCTTTTGACTGTGGTTTGCAAGTGTTCTACATCCTCTCATGTAGATCTGGAGCATTCTGAGTTGAGGTTGTGTTTTCCCAGACGAACGATGAATGATTAATTGTTGTTGTTGGTTGGTGTGATTGCTCAGATGTCTGTGTGTTGTGTTCGGTGAATGTGGTCTTGAACATGGTTTTTCTGTTTCTCTTAACAGCTCAGGGCTTTAAAACAGTTTGACATGTACCTGCAAATGTTTGTTTTTTGTCACTTTTTCTCTGTCGTGCTTGTTTTTTCTGTTGTTTTGTCTTTCTATCTATATAGAAACGTTATGTTTTTGTCTTCTTTGTGCCACTGTGTAGACTTTGTTTTGTCAGTTGGGATTGTCTTGAAAAACAACATTGTTCTCTGTAGGATTTCCACCATGTAAATAAATAAAAAAAAAAGATTAAAAAAAAAATTCAAACTCAATAAAACAGGGATGGGAGCAATCTTTACAAAGGCAATTCAGATAGCTGGAAATGAGCTTATGGGGCTGAACAGAATGTCTTAAATCATGTTACTCTACTAAAGTATAATATAAGGTTTTGCCCATGAAGTGATATTATTGGTTGTAGTTTGCAACAAATATACCATAGTATGAGCTGTTGTATGAGATGAAATGGGAAATCAAATCTTTGTAGAATACCATGAGTTGATTGAATGAAAACTTGATCAAATCTTTTCTGGGTCTTATGAGTTTCTTGGCTCTAAAAGTAGACCTTTTTTTTCTCAACTTGCAGAGAAATGACCTAGCCTCTTTGCCTCCGCCACTGTGGACTTTTCAGCACGCATAATTTAATCCCTACTGATGAGTCTGTCGCACAGGGTCACTATATGCTACAGTAATAACAGCCTTTAAATAAAGAGAATGATAAAGATAGATGTAACAAGGTATATTTACCTTTGACTGTCACCACTTGTAAAATATTACGTTCAGTGGAGCATTGTCATTGGTTCCATGTGCTGCAAATACTTAATTATATGTTCCCAGTGCCCAGGGAGAAGACGTGCATATGCACTGAGGTTTTAGTGTTTCTTCTCTTCAACCTCTTGGAGCTTGGAGCGTTTCTTCACTGTGCCGTGCTGTGGTATATGTTCGCCCACTTGCACAGACGTTCTAAAAATCAATGATACCAAGATAAGTATCAGGAAAGTCCAAGGAGTAGTTTAGCTTTGCTAACTACAAAGCATCTTCTGCATTCTCAGAGGAAATCTATCACACTTAATAGCCAAATCTAATGTGGTTGGTCAGCCGTGGTGCGTGAGGTAACATATTCCTCCCTAACGTATTCAAATGGGAAGGCAGCCACTGCTGCGGGTGCTGTACACATGGTTAATTGATGAATGTGACCTATGAACACTTGTTTATGGGACACTGCACCAGACGGGGGGGCACATGCTCCTTATTTTAATTGTCATCTTAAACAGTGACCTTATTCATTATTAAAGTTTTAAATCAGAGACTGGTTTTATTAGTTGTTGAACTCGTCGCTTTTAAGTGAGAATTTTGAGCCGGTTCAAGTGGAAAAGACAGATTTTTCCTTTAGCTTCATTAGCTTTTTTCAGTGGAGATGACATCGGCCCAACCAGTGCAGACACATTATGAAGGAGTAACCGGACCAAAACCCTCCATTTCAGCTTCATTTCGGGTTTGAAAAACACTGTTGTGAGAACTCCCTCTGGCACCCGTCAACAGTATTCACACGTTTTTCTCAGAAGTGCATCTGTGCCAGATGGTTCCTCTCCAATCCCACAGCAGCAGGACATTGACATGCATCGCTGTCAAAGACCACGAGACTGTGAGTTACACTGAACGGGACAGAGACGCTCACACAGTTTCACTGCGGCTCGACACATCAGTCTACATTTCTCTGCACTTTTCTCTCAAAAAACGTCTCCCTTTATTAATCTTACAGATAGAGAATTCTGTATTTGTGTGTGTGTCTTTAAAAGTCTACAGCAGAATGAAGACAACAAGTCACTTTACTTTCAAAAGATGGCCCCACAACAACAAAAAAAATGGAAAAGATATAAGTCTAAATCGATTGAGTTTCTCATTATACAACCATGTCAGGAGAACATTTTTTTCGAGAGCTCTGAATATTCTATCATTCTGAAAGAGTTTCCTTGCTGCTTGTAACAGTCAATGCCAACGTCTTCAGTCATTGTGGTAGATCAAAGCAACCAGACAACGATATCTCTCGAGGAGGAGGAGGAGATGGACTCATCGATGCTGCCTCATGGAACAGTTATTCTGTGTGTGTGTGTGCCTTTGTGTGTATCCATGACGCCCTCCTGCGTTGACAGAGCTTTGTTTTTGTTTAGCACACTCGGCTCCCCGAGAGTTTTGCAGCCAGTTTATATGCTGCCAACTATGTGACAATGTTATTTATTTTGCCCACAGCACAGATGCTCTGTGCACTTCATGCTCATTGAGATATCAGTTTCTGCCTGACTCCATATTGTACTGATGAACTGGAGCAGGTTTAACCAGTTTTTGATCAAATTTTTATTTAATTCACATGTTTATTTAATCTTGGAAGCCGTCGGCTGTATCGCCGTCTGACCTCCGGCAGACGGCGATACAGCTTCTTGGGGCAAACCCCATTATTCTTGGGCTTCCATTGAAGGAGGCAAATTTCCATTTCCAACTTCCTTCTCCACGTGCCGCTCGCTGTTTACAGTCTGACTGTAAACAGTCCGGCGTGAGAATGGAGTTGGAGATGAGAGACCACATCTACCAGCGGATCTTTTCACAAGTAGCCAGTTTACAAGCTATTAACAGTTCGCCTTTAATTACGCGGACTACAAAAGACTACAACCGGAAACCAGGGCTTTTCCAGCACCAAGATCGCCCGACCTCACCTACAGACTCTACATTCACTTATGTTTATTAGTGTTACACGTACTTAGTTTATTGATTATCCTAACTCTGAGACCAGCAGAGCTGCAGTGCATTAGATTGCATTAGATGTTGGCACCCCAGCGCCCTCTGTTGACCAGCTGCCACTGGTGATGGATGAAACAAACTCATCTCTTTAGACGCTTAAATAGCTTGCCTTCTGTGTCTATCTTTTTGCATGTTCTCGAACCCAAAAATCTTCCACAAAAAAACACCTATCATATGATGAGTCAAAGCCTCCCCTAACCCATAATTCTTCCTTATGCCATTTTCCCCCGCAGCCTGCCTAAACCATGCTTTACCCAAAATAAACTACTCACACTTTATCTTAGCATTCAGACCAAACACAGCCCTTCCTTAAAATAATAGAAGAAGCTGTATTGTTTGAGTGTTGTTTAATGTGGGCTACTGGTCTTCTTTTTTAGGCTGCTCCCTGTAGGGGGCGCCACAGAAAATACTCTGCTTGACTGCTGCTGTCAAACCAGGACCATGACAAAATGGATATTTTATGATTTGTATATTTGATTTGGTAGCTGGCAACACGACTTACAGCTGGCAGCCATGTGTTGTTTTGCCAGAGTATCCTGTGTTGACACCACTGCTGCGGTGAAATGAATGCAAGGGCTGCATTTTTTTTCATTGTGTCTCAAAAACTAATTTTTATGCCGCAATAAGGTGCTATTCTTAGCTACAAGATTTAACTGTCATGAATTACAAAGCTAACATTAGTTTGCTAATGACAACTACAATGAAAAGTTGAAGGCAGTGTGATGTGACTGGACACTGGAGATAAATGCTCTTTTAAAATAATGTAATTTTGAAAAATTTGACTTTAAATCTTAAAAAAAACATCTGAAAATGTTGAGCTAATAGACTAATATTAATAAAATATTATTAGAAGAAAAAAAAAATACTGCCACAGGGCAGTATGTTTCTCTGGTCGGGTTCCAGGTTTGTTTCTATCACACATACATACGAGCGAGCACAAACTGTGCTGGCTTCTGATTCACAGTTAGAGGCAATAACGAGTCGAGAAACGTAGCAATGTGGCACACAGATATGGAGGACCACAAGGGTCACAGACATTGGAATAAAATATTTCTTTAATTAAAAACTAATTATGCAATTAAAGACAGGAATTGTTAAATTAGTTTCCAAATCCATTAATTAATCCTTAAAAAAATAGAAGCATTATAAAAAGAATTTACAAAACGAACAATAAATAAGTACGTCATTTAATAACCAATGTAACAATGTTTTAACAATGTTTAATAAGCCATGATACACCTCCATGGCTAATTTGCATTGTTTTACCTCCATTTACCAGCTTAGGGCCTTTGTCGTGGAAGGTCAAAATGGAGAGGGTAAATGACTTCACAAATCAGTTACCTACTAGTATAAGGAAAAGCAGCGAGGAAATGGAAATGAATATGAGAAAAGAAATTGCCCTTTTAAATGCCTGATTAAAATGTGTTGCTTTTTTTTAGTCTTTGAATTCAATTCTTTATTTCTGTTTTTAAAACTTCATTTTCATATTGATAATTAAATTGATATTTAAAATCAAAGTTCATTAATGTATTTTTTAAATGATGTACTTATTTACTGTTTTAAATTTTATTTGTAAATTCTTTTTGTAGTTTCTGTATTTATGAATTTAATTAATGGATTAATGGATTTGTAAACTAATTTATTAATTCTTGTTTTTAATTGTACAATTAATTTTTCATAAATAAATCCTGTGTTACAATTTCCGTGACCTTTGTGGTCCTCCATAGACAGGGAGTGACGAAGACTGCAAGCACCCAAGTACAAAATCTTTACAGCTAATATCTTCTGTAAGCTTAAATAATGCAACCTAATGTAGTAAAATACTAGGGCTGTGCTAAAAAAAAAACTGATACGGTGTAAGTACCATATGTGCTCAGCCTGCCACATAGACTCGGGGTCCAGCGCATACAGAGGACGTAAGGCATTAACCCAGAAAAGATCTTGCAAGAATAATTAATTTTAACCCAAACAATGATTTTTCTCTAACCCTAACTATGTGTCTGTGTCCATAAAATAAGCAGATCTTTTAACACAATGCTGTAAAATTATTATTAATATAATTAGGTTGCACCAACTGCACAATGAAGAAACAAAGTGTACATTTATCGTGAGAGTTTCACAAGCCAAGGATGACTGTCACACACTTGTGTAATTTACACTGGACAGTGTGTGCTGAGTTTGCTACACAGACTGACGTCACCGAATGTGATTCTGTTATTGTGTCGACAAAAATATGGACATTAAGGTCACAAAGGGCCTCATATCATAAAGAGCAGGAAAGCATTGGTTGAATATAATGACAATGATTGTGTTAATATGCTAAGGCACTAATTACGAATAGTGAGCTAGCACGCTAACGTGCTAATTGTAAATACTGCTAGCATGCTAACACAAATGTTGTAATTTTGCGTTAACACGCTATCACTATTAGCAGATGAAACAGTCATTTTTAGGTTTATTTTGAGTTTGTCTCGTAGTCAGTGGATTGCTGCGCATGTGCAGAACAGACAGGATGCTGCTGAAAGCAATGACCAATCAAAATGAGAGACCGCTGAACAGCCAATCATTGCTACATCTTCTGTACACGCAGGACCGATCTGGCAGGCCGAGCACATCTGGCACCTACAGCAGCAATATATCGCAATTAAGGCTTTGAACGTTAACGCGTTATTAACGCGTTATTAACGCGTTATTAACGCAAAATGCTTTTAACGGCACTATTTTTTTTAACGCGCGATTAACGCTGTGACATTTGAACCTCGGGCCACT
>JAPQLA010000022.1:16013664-16023904 GCA_029822935.1 Naso vlamingii | reverse complement strand
GATGAGAAACATGTTTATTCAAAAACAGTCCTGTTGAAATCCCCAAAATGAACGTCTTCATCTGTGGATCCCAACAGGGTCAAACCCGTGGGTCAAGTTTACAAGTGGTGCACACTAAAAGGATGTTGTCTCTGATGAGTAGGATTACATCCAACCCCTCACATGTCGTATTTTCAGAATATCAGCTTCTTCCATCAAACAGAAGATTCGGAGTCCCACAGGCTCGACTGACCAGACTGCAGAACTCTTCTGTCCCTCAGTCGGTCAAACTGGTAAATCAGAGGCTGGGCTCTAAGCAGGCCTCAGTGGTCACGTGTGGACTGAGCACTGATGCACCATGGACACTTTGTCATGTCTGACGTGGTTTATGTTGTTTTGTTTGTTTGTTTTAATGCAGTATTTTGTTATTTGTGTGTTGTTGTTTATCTGAAATTTTGGACGTCATCAAACACAAGAAAAATTCCAGAGAGATCTGGCAATAAAGTGTGATCTTAATCTTAAAGTAGTCGTATGTCGCACATTTTCAGCTGCTTTCTGTAACCAGCACCATTGTAAACAAGCACCATGTCTTACAGATAAAACTATTTTGGGAAAAATGGGCGGGATTTATTTAATCTATGTGGCCGATGTTGACAAAGGACAAATCCTACATGAAGTAACACTGGTATGCTCCTTTAAGGTGATTCAAATAGTCAAACCAACACAAATATTATTTACAGTCTAACACTTAATTACAAAATATTTTTATATTTTTAAACTCCCAAATTTTGAGGCTGTGAGTGACATCATCGACGTTGTCCTGTTGTTATCATGGGATCATCATCAATGAAAAAATGCAGTGCCTCAAGTTTCTTTTCTTCCCAAAAACCTCCCTCCTTCCTTTGTGTCTCTGCGCTGTTCTAACCTCATACTTTGCTCCTGCACAGAGAACTGCAGCTGTGCTACTTAGCTTAGACTTTGGAATCAGGGGAGAAAAAAAAATCTCAATCCTTTCCTGCAGC
The DNA here is from genome assembly GCA_029822935.1 of Naso vlamingii. Taxonomy (NCBI): domain Eukaryota; kingdom Metazoa; phylum Chordata; class Actinopteri; order Acanthuriformes; family Acanthuridae; genus Naso; species Naso vlamingii. The sequence goes on along the minus strand of JAPQLA010000022.1, from coordinate 16,022,903 downwards.
ACAAAAACTATTGACTGTATTTAAAATATGTTCAAAAGACAACTTAAAGCTAAATCTACTGTTTCTCTTTCTGCTCGCACTTATGAAAGCAAGAACAACAATAAGTGTTTGCAGATCACCACAAGAGCAAAAAAAGGCAAAAGTATGAGTTTCTACATTCTGAGTGGTCGTCAGCTAAGAATCAAATTGTTCTGCAGGAGTGATTTAAGACATTTCCGTTGACGTTTTGGAACAGTACAATGTAACTGTCACAAATTCAAGCTGACCACTGTTCTCTGTAAATGATTAAAGTGACAAATTTTAGCAGACAAGTGGGTTGAGTATTTGGCCCTTAAATGACTTTAGGTTATTAACACTGAGGTGGATTTTTAGGTAAAGGAAGTCAGAGCACATTCTGTAACTGCAGTCATTACTGTGAGAGTGGCTCAGCTCCTCCTGTGGACAAACAAGTTTTCATCTGAGATGTACGAGATTTAAAATGCAAATGAAAAAAAATAATTTGTTGTGTTTTTTAAATGATTCATATGCTGGTCTGTGCAAAAGTAGCCTACATTAAACTGCAGGGCTGCTGAATGTTGGTCATTTGTGCATCATGTGTCAGATGTACGCTGACATGAATGCTTTCTGTTGCGTGATACTGAATGTACTTTGTAGTGTTTCCTCAGACAGCTGCAGGCTGCAGGATGTTTTATTGTCTGTACTGTGTAACATGCTGCACTGGTGCTAATTTCCCTGGTTTTGTTTGATGATGCACCAAACAAAACCTGCTTTTTTAACCTGGATAATTGATGTCATGTTGCTGTTAAAACAAAATCTGTTTCAGGCTCAAACCTCCCTGATAGGAAGTTCTGGATTCACCTGTGACTGACTTTGCCTCCTCTGGGGAGAAATAGACAAGCATGTCAGTATTTTTAGCAGTCATTATCAAGAGCCATACATCATTTGATACAGGAGAGCTTTAAGTTTCAGTCCAGCCAATTGAAAGTTCCAATTTTATGTTTGCTTTGTCTGTGAAGAAAGAACAGATTTTAATATTAATTTGAAAATATTTTTAATAAATCATGACAGAGGACATTGAAGCAAGGAGTGAATTTTGTTGTTCAAATGTATTAATAGGAACCTAATCAAACAGTGGAAATAATTAAAACAATCCTCACAAAAGCAAATGTAACAAAAATCAAACATGCATCAAAATACAAATATTGCAAATGACACAAATGAGAACATTATGTAATTCAGCATTTGGAGGATCTGTTTGTTAAATGTGGCAGAAATCTAATGTAGTATTCCTCAGTATGTTTTAATTTGTGTGTAATTACCTGAAAATAAGAATCCTTGTGTTTTTATGACCTTAGAATGAGCCGTTTACATCTGCAGAGGAGCAGCTCGTCTTCTGTGGAGTTCGCCGTGTTGCGTCACATTTTTCTTTACTGTATCTCCCCTCCACATGCTTGGAAGGGGAAGGGGAGCAGAGGGATGTTCAGGCCGCTGCATGTGTGACTTCACCATCAGATGCCAGACACCAATGGTGCCAGAAAGGGTTTTGAAGTGGGGGGGCACCCAGTTTAATGTCATCCAGTGATGTCGTTTTAAGCTGGAGAACTTATTTTTGGGGGTTATTTTTAATGATGAGGAGCTCGCCTAGTCATGAGGTTGTACATTAATAACTTGCTGCTTTATTAGGCAGTGTGGGGGCAATGTGGCTTTTAGTCCATTTGTAAAACCAACGAAGAAGACAAGCATCCTGTTGTCTCAGAGGGAGAATGAAAAGAAGACTTTGAATGGAGCCTAAAGTAATGTTATCTGCTAAAATGAAGAGAGTTGCAATAAAGCAGAAAGTTAACGTGTGTGTGTGTGTGTGTGTGTGTGTGTGTGTGTGTGTGTGTGTGTGTGTGTGTGTGTGTGTGTGTGCTGACAATGAGTTGGTAGCAGCAGCTCAACACAAGTGAAGCTGTTAATCCAGCTGTGTTCTTAAAATCTGAAGATTTAACAGCGTTATCGTAGCATCGCCAACAGCATGAGCTAATAGCTAACAGCTACGCTCGCGCTGCGACCCCTCAGCGGATGTTAGTAGTTTCATGGATAAACGTTGCAGTTTTATTCTCTGATGCTTAATGTTTGTTGTTTCATCTAAATGAGAATGGGAAAGTATTTTGTGAGTCTGTCGTTTTGTGCAAGCAGCAAACTCTCCATTATGTTGTGTCACTGCATCAATGCAAAATCTTCCACACCTGCATCACGATGCTTCTTAGAATCAAGAAAATTCCACACCTCTGCACAAGCCACTTCATCATACGATGTGATTGGTTAAAAACACACACACACACAAACACACACGCATAAAGAATAATCCCTATGTGCGGTCCTCCGGAATAGCGAGACAAAAATACCTCAATAAAATAAAAACAATACAACGTCAAACTGTCGCATAATTTGCAACACAGTAATTAACATTTGATACTGGCCCATTTTGTCGGTGTGATTTAAATGATCAGTGAGGTGAAAGTGTTGAGATTTCCTGTGCGAACGTGTGCACTGCTCCCGTAATGGAAAGACTCACTCTTTTCCAAAATACTGAGTGATCCTGTTACGGCAAAATCTGTTCAGCACTTCAGTCAGCTGTTGGTGGAGGAAAAGCAGGTTGTTGAGCCGTTTCTCTGTCACTGAAGACTGGATGTATATGTATATATACTGTAATAGAGGCGGCCGCACCGTGGGTGTAATAAGAATTAATTACCGTAATCCTTGAAAGTGGGGGTACCAAAAATCGCCTGGCCCCCACTTTTCCAGCACCACTGCCATACACTAGATCCAATACACTGGACCAAGTAAAAGTGTTAATACTACTCTCTGTGACTACTCCATTATGCAAGTAAAAGCCAGAAGTGTTTGGCAAAACACATTTATTTATCAACAGTAAAACTGGTCAGTATTCTGTAATCTGAATGGCCTCTGTCAGTGTCTAATGTTACGGGATTCCAGTTATTGATGAAGCACTTAATGTTTTTATTTAATTAAAAAAAATTTTTTTTTATTTTCACTGCTGTATATAAAGTTTGTTTTTCTTTCCAAACAAATAGACGTTTTATTAACTTGATTATATGTTTTGCATTTAGGGCATCATGGAGTTCGTATGTAGTTTTTGAACAATCTATGCCACTGAAATGTGGAAATAAAAAGCAGTATTAAGTGGTAATACCTTGTTAAGTAGTACTTTTAAGTTACTTCAATCGCTGCTGTTAAGCTGAATCAGAACAATAAAGCAGCATGGATGCAAACATTGTGAGGATTCCTCTTCTTCATCGTGATGCTGATGTTGGAGCGTCTGCCAGCATCATATGAATGTGAGCAAATGTAAATTAGTCTCCGCTCCGTGACTGCATCCCGTCACATTGACTGCCGTTGCCCCATGGCACATTCTACTTCATCCTAATCAGAATAAATAATTGAAAATAGGAAATCAATGTGTACAAATTAAGTGTGGTAACAGTTGGTTTTATCGGGTTGACATTGTTTTTGAGCAGCTTGATTGTTGCCCGTGACTGATCCCCGTTTGTGTGTCATGTGTGTGATGTGGTGGCTCTGTTTATACTCCTCTCACTGCGTGTTGCTGTGTACTGTAGATAAACATCCACTTCTGCTCTGATTGCTTTTTTGTTGTTGTCCTGTGGCAAGAGAGCAAAGGCTTTGTTTTCTGCAGGACAGGGTGAGGGGTAAATTATTAATTGGAAGGAGCAGCGGGCTGTGTAACAATTTGCTGATCCAGAAACTTTCATGAGCCGCGTCAGTTCCTGTTGAACAAGTGACTGGTTTACTGCACCGAGGCGAACACGTCTGTCGCAGCCTGTTCGCATTACTTCATGACACAGTCAGTTTTATTAGGAGGAGAGGGCCGCTCTTTACAGTCACTCACTCTTAAGTGCTTGTTTAGAATAAAGTGTGAGCTGACCCGGCCTTGTCTGTCTCGCTCAACCACAAGCCCTGTTAACCCTGTCAGAGGAGCACTGCAGAGGAGCTGGCCGGCACCTGCAGGGCGCACATCGATCCGGGTTCACATCCTGAATAGAACTTAGACAAATGATCAGATCCTCTGCAGGATAAACAACCAGACTAGTCGTTTTAATCAGGAATGCATTGCCCTAAAAGAATTAAGCTGTTCACTCATTAGTTTTGTGGTCCTGTAGGCAAAAGTCAGATCTTGTTGCTTCTTATCCAGCTGCAGGCTGGTATCAGGAGGGAGCATATGGTGCATTATAGAGAGCGGTCTGAGCAGCAAACACTGTGTAAAGAGTCTCTGTGCTGTGTTGTGTTGTTGTGTTGCTCCTGTGCTCCTCTCATCCCCAGGGGACCGTGGACACACACGAGCTCGGCTAAGATGAATTAGGGCAGGACAAACGACACGCCCAACAGCAGAGGCTGCAGCACGCTGTTATTCCAATTCAGCACCACTGCCCCCATGGCTATTGGCAGTTTCTTCTGTATATTTAGAAATTCATTTGTCAAGCTCACAGGGATGCGTCCAAACCTTTACTTGTCGTGTCTGGGCTTTCTGAGGACTAATAAATAACCGAGTAATAGGTGTCAGCAGAACGTGGAGGGGACAGTGGGGCCTACTTGGAGGGTATTGGCAGCTGTTGCAGCCACAGGTTTAAAAAAGCTGAGAGACATTTATCACTCAATGCAAATTCACCCCTTTTACACAGCAATCATCACTTTCCCTCTTGACTCTGGTGTGTGTACTGTCTGCTTTTCATTAGTTTACATGAGTCAGGGAGCTGTGATGAATAGCTGAATGCTGAGTTGGGCTTTTATTGGATAACTCTGATCATAAATGGCTCATATTGACCAAAGAGCTGAGTATAACATAGTCTTGTGTCAGCTAAATTGTGGGCATAATTGTTTCATTGTTCCTGTTAAAGAAACGCTCATTTTTAACGTTAAAAAACTGTAAGGAAAGCCTGTCACTTCGTGCCATTTTGAAATTGTGCACTTTGCGGTGTTAATGCTGCTCCTGAAATGTGGTTTGAAAATTCAGATCTGTCAAGGGGGAAAAAAGAAAAGGAACAAAGCTAGTGGTATAAAGCATGAATCAGACAATGTGAAACTCAGAGGTGCACTCTTCTCTCCTCATGAGGCGATGCAGGAGACAATGAGTCACGCTGCTTCGCTTTGCCACAAGCTCTGCTATACAGGAAGCTCTCAGGAGCCAGAACGTTTTGCCTTTAATTTCTTGTATAAGTTAAGTTATTCATCAAGTGTCAACAGTGTGTGCTAATAATTGTTATATGACGGTAAGCGACTCTGTGGGCAGTGGGGAGTGAAGTTTGATTGTGCGCCAGCTCTTCCAATTGCAATAATGTGGTTTTCCTAGTTGGAGTTGGCAAAGACGTGAACGACTGTCTGCACCAACCACCTCGAGCGGGCAGTGTTCACACCGGTCCAGCCGTGATTCAAATTGAAGTTTGCTTTTGCCCTGCGTCCAGCTGAATAAATGGAGTATGAAACTCTGATGCCATCCAAACGGGGAGAGATATTCTGCTGTGTAAAGAGCTTGACTCAGGCCCTTGTTTTGAATTTCGCTTTTAGAAGTTTTCTGTGGCACAGACTCCCGCTCGTTGAGAACACAGTTTATGGAGAGGCCAAGTTCAGGAGAACTTCTGAATGCTGAAAGCTGTTTGGTTTGAATCCAGCGGAAGCCAGCCCCTGATCATACAGACTCTTGAGCACACTTCAAAGCTTAGCATCACCACGACAGCTCTCTCAGCCCGTTCTTTGGACATCACCTTCGGAAGTTTGCTCTCCGGCGGTACCCATGAATGTGATCTGTTTTGTTCCAGCCTGGGGGATTATACCCAACACCTCGGGACTGGACCTTTCTGTGTGTGTGTGTGAGGTTATCCACAGTCCAACTGTTATGCATTATGAGCTCTGAAAGTCTTGGCTGGTGAGTGCGTGTGTCCTCTTGTTAGGCTCACTGACCCAGGCCAGACCAGTTAATGGGCTGGATGGCAGCTTCTCTTTCAGACTTCAGTGGGATTCGCTGCCTACATACCGCAACCCACAGGGGGTCCTCATCACCTCAATTTAGCTGCACTCTCTGGGAGCTGAAGCCTTCATGCTACATGCTACTTTCTTCTGCTGTTTTTCTCCATTTTTTGCCCGCAGCTCATCATGAACTCTGACTCCTTAATCACAGTTAAATGCTGTCAGAGCCGGCAAGTGAGAGACTACTGGGTAAAGTTTGAGAACCTCTGTGTAGGAGAGAGACAGCGAGATAATGGGCTTTGCTCTCAATGTGCTGAGGCCTCTAACTGCAAGCTAAAGAAGGTTTAAAACTTCAAATGGTAACATTTGTTGAGCTCCTAAGCACCAGAAAAGTCTGCAAATTAAGTGCTGGATAGATTTTGGTTTATTTCTGTTTCTCTCTGCTGCTCTGGGTAACTTTTACTGACAGCCTGTTTTGAGTTATACATGTAGGAATAGAAAACACACTGTGTATCAAAGTGGTCAAGGTTTGAAACTGAAACCAGTGGTGATGATGCCTGCAGTTATATAGGCAGTGCCTGTTTTTGTGCTGTGCAGAGGGAGCTCTGATGAGTGCTTCTGGAGTGCTAAACCAAGTTGCAGCTGAACTACTCATCCATTACCTCGGCCGCCCGCGCACACCTCACATTTAATGTGCCAGGGTCGTTTGCGTGGCAGCAGCCCAGCCTTCAGGGAACTCATTCATGCCAGACTGGAGGCCAGGAGCACATTAGATCAAATCAATGTGAGCCCTGTAATGTGGCCTGTAGTCGGTCCAACTGCAGAACTAATACTGCGCCAGCTCAGTGTTTCAGACCCCCTTCAGGGCGGACCTGTCTGTATCAGGGAAGAGCTGATCATCATCCTGCTGCGTACCAGGAAAAACAGGCTTCACTGCCGACCATGAAACAGGCCTCATTAAGCTCCCACCCTGGCTGATCACAGCTCTAGTAAAGCGTGTATACGGGGAGGCGGCATAGTGTCTTTATATTTACAACCGAGGCTGCGATGATGTGAGAATCAATAGTGGATAATTCACCGTCCTGGTGCCCGTGCCGGCCTGGATCTCAAGCTGGGCTTTTATGAAAGGCAGCACAGCCACTGCTGTTCCTGCAGCTGGAGAGACATAAGGCTGTTCCAGTCACCAAAAATCACCACCTGATCTTGGAAAGAAGAGTTTCCCCGGTGAGAGTGAGGACCGCCTCGTGCAACAGCTCAGCGGCAACTGTACTTCACATAAAAACGGGTTGTTAATTTAAACTTAAAGACTAGCTATTTGCCTGCAGTTTATGGGCCTTATTGAGTTTTTCTCAACAAAGCCGTCCCCAGAGGAATGGGAGAACTGCTTACTTTACATCATTCCCCATACATACCAATTAGTAATGTCACTGAGCTCTTACATGAACCCATGTAATGCAGCTGTGTTATATAACTTGACCAATTTTCCTGAGTGTCGATATTGCAATAAAGCTGGCAAGACTAATTTTGAATGACACCTCTGGGTCTGTATTTGCACGGTTGTCACAGAGGATGAACATTGTCTCATTCAGGTTGTTACTCCCTCAAATCAGCTCTCTCTACGCTATTAGCCGACTCAAGTTCAATATTATTAGTCAGTTAGAAGTACATTTAAAGAAGTCTGAGAAGTGAGGACTTTCAATCAGCGTTTCAGCAGTTTAATAGTTTCTTGAGCACCTCAGGATTTTTTGTCTCCATGACAGCTGAATTTGCACCTGAAAAAAGGTGTTAAAAGACATCCAAGTACCAAGTGGTTATATTTTGAAAAACCACTCGTGTTCTTAATCTTTGCATCCTCTTTGCTTTCCTCCAGTCACAGAGAGGTGTGAACAGCTTGCTACCCTTCTTTGCAGATTCATTTCAGGGTGTTTTAAGGCCTTTCTCTGTGTGCTGTGTCAACATCACATACACTCTGCCTGGTACAGTACATATCTTTATCAAATTCTTAGTGACAGGACTGTATTTTGCACCTGTTCGATTATTTCATACTGTTGGTAATGATGGTTTTTAGTCATTGTAATGCAAGAGAGCAATCAGGAATTTGAGTAGAGACAAACGAAACCTGCATAAATATGTTTTTGCATATATATATATATGTATATATAAACTCTAAATCTTTTGATTAATAATGTGAATAAGGCTGCTTTTTATGCCCAAATCACTTAAAGGCCAACTCTACACATCATTTTGTGTGGTTAGCATAGGATCTTATCTGTGTTTTGCCATATGGTTGAGTCCGAATGCTAAATATTAGCAGATTAATTACTGATTGATCAATCCACAAAAAAACTTATGAGCATTTTTAGGCAAATAGCCTTTGCAAAACATTCCCTGCCTGCAGCCTTTCAGATGTGAATATTTGCTGTGTTTCTTTGCTTTCTTTGATGGTTTTGTCACTCAAACTTTATTTGTAAAGCACCTTTCATTCAGGTGAGAGCACTTCAGAATGCTTTTTAGATGACTCACAAGCCAACAAAATGACAGAAGAGATGACTTTCTCATCAGTAAATGGGAAAACTAAGGGTTAACATTTCATATTTTTGAGACATATGAAACAAATTTGCCATGTCTGTCACAATTAAATAACTAATGAGGGAATACACAAGCCAGTTCCACAATGTTCAGTGGAACAACCAAAAAGAAAAAGAAAATGAACGTCTTGATAACCTGTTATTTTTAGTACATACAGTACCTGCCCCGCACATACAGCCCTCTGACCTAAAGACAGAAAAAGGAGATTTAACTTGATGAAGTAACCTTTCTGTAAAGCAGCAGTAATGTGTACTGGCTCGATGCAGCGTATTTTTCAGCCAGAAACTTTCTTGACTCACCTTGTTACAGCCTGATGAATGTCCTGGAAAGCTCATATTGACAAGAGATATGAATTTTGTTCTGCTGTGTCGCTGGCTTTGCCGTCTTCATAGGTGGTCACACGCGGTGGTCTCACACACACACACACACACACACAGACACACAGACACACACACAGAGTCTCATCTTGATTTCTGGCTCATGTCCTTTCTCTGTGCAGTTTGCATGTTCCTCGTGTGTTTGTGTGTCTCTGAAGGTGTGTGAGTGATTGTCTGTTGCCTCTGTGATGGATGGCACATGTGGAGGGCGGTTCTCTGCTTTTTGCTCGGGAGATGCTGGGACCCCTGCAGCATGTGACCAAAGCAGCAATGAACACAGTGAATGAA
>JAPQLA010000022.1:15988927-16000823 GCA_029822935.1 Naso vlamingii | reverse complement strand
CAATAGATTTATTGTAAGATATCAATACAATCTCTACTCATGACCATAGTGTGCACATCTGTTTTAAACAGTTCAATCACAGTCTGGCTTTTCCTCCTTTCATTGTTTCATCTGAAGGATTTTAGAGACCCTGAAGAGGTGAAAGTATCCTGAATTTTAGAAAGAAACAAACATTTAAGTCCAGGGTGCCTAAAGCATTAGTCATGAACACGGTCTCTTCATCGCGGCTGTTTTCTTTTATCTCTTCTTTTTTCCAGCTACCTAATAAACCCACAAAATGTATCCAAAGTAAACAACACTTCCTGCCATGCTAGAAGGTCTGTTGGAAGGTTAATGCCAAGAAACCTTAATTTAGCATTGTAGGGTGCTAAAATTTGCTCATTAACACACAACCTGAAGTGCAGCTAAGACTTGTTCGATGTGTCTTTGCTCTGTGTAAGCGCAGGCTGGCAGGGTGTGGACTGCTCGATCCTCTGCTCCAGTGGCACGTGGGGTCTGGGCTGTAATCAGACATGCTTATGCGCCAATGGAGCAGCATGTGACCCTGTAGATGGCACCTGTACATGTTCTCCTGGCTGGAGGGGAGAGCACTGCGACGAGCCCTGCCCTGTAAGTCTTAAAACTTAGAGGCCGCTGCAAAAAATCCTGCGGGTCTTGAACCTTTTTGGGGCGCTAAACAACTTGTAGTGTTTCATTGTGGCCACATGTGGGTATTTGACAGTGTTTGTTGTCACTTTCAGGATGGCACCTATGGGTTGGAGTGTCGTGAGCGCTGTGACTGTAGCCACGCTGATGGTTGTGATCCAGGGAGTGGCTACTGTCGCTGCTACGCCGGCTGGACAGGTCAGGTTTGCTTCAGATCTAGACTGTTTTTTATTTATCCTCATCTGCTTAGGACTAACAACATTAGATGCTAGTCAGACGTATTTACCAAAACAGAAAAGTGTGCCGGGGGATTCATGGTTTGTCTTTTACAGTATGTTTGCAGAATGTCTAAGCAGTGTTTTGTTAATTAAATGTTAAATTTGTTTTGCTGCTGAGCCGATGGGGTATGTGAATGAGAAATTAATTCTTCTGGCTGACTCACTGGTGATGGTATGCACTCATGCTTACATTGCATCCATTATTAGTAATATGCAATGTCTGAAATGACTCAGCAGATAAACATTTGGAGACAGAATGAAATCATGGCCCAGAATGCTCTCAGGAGCTTTAAACACAGACTTTAGTCTTTTTGATTTTTGGCTTGGTTTACTATTCAAAGTTTCATATTGTTGTGAAATCTCACTGAACCGAGTGCCGTACTTGTCCATGCGGGGTTTTCTCTCTGTCTTAGTCGTCTCATGTTTTGTGTTTGTCTGCTCTTTGTTTCTTGTCATTTCAAACATTTGCTTACAGGCAAACATGTGGAGGTAGGGGAGAGTGAATGTCACAGCAAGGGTGAGAATCATTATTCTCAAAAACGCAGCGTTGCATGTGAATGTCAAATACAGGGGCTGGCTGAGGATCTGGTCTCATAGCCTGGGTGGGGAGGTGCAGCCAGCGAGGGAATAGAGTCAGTGGGAAAGGTCAGGCCTGTGAGCTCTCAGCAGCCCACTCGGTTCAGCCTCCTGAGCTTATGGCATTTATTCTGGGCAACAATGTAGGTTTTATTAGCTGCAAGAACGTAGGTGGCAAAACGGAGTCTCTCATGCTCTGAATCCTGCTCAGGTCGGGACCATCTGTCAGCCTTAATTGAGTCACCAGGGTGCAGGGCTGGGGGCAACGTGCAGCCCAGTGGGCCGGACAAACACACATGCATACCTCCTAAAATGGTAGAGGCTTTCAATGGGCTCCCTGAAGGAAAGAGCACCTGTAGAGAGGAAGATGTTGGATTCGTCACCTGACTAAATCAAGGACCAAAGGGCTGTTTACATAAACCTTGGAACTATTTTCTGTGAAAACTGTCATATCACTGAGCGTGCCTGCTCCAGACATGTTAAAGCGGTCATCTTGTTGTTTGTTTTATTTGGGTTATGCATAAAGGAGTCTCTAGGAGTATGTGCGTGTAAGCGTCTATGAGTCGTCTCTGACCCACACAGTCGTTACTGAACTATCGTAAGCCTGACATCAGCCAGAGAAGATGTAAAAGAGAGCTGCGACTAGACACTTGATGTGGTGCCTTCATGCTAGTCCATGTTAAATAGGACTTCACCTTTTATTTCTGAAGAGATTCCATGTCAGAGAGCAGGTAATGTGAGTGTGTGTTTACACGCACTGAGCGAGAGACATTTGCTTTGCTCTGCTCGCTCTGTACAAATTGGATAGTGGGACCTCTGGCACTTCTCAGCCAAAAGCCTCCTTTGAAGAGACTTCAGTTCTGGCTTCTTTCACTCTTTCTTCTTCTCCCTCACTAGGCATCCAAAGCCCCTCTGTTTGCCACCATTAGACTGAAAAGTGTGATGCTATGCCTGCATTCATTTTCTGACAGTAAAGGCAGTCACAGTTTTTTTCTGCCTGGCCTAGCAGAACCTCAAACACACTTGCACAAGCCTTGCCCTCCTTTTGATGTCCATGGCTGAGCTTCTGACTAAATCACTGCTACCATGCCCCCTCCTCATCAGCACTAACATTTCCTCTCCTTTACTCCTCCATTGCAGCCCTGAGGCAGCCTGGTTACTGTATAACATTGGTCCCCGGAGTTTAGTCCAGGTTTAATTCAAAGGTACAGCTCTAATGCTGCTTTAATGGCCACGCCATTCTCAGATATTCTCACTCAAAGAAAATTTCAAATGAGGCTTCGAACTAAGGGCAGGCGCTTGAAAGGTTGCAGAGTTTGTGCGTGTGCATATGTCGCTCTGTGCGTGTGTACTTGCGTGTTTGCAGCAGTGTTTTTTATTTCATAAACCTGCATGAATGTATCATACTTGTGACTTTGGCCCGCAGTTATCTGAAGGCTCCGCGTCACCTGGAGAAAACATACTGCCTCGATGGATGTGCTCATACATTCTTGTGCACAGTTAGAGCGCTGTATGGATGCAGTGTATTGCGTTTGTTGGTTGAGGCTGCGCCAAACACACAGCGACACTTCCACACTGCGCCCTTGTAGCCTGAGTACTTCCCTTCGGCTCTGTACACTCCCCAGCTCTGCTGAAAGAGAATGGGAGACAAGCTCTGCCCCTCTGGAGACCCAACCCTGTTAATCAACACAGTGCACTGGCAGGGAGCCCTCGTCAGATCAAAAATAAAATACATTTGGAAAGGAGAAACAGACTCTGGAAGGATGGGCTGAACTAAAAAAAAAAAAAAAACAGACTCCAAACTGCAGCCTCTTCATTTAGGAGTGAAATCAATGGTAGATCCATGCTGGGTGAATAACCCTCCACAGATCCGCTGTGAGCAGACATTGTGAACGCCGTCCTTTGATGATGTGTTTTTGCAGATGGCAGGCTGTTTAGAATATTTCAGCATTCCAGTCTTTGCCTTCTTAGTGTGCAGTCACTGAATATTTGTCATGTAATGTGCCTGCAGGAATCCATTGTGACAATGTGTGCCCACAAGGCTTCTGGGGACCCAACTGTTCAGTCAGCTGCTCCTGTCACAACGGAGGATCCTGCTCTCCAGAGGACGGCACATGTGTGTGCGCACCTGGATACAGAGGGACCTCCTGCAAAAGAGGTAAGCCTCCTTCCCTTTCTTTACCCAAACCTTAAAGGAAAACCTGCACGAGACCAAGAGCGACCCCGACGCAGGCTCCATCCCAGTATCGACCTTGTTTGATCTTTAAAGAATTGTGAAAAGCACTCAGTTGTTGGTCATAACTGCTCAAGTGTAAACCCTTCATCACTGCTATCACTTAATCACAGTGTCTGTACCCCTACAGCACACACACACACACACACACATACACACACTCCTCACCCTCTTAGCCTGTCCTCAGCAACCAACTCACAGTGGGAGAGTCACAGTGCTCGCCCCAGCCTCATCAGAGGCCGTTCTCACTGGGAGTGCGAGCTCTGGTCTGTCTGTGGCTGCTCTCAAGTGATGAGCTCACTGATTGGGAGAGAAATTCACAGTCCCAAACCTGTAAACATCAATTTCAGTGAGTGAGTCGAGATTAAACAAGCTGTCTCTGTGTGTCTGCATGTGTATGTGTGTTCGTGTATGTGAGGAAATGATAATCCCCTCAAATTCAATGTTTACACAGATAATATTCTCATCTTCTGGAAACCTCACAACTGCAGTTTTGCTGATTTTTTTCCCGTTGAAACTTTAATGGGAGGATTACACACTTCTCAGGAGGCTGATAAAGGTGTATCACACCTGGTGCTTTAAATCAAATCAAAACCCATCGGGGGAAACATAACATTGCATGGTTGTCAAACAGCAGCCATGGCTGGTTTTGTCGGTTCCTAAAAGGTTTATTTCGAAAACGCCTGATTGTCTCCTGAGAATGTTGGAGGAGGAATCTTCCCAAATCACTGACTATATAAAGAGGGACATAACAAGATTTTTTAGGGCTCGTCTGCACTGAAATGAAAATGTTTCCTGGTATAAATTCCACTCTGTTTTCAGTAAATGCATTTTGTATAAAATCTGAGTATAATTACCTTCTGAATATCCCTTAAAGTTTCACACTCTTTCAATAAAATCTGCATTATTAACACACAGTTGTGTGTTTCCTGACATTTATACATCATCAAGCTGCTCTCACGACTTAACATAAAATAGACTTTCACGACTCTTGTAACTGTTTTATTATTCTGTCTCTGGCAGCAGATGAGGTGGGAGTGAATGCAGTAACGGCAGACTTTTCTGCTTTCTCCCTCCCTTTGCTGTCTCTCCTCATCTTCTCTGCTGTAATTCTTTCGGCCTTTTTGCACTCCCTTGATCACTTTTGTCATGCCCTGTTTGATTATTGCATACCTCTTGTTCCATCCAACACTGCTGACTGATTCCCTCTCCTCCCCCGCCGCGCTCTGCTGGCTGCAGGCTGCTCTCCGGGGTTCTACGGACACCGTTGCAGCCAGTCGTGTCCGCAGTGTGTTCACAGCACCGGGCCGTGCCATCATGTCACGGGCCACTGTGAATGCCTGTCTGGCTTCACTGGTTCTCTGTGCAACCAAGGCAAGTTGTCTTCTGTGTCCCTTTAACCTTTCCCCTGCTGCTGTTGCACTTACTGTTGGATTCATTCACTGTGAAGTTTTTGTCACTGCAGTTTGAAAATAGTGAGTCATGTTTATATCTGAAAATGTCAGGTATTTTTTTTGATAGGAGATACAAAAATATGTCTTCAAGAGTCTTAAGAAGTTTTGGCCTAATACCTGAAATGTCTCGTAATATTTTTGGCTTCATTTGTAGGTGAAAGAAACTCTGAAGGAAAATAACATCTGTACATTTCATCAAGTCCTTTCTGTGTTCAGTGGTTCTAATAAGATCAGCAGATGACCTGCTGCCTCTCCCACTGCCATCTCAGCCCTGAAACTTTGAATAATGGCTATTATCAGCACAGCCCAGACCAAATACAAAATATGACCTTCAAAAGCATCCTGGATGTTGCTCAGACCCACACATACATCAAGGGAATGTTGCTGTCCCTCTGCCTTATTTTGCTGCATGTAAATTGCTTTTCACAAATAGAGAAACAACACGTCTGTGCGTCTGTTTGTCTTGTTAAATTTAATTTGAAAGCAACCAGGCAAAACCTTCTTTGTGTATTGCCTTGAAGATATTTGTGCCACAAAGGAGGATCTTGTCAGAATGACGTTTGCAGCCTGTGTCTTACCTCCGTACAGTTTCTTATTTCAGTCTTAGCCGTGTTTGATTGGCAAAGTCGGAGACATTTGAGCACATTTGTGTCTTTCTGAACACACGGTGACATCCAACTGTTAGAATATGTGCTGACAGTATTATACATGTGATACAAGGTATTATGACGGTGAAGGTAGCTTTTTTGTCGCATGTCACATGTATTAAAGGGACAGTTCACCCAAAAATGAAGATTTATCCATTATGCCCTCACCCTCATGCCGATTGAAGTATGAGTGAAGTTCGTAGTTGATGCTGTTCTCCGTCACTGTGCTGAGCACATCTACATATAAATTTACTGTGGATTTTACTTCTAATAATTTACCTTTTTTATAATTCACATAAAGGCCATGGGGGGATTTTTGAATTCTCTTTCATGGCTTTGAGCAATGTCTCACAAATAAAAGTTTAATAGGTTAGCTAAAGAGAGAGAGAGAGGAAAAAAGGGGCTCTTCCTAATTTGTGGGACTGTAATTACTGTAAGTATTGGCGAGCAGGAGTGAGGGACACATGTGACCAGCGACATACAGCTTCTCCTCCGGTTTAGCCCCGTTGGCGTCCTCGCTTGTCCTCTGACCAGCACACAAATCCGGGTCTAATGAAACTCTCCTAGTGTGCTGAGGCTTGAATCCCCAAAGGCAACAGTATGGAGTAGACAACCTCATGGCCTAATGACAACCTGCATGAAAGAGCTTGAAAGAGCTCTCAAGAAGAGGGGAAAGCCAGCTGAAATGTAATCATTAAAATCACCCCACATGAAAATGAGTCAGAGCCATCTCTCTCACAGCAGCCACCTTATCTGATATTTCTAATGCTGGGCTATTCTCTTTATATGAGACCTTTGATGTATCTGCTGCTGCTGCAGCTCCCTGATCCTGATGGTTAGATACACCTTGGTTCAATTTGTCTCACGGCCCAAAAAGAAAACACAATGGAGGTTTCACTGGAAGTGACATCTTTTATTGAAGCGTGCCGGAGAGCATTGAAATATTAATTTCATAAAAAATGTATACAGTGGTCTGTGTACATGGTCTATTTTAATTCTGTGGCACATCACTCATTCCACTCTTGTGAGTGGAAATGGGGCAGTTATGCCACAGGAGGCAGTGATTGACTCCTCCTTTTGTTTAAACAGATCACTTCACTTCATGTCCACTCAAATAGAACAACATCATCCATTAGAGGAATTCGTTTCCACAACCTTTTCACACAATGAGTTTGTTTGCATAAATGTGCACACAGTAATGTGTCCAAGTTAGGTGTCGTAATGTTAATGGACTGCACTCGCTTTTGTGATGATATGCAGATCAGGGCTGTTTTGTAAAAGGATGTTTTGTTTCTCTGTGTTTTGCAGTCTGTCCAAGCGGCAGGTACGGCAGGGCCTGCGCTGAGATCTGCCTCTGCACCAACAACGGCACCTGCAACCCCATCGACGGCTCCTGTCAGTGCTTCCCTGGTTGGATCGGAGAGGATTGCTCTCATGGTGGGGCTCGTCTCCTTCATCCTGCGTTTCATTCTTTTCTTTCAGTTTTACCCTTTCATTGTCTGTTTCCACTCTTACGTTTACCTTCACACACATTCACCATTTTCGTGACCCCACACATTAGAAGAACCCCCCTCAGCCCAGCTTCTGTAGAGCAGACAGCTTTGTGACTGTTGTAATACATTATGCTTTTGATTTTGTGCACTGTGGGTCAAGATCATTCACAGAGCTTTGAGTCGTCATGGCTACAGAAATTGACGTCAGATTTCTTGTTGCATTAACTACTTTAAAAAAAAAAACTTCTGATCAGATAGATGTTACATTGCTGGTCTTTTCTTTGGGCTACATATCACCAGTTATATTAGCAGCTGTGGGCTGGTGGAGGGTAAAGATCACTCTGGATTCCCTGCAAGGATCCGAGTTAACACAGTGAAGGATATTTCTATGTGTTCAGAATATTTAGGCATTTCCTCAAACTTCTGTGTTATGTGCATTCATGTATGCATGCATAGGACATACAGCATGTGTGGCAGGGTGTGTGACCATGAGCTTGACTGTATCTCTGGCAGCCTGTCCCTCTGGGCACTGGGGCCCGGATTGTCTCAACTCGTGTAACTGTCACAACGGAGCCCAGTGCAGTGCCTACGATGGGGAGTGCAGGTGCAGCCCCGGCTGGACTGGACTCTACTGCACACAGCGTGAGTCTCTCACATCCAGTTGGTAGACACACAGTGTCATCTACTGGCAGTTTGACAGAACTGCAGCAGATGACAAGTGGGAAACATTTTAAGGGAAAACTGAGCAACTAGATGATGTTAGATTTTCATTTGCAGGGTTTTGTGGGTTTTTTTAGAGAGAGAAACATCAAAATTACTCTAACCTTCACTTCATTCATTTGCACATTATATATTCCAGTGGTTCACTCGAGGGTGGAGCAGATAATTAAATTCCAATATCTTACAAAATGTTTTATTTCGGTCTTTCTTGCTTGGTTTAATGCATGAAAATGGCAAATGTTTTAACTTTTTTCACACGGAGCGTCTCACTATTTCCAGTTGTCTTGCTCTTTATTACCTCTCTATATTATGTTAACATCCTAACTAGTTTTTTTGCTGAGGCAGGAATTGTTTCATTTCCATTCATTCACAATGTCCCTTATTGAATGTGCTACGGAGACACTGAGTGGTATTGATTTTCTTGTTCCCCAGGGATATGACCTTGACTCCTTACGTGTTCCCTCCATCTCTTTGTTTTCTCCACCCCTCCCACCCCAACATTTTCTACATCTCCGTCACAGGCTGTCCTTCAGGGTTCTACGGCAGGGACTGCTCCGAGGTCTGTCGCTGCCAAAACGGCGCAGACTGTGACCACATCACTGGCCAGTGTGCCTGCAGAACAGGCTTCATCGGGACGAGCTGTGAGCAGAGTTGAGTAGGGCCGACACATTTTAGCTCTGAGCAAAAATGACGGTGAATGAGTGTGGCTGTGTATGTGTGGATGCTCTCTGAACACTTTGTCTCCCACTCGCTAAGTGCTTTAATTTGGATGGATGTAGTGATGCACCTCTCTCTCATGCAGAGTGTCCTGCTGGTACATTTGGTTATGGTTGCCAGCAGCTGTGTGAGTGCCTGAACAATGCTACCTGTGACTATGTGACTGGAACGTGCTACTGCAGTCCTGGATATAAAGGCATCCGTTGCGATCAAGGTGAGAGGTGATCGGGAGATCGAGGCTCTCCACTGCACCATGTTCACACTCAGATGTGTACGCAACATTTGAAAAATCCACTCTGTGTGTTTTGTGTGTAGCAGCTCTGATGATGGAGGAGCTGAACCCGTACACCAAGATTAGCCCAGCACGAGGATCCGAGCGCCAGTCTGCAGGGGCCGTCATGGGCATCATCTTTCTCCTCCTCATCATCATGGCCATGCTCAGTCTGTTTGTGTGGTACAGACAGAGGCAGAGGGACAAAGGACAGGAGGTGCAGCCCAGTGTGTCCTACTCACAGGCCATGCACATCAACAACACTGACTACTCTCTCTCTGGTAAGATATTTTTGAGACGAATCCAAATATTAATAAATATCTCTATGAACAGATACTAACAGAGCCAAACCAAAGAAAGCATTCAGGCAAGTACTTTAATAATCGGTAATAATTTGCGTCATTTATCATGCAAAGATAGATTATGTTAATTACAGCCGTAATGCTGCGTACTATTTGTCCTCCACTTTTACAGGTACTGTGATTAAAATTAGATTTTTTTGTGGGCAAATATATGTTAAAAATCGTCAGCATCTTTAGCAATTAGCAATTTGAAGCTGGATGACAAAAATACTGACATTCAAATTCTTTCTCAGTCTCTAAACTCTCTACCTGTTGTTCGACCCCCTCAGAGTGCGGCAGCACTGTAGCGATGAGGACCAGTGCCGCGGAGGTCAATCAGACCAGCAGCAGCAGCGGCCAGTGCTTCTCCAACGCCAGCTACCACACTGTGGCCCAGTGCAACGTTGTCTCAACCATCTCCAGCAACCTGGATGGCACTCTGACCCTCAAAGTACGGCCACTCTCCAAGTGTGTTCACATCCAATTTCATCGCCCACTAACCCCTGACAGAAACCCAACTGTGCTCTTCCTTTCACAGTCGAGCACCCTGAAAAGCAGAAATGGCTCAGAATGGAGAGCCTACTGCAACCTCAACGACATAGGTCAGTCGTCTTCTCTCTTCCCATCACACGCCACATACATCCAGATTTTTTTGACGTTGTGGAATTGTCACCTGAAGGGCAAAAGCTCATGTGGCGTTCAGGCAAAGCTCATATGGGCGCTGGCCTGGATGCAGCTTCCCTGCTGTGAATGAAGATGAACCAGCGGTTTCTTGTTAAACACGACCTTTGCTCTGATTTGATAAGATATGCAGCAGCAAAGGAGAAAGCAGGGGTGGGGAGGTGAACGGGGGTCACTGTGAGCTCATTAGTCGTCTTTCACTTCCTCCAGTGGCACATTTTTCTGTGAGGACTTACACTGGGTCAGATGTGCACTCTTGGGCTGTGATTCATGGAAAATTCAGCATGACTCATAATAGCTTAAACCTCTGGTTATTAAATATATTAGCATTTATAATAATTTAATTACAACACACTTATGATTAAAATAAGTGTTTATTAATGGAATAATAATATAAAATATGTCTTTATGGAGAAGTTTTATTGTGGACAGATACTTTTCATTAAAGGGATCATTCACAAAAAAATTTAGCCATTATATACTTATCTTTATGCTAATGGAAGGGTGAAGATTTTAATCCACAAAACAAAACACTGCTGGAGTTTCACAGGAAAAAGGCATTTCAGTAATCTCAGTAAGCGAAATGAATGGTGACCTGGTTTCAAATGTGAAGAGCATAGTAAAACCATAAAATGCCTCCACACTGCTCCTCCGAAGTGATCAGAGAGTCCTGAAGCCTCAATGTGCCTGCTGTTTTAAAAAACATCACTGAGGCCATGTTTTCAGCCTCACCTCACACCTATCTGAAGCTTCTGCGGCAGCACAAGGAGACCAAGGAGGGCTCGAGGTATCTGCAGACCAGCGTTCACATGCTACCCAAAAGTCTGATGACACACATCAGACCTGCCCTCCAAATGATCCTGCAGATAGGCGACCTCTCGTTGGTCCCTCCTCACAATACAAGCATGTGAACGCAGCTCCCATGTCATTTGACACTTCGATTACTTTGCACGAGCAGTATGGAGACATTTTATGGTGTTATGTATATTTTTTATGTTTGAAACCTGGTCACCATTCTTTGCTACGCCTTTTTCCTGTGAAACTCCAGCAGAGTTTTGTGGACTAAAAAAACTTCTGTTGGCATGAGGGTGAGAAGATAATGACTGAATTTTCATTTTTGGGTGAACTATCCCTTTACTGGCACTTAAAATGTCCTCATATTTTCTTCCAAATACGTCATACTGTGAATTCTCAATCATTCATAAAATGCTTGTGTAGTTCGAGTGTTTAAAGCAAAGAGATCATGGACTGTACGAGATGTATAAAACAAGTTGAGTCTCTTTTAGTCTCTTGTAAATATTGTTTAAAAACTTTGCTTGTTTACTGATTACAGTGTGCTGCAAAACACGTGCAACACTCTAAATATCTGTGATTCATTCTTTGTCATGCATGCCCAGGAATGAATCGCAGAATTAGAAAATCTCAATTGTTTTTTTTTGTGTTTGAACAAACTGAAATACCTCTCACAAAATCACCTTGGACGTAAATGCTGATGTGCTAAAGTAATAGACTGATGTAAACCTAACCTTGTCATGTCTTTATGGTGTCACAAATATTCCATTATGTCTGCAGTTGGTTATGTTAGCTGGAAGCCTTTGGGGGATTGTGATTGTAAGCGGGTGAAACACTCAGTAACATTCACATTCCTCACATTCTTTAAAAAAAGACATTGTACTGTAATGAGATGTTTCCTGTCATCGTGCACACATGGGGAGGCTCACATGAGGCGTTTGACTTTCATGTTTTGACATTTGTTACAGATGTTCAACAGGGGGAGACACAGAGAAGCTCCAGAAAAGGTAAATAATTAATTGCAGAAACTGTGTGTGTGTGTGTGTGT